>OZ038005.1:9042706-9060206 GCA_964035705.1 Porites rus | reverse complement strand
GCCATCAAAGCCCCTTGTGATGGGGGGGGGGGGGGGGTTTGGTCTACACCCTTTTTGCTTCATGGTACGTTTGTTTGACCCATTTTTTCTCTTATCTTGGCCTCACCTTCTCGCCTGCGGACTCCGATGTCCCGTAACTCATCTCTCGAGTCCCCAAGACTTTGTTAAGTGAGTGTCCACTGGGAATAGATTATTATACAAAGCAAATTTGGGTAAAATATTTCTCTGACTATCTTAGGCACAAAGCTGAATCTCGGCAAGACTGTTTGCATACTTATTTTATTTGATTATTTCTTTGATTCTTGGGACTTTATTTTTTAAGTGTTTTTTATTTTTAGTTTTGAGTGTGTGACAGTCAATCCTAGCAATGTTACTTTGGAGTCTCTTATTTTCCTAGTGGAAGGGTGATTTCACTGTGCCTGTCCCAATATTACTTGAAAAATATCTCTGCAAACTAATAAACTAGCTATCTAATAATAAAAAGTAATCCGTGCCAGCTATTTTTTTATTCCATAGTGAGAATACACCAGAGGGACGCAGAATGACCAAACTTGATCAGATTCTCTTGAATGGAAACAACATCACAATGGTATGAAACGTACAACTGTACTCACTCAACTGAGGTTTTAACAGACCTTATTATTAATAAGGTGTATTGAGTATTGTTAGGGAAACGATAACCAAAGTGACTACTCTGGTTTCTCCAGGGCAGATTGTAGGCACAGATCCAGGAATTCTATAATGGGGGGTAGGGGTGGTCCAAACATGCCACACTGCGGGTTAGCTTGTAAGCCATGACCTTTCCATCCTTCTTGGCCCCTACACATTAGTTTTTAGTAAACTGCAAGTATGTCATTAGATCCTTAGAGTGTATTATGTGTTATGATCCTTACATGGCAAGGGACCCCCCTTCCCCCCCCCCAGCACCCAGGAGATGGAGCTGAGTTGCAATATGCACAGACATGCAAATCCAACTGAACTACAACTTAACATGACACTTAACACTCGTCACTGATTGATGTCAGTTTCACCACAGATTGCCTAAGATAGTGGTATAATGACATTGCCTGGCCAATAAAATTATTACTAATATTAATATTATTAATATTGATTTACTTTTTTTACTTTTGTAATTCCTTTATTTGCTGTGCAATAGTGGAGATTGTCCATCAAGTTTGAGAGTCCATGATCTTGATTCCAGCCTATTAAGCTATTATTCTCAACATAACTTTAAAAAAGTAGACTGTGAATGGTCTTGTAATTTACGATCTGCTGGAGAAGAATTTATTTTTTAAAAAAGTTTGATCAGTCCTTTTTTTTCTTTTCTTTGCATTTCAGCTCATTCCTGGTGGAGAGTATCTTTTGATTCAGTTATTACTGTTATTAACATAAACTTAATTCATACAAGCATTCCCAACTAATCGTTCAATCTTTTTCCATGAGTCTTACCTAGAATTTTGGGTTTTAATTGTAATTTAGAGGGACTGCAAGCTCTTTTGTCTTCTCACTACAAAATTCTTGGCCCCTTCCCACAAAATTGCTGCTCTCCATTACCAAAAACAGTTTCCAAAACTATTATTCATTCTTTTACTTGTAGAACTGTTGGTATCTCGAGACTTACTTCCCCTGACAGCAAAGGGGAAGGGAGGTAGTGTCAGGTGAACAAACTCTCCACAGCCAGTGCAGTTTGAAAAAGTCAGGCCTGACTCAACTGTCAAATTTCATTTGTTGGGGGTGGGGTAGCCTGTGTGGCAGACATACCGGTAATTTAACCTTGGATAATAACATTGGTAAAGCAGTGCGGAGATACAATTTCTGGGCCCCCAACAGACTCCATGAATTACCAGAAGTGCGTTTCAAATTTCCCTTCATGCTGATTGGCAAATCGACAATGGCTTTTTTAACGGGCCAATCACTTGGCACATACACCTGTACTCAAATCCTGGTACACAGGTTGCTGCCTAGAACATGGATTTCAGCGCTGTTTCGCAGATGGACTTAACCAGAGTCTAGTTTCACATGTAGCGCAAGTTAGGAGTGGGAATGGACTTTACATGTACTCTCAAGCTTGTCAATAATGTTCAAGTGAGCTAAAGTTATTTATAAGAGATTATGTAACAAGTTCAGGGACTGTACCATCATATTCAGAGAGTTTTCACTTTTGGAATTATAGCCTCGGTCTTGTACACTCGTGGACAGCCAATTTTGAGAAAGTCCCTGATATAGTTCTTATAATTTTTATTGTCAGAGTTTATAATTGATAATAATAATTAAATTTTGCCTCTGCTCATCATGGAGCCTCTCCACTGTCTTGTAGTTCAGTTTGATCTAAAACTCAGAGGATCTTGAGTTTGAATCTCATCTGGAGCGCAGAATCTTTAAGCTTTCTCCTGTTAGATTTCCCTTTTTACTTTCATGGGTTTTCGTTCCTAAAAACTGATATAATTCCTTAACAATAGTTTAGGGGACCAGAAGTCTGATGTTCTTGGCTGCCACAAAGGGAAGATCAAAAGGAGTCAAAAGAGCTACCCTTGTATATACATCACTTTGCACTTTTCATTGTAAACAGTGCAGGAAAAGACACTTGTACTCTGTAATGTGAAAATACAGTGTACATACAACTCAAACTGTCAAAGAATTTATTAAACTAATGTTCATAAGGAACCTTTTTGAAACCAAATAATTGTCATACTGTATTGAGCATTTATATTATTATTTGTTATTGTTGTTGTTATTGGTAAATATTGTTATTTTGAAAGGGGCTTGATTGCTGAGCTGATGTGCATAATACAATGACTGAGGGATATCATTTAATTGGATGATGGATTAAACAATGTCACATAGCGTCCCTTACCCTATTCACAGTGAGAACTGCCAGGATTAAATGGACCAATAAAAATGAAAAGAATAGAGGTCCAGATTAACCCCCCTAAATAAATATTTTATTTCAGATGTTCAGGTGAAATCAAACCTGTAAATTGTGAAAACATTCCATCTCTTATGAAATGTTTCCTTTTATAATAGACATCAAGTTTTAATGTTTATTCTACCAGTTATTTTCAAACTTTATCCTCTTGTAATGCACTTTGTTTTTTTTCCTCTTGTCGCTCAGCTTTCAGCACTTTACTTCTTTCCTGTTCACTATTAAGAATCTTTGTCAACCTGGACTCCATATTTCCTAGAGTGACTGCTGACATTTCTGCTAGCAGGTTGAGATCAGTGATCCAGAAATGCTTGAGATCTTTGCTCTGAAGTACATCTCGTAGAAACCCCACAAACCCAGTAAACCTCTCTGCAAGTTGCTCCCTCTTCCACTCAGTGGTTGTTTGGTTGTACCGCAGGAGTGCAGTTTTAACATGAAAAGAGGATAGAGGTGAAAAGGTTGGTTCCCGTCTGAGAACTGTGTTGGTTATCTTGAACAGGTCATGACGGCATCCTTGATCCTTATCCATGTCTTTTAGAAGAGACTTCTGCATCAGTGTGTATGACTTGACCCATGCTGTTTCACTGTCAGTTCCAGCTGAAAATAAAATATGAGAACTGTTTTTTTCTTTTGGAATTCTGAGACTTTTTTATCAGTTAAGTCATGAACTTGTCATGGAAGGGAGTGTATATCGGGGATGTTGAAACCTTTATGATAAATAATTATTAGTTTTAGAATTTTAGGAGTTACAGATAAATTACCACAATGTCATGAATTATATTATAATTCACGACATTGTGGTAGTCATTATTGTTATTAATATGACCTTGAACTGTGACATTTGTGTTCTGTGTGCAACTGCTGATTTTCCTGTTCTAGGCTGATAGTAGGAACATTGCAAAAATGAGACAGTGCATGTTCTGGGGAAGGGGGTAGCCCCAGCCTCACTCTTTACTATCTTGGAGCCTAGAACAGACTCTATACTCCCAAGCAACAACATGGTTACTGAAAGAAAAAAAATCATGACTATGCTCACAGCTGTGAGCCTTGATTCATCTTTCAGTACCGGGGAGATTACCTTGTTGTGATGGTGGAACAAAGTATTCATCGCTGCTGAGTGGAAATGTCGGTACAAGCTTTACTTCCAGTGTCTTGGTTTGGTCATTGATGATGACTTTAACACCAGCATTGCAACTAGAAGCCTTCAAAGACATGGATGCAGCTCCTTTGGAGCTCAATTCTTGAACAGCAGAATTGACCAGTTTAAATAGCCATGACTTGAATTTCTTTGGCATCAAGAGGCCATCTTCACGTGAATACTCCTTGTAATTGTATGGGGAACCTTCCACTGCTTTGATGGTTGCACAACTAGGGTTCTCCACATTAATAGTAACAAGCCCTTTCTTTGCCTTCAAGATGACATGAATTACCACATCGTCCTCATCAGGACCAGTGATTTTCAGATTCTCATACAAGCTTCCTCCATAATCAAACTTGCTTATTATCATAGGAGAGTTATCCTGGAAGTATTTGAGTACCCCTTTTGTCATATACTCTTCAATCACTTCTTTTGACCACTTGATTTCATCACTTAGAATGGCTCCCAGTTTGTTGAGGAATTTTCGCAGAAGCTGCAGTAGATCAGTTGAAGTTTGACAAGTGTTTGGCAGAATTTGTTTCTGCTGTCCAGATGTGATTGCAGGACAGTTTTCTCTTGTCTTTCTTCCATTACTATCTAGCTGCACTGAAAACAAATGGAAATTCACACTTAGATTATTAATTACATGCACATGCAGTTCAGCCTTAAATCTGGCTTCAGATATGAGCAATATAAGGTGACGCTTGTGTTGTTGAAAGGGTATGCATATGAAAGGACTCTAACAACTCTCTAGTTTAATTACGACTGAGAACCTCTTTCAGCAGTTATCGATCTCTTTGCCCTTTTCAGCAAATACTTTATCAAAAAATTTTTTTTTAATCAAGAGGGATTTGATAATGATATATTTCCTCATCTCTTTGAAACTGTATTAACCCTTCAAGACTCAATATCCATAAATTCTCCCGACTGATCTTCATACATTTCCTTGTAAGAATTACTGAGACAATTTGACAAAAGATCAAAGCTTAATTTTTCCTTTTGATGATCATTTTAGTAATTCTCATAGCCTACTCTCTTGAAGATGTATAGATGTTGTTAGGAGAAAATCAATGTTGGTGACTCTTGGAACTTAATAGTTACAATAATATTCCCAGTTGCTAAATAAAAACAGTGAATAATAAAAATTAATCTGCCTTACCTTCACATTTGAGGACTTTACTTCTCTCCTTGTCATTGTCCAAAATTTTGCGCAGTCGATCAGCCATGTTTTCTAGTGCTTTATCCTGTATATTATCCAGCAAGTTCACTCCTTCCACCCAAAAGTGATCAAGGTTCTTCCTTGCTAGGGCTGTGTGTAATAATTCCATGTACTCAAGAAATCTCTCTCCCAGCATATCTACACCCCACTTGAGTTTTGGATTGGAATTGTAGTGCAAGAAAACTGTCTTCAGATGGTAGCTGGTCAGTTTAGCAAAGGTAGTCTCTGAACGGATGAGGGTTTTAATGATTCTGAGAAGTTCATGTCTGCAACCGTGATCTTCCTTGTCCATATCCTGTAATCTTGCTTTCTCCCTCAGTGAAAACGACTGCCTCCAGAGAAGCTTTGAGTCACATGCTGGAGATATTTTCCCAGTGTATGATTTTGCAACGAAGTATTCTGTAGCACTAAGCTGAAAAGATGGAACCAGATCAGCTGACAATTTTTTTTCTGTTTCCTTGTCTGTGATATCTAGCTGCACTGCCGGACCATGGGCTCACACTTCAAGCTTAACAGGTAGTGCAGGATCCTTTTCTTGGAGTTGATTCACAGCCTTTTGAACAAGACCAAAAAACCAGCTGGCTCGTAGCTTCTCAGGCAGAATGTATCCTGCTGCATTAGCATACTTCCGCAGCTGGGAATCCTGTGATGCTTTGAGAAGCACAAACCCAGGGACACTAGCATCTTCTTGGGTTACTTCCTGTTTTGTTGTCTGTAGGATAACCATAACATCAACTTCATCAGCTGCTTCAGTCTTAAGCTTCTCATACAAGCTTCCTGTGTATTCTTGCTTGCTAATTGGAAGGGATGATTCGCTGCAGATGCATGGCAAGATTTCCTTTTTGATGTAGTTGTCTACTAGACGTTTAGCTTGCTCTGTGTCTTCTTTGGTTATTTTCACATGGTCTGCAGAGTAGCGCCGCAGTTGTTGTGTCAGCAAAACCCTATCACAGCCATTCTGTTTTGCTTGAAGCATGATAACAAAGCTACAGAGAGATAAAGTAAATAGATCATCCTGTTGATAACCTCATTTCATTCAAGGGGGGAGGGGAGGGGGGCAGTGCAATCATGGGGACAGTAAAAAGAAACGCCCGCAAGGACAATTTCGTATATCTCTTGTAATATATGCAAAATTATTATTTTTTCTCAAAAGATTCAGTATTATCACTAATTGTTTCCAAGCCCTGATTATCCATAGGTCGGAGACAAAACACGCGAAGAACTGACCAAAATAATTATACCTCGCCACGAAACTGCACAGAATCTCACTTCTTCCGTACTTCTTCATGATCATCAGGACTGCTATACGCAGTGACTTGACAGAAATGTTAATGTTGCTAGCTGTACTTACCAATAGATAAAGCAGAGACTGAAAGTAGCGTGCCATTCATGCTCGGGGAATGCTCCTTCAGCTTCACTCGTATGCGTGTAATTATAAATATAATCATAACTATAACAAAATTCTCAAATCTGATTGGTTCTCAACTGCCCTGATTTCAGCCTTAATAGGACAGTTTAATAGGACAGTACGCGCCATCACGCGCGCGCTTAAATGGCTTTTTTTTTCATTGCTAGCGAAAAAATCTTGGAATTTCTTGTGTTTTGATTTAAAAAGAGCCCTATATATCACAAATTTTGTTAAAGTTATGATTAATTGGTAACAGAACTTCGTGTCGTCCAATTCGGTCTGTAATCATACTCGTGATTAAACAAATCGGACTCCCGCTACGCGGTCGTCCGATTTTGTTAATCACTCGTATGATTACAGACCGAATTGGACTCCACTCAGTCCTGTTACCATTACTAATAAATATGGCAGCAGTTCAGAAATTTGAAATTAAAATGAGTAAATTTTGTATTATTTGTTCAGTGAGAGCGGAAGTGCTTAAAATAACGTACAAAACGAAAGAAAACACTAACCTTTCACTTTCTGTTTTCGCTTTGTTAAGTTTGGTTGAATTTCAGTAAATGCTTAGTTTAGCCGTTTCCTATTCAATGTCTGCCTCTAAGCCTCTAAGTAAGATGGTCGATCAGCCATGCTTCCCCGAGAGTGTTTAAAGTGAGATTTTTTAGCTGTGTAATCGAAAGTTTAAAAATCCGATTTTTAAAAATCTTTATAAAAATATTTGTATTACTATAAGGCATAAGGCACAGTTTTACTATTTTAGTTCCACCGGATACACAGAGGCTTTTATTTCACGCTGTCTAAAACGGCATCCACTAAACAGTTTATATCTCAATTTGTGAAGAAACTTACCGTTTAATTCCGTCGTTACTTGTTTTTCCAAGGTATTCTTTGTCTTCCTACCAAACGACGTGAAGCAAATGCTCAGACATCAACCGGTCGATTATAAACGAAACTGTTGTATCTTAAAGAGACCACGTGGTTTCCAAGAAAACTGGATCACGCCTAAATGTTCGCATTTCCTAGAAAACCGGAAGTGAATATTTTGATCGGGTGCCCAAATAAGTTTCAGTGGCTCATTTTGCACCAGTGGATTATTCATTCCATATTTCAACTGAGATACCTTTAAAGCCCATAATTAATCTAAACCCAGGTGAGTCCTTTAAACCGGTAATAAGCTATTCTTTTATTTAATACTGAAATCCATTTAATTTCCAAATTACAATTCCCGCTTTTGAACCGCATAAGATTATTTCTCAAATCACAAACATTCTATCCATTGTTCTTTTACATTTCAAAATATGCCTTCGGTCAATTGTTTACTCCAGCTGGCCTTCAGTTGGCCTTCCTGGTAAGCTCGATCTAAGTAATCAAGGAAACGAATACATATCAATTGGGATCAATGATACAAAATAAAATTATGTTTTTACTTTATAGTCATGTCAAAAGACAAGAAAGCAAAATAGAACTCAGTGAATATAGTCAAGAAAAGCCTGATTATCGCTTGATTTGTATGTTCTCCTTTATACCGGCGGTCAGGCAGTGTTCATAGGGATTTTTCCCTTCGGTTGTTGAAACGAACTGAATAAAAGCGATCGAAGTTTGTTAGTGGTCGACTATCGCATTTTTCCTTTCTCTGTCACAAGCATGAAGTTTGAGGCCTCAAACCATAACTTTAATTTTTAATACATGCGCTGAAAAAACGATTTGAAAATAAGAAACAAGAAACTGTCTTTATAAGCATAGGCCTCATGGGTTGTATGTATGTGATTCACGTTTCAATCAATTCTTATTGCCAGTGTGATAACAATCAAATTTCTAAATGTGATTTTTTATTTTGTCGCCACATGTGAAGGTAATAGCTCACGTTCGATATATTAAAATTCTAACATAACTCCGAGGCTTTCTGGTCATTTTTCTATATTTGGTTTGTAGTTTTCTTTGAGCTCAAGTCTCTTTCGGGAATTGTGAGACGATGGAGTCTTGAAAAATTTGCAATTTTGACCCTAAAGCCTCGGAGTCATGTTAGAATTTTAATATATCCAAGACAGTCTTGAATTCTGAGATCCCGGATTCCCATGCGGGGATAACCTGAGATCAGGCGTTATTTTATTTTATTATTTTATTTTTTCTGCTTTTTTGGCTCGAGAGGGAAAAAATGCGTGAGAGAAATAAAGGGATAATAGGGAGAGGGCATAATCTCAGGCTAATGCGGGGACGGCCAGGTTTCTTTCTGCGGTGGAGCTTTTTTATATTGGTTGTAGCCTGACGCGACCGCACATTAGTTATCCTGTGCCAGGCTCTGGGTCAGTGTAGACGAGCGAAAAGCGCACGCGGTTTTTCTCCCTTCTTTTTCGATCCGTTGTCCCCACTATCATTGAGCCTGGAACAGGCCACGGATTCCTTGTCAGTGGAACTTGGATTCCGAATTCCAGTCGTTAGCGGTAATAGGCCACTTGCACTAAGAGGTCACGTGACCAATGCTTCCTTTAAACAATGAGTTGGAATCTTGCTGATGCCAAAAATTGACAGAGCACATAAAAATTAGCTTACACCCGAAGTTTGAGAGGAAACGCATTTAAGGGAGATATTTTATGGCACTCTGATTTTTCAACAAAGTAGTATGATTTGTATTGGCCGCCATGTTGGAGGGCATACTCTTGCCCTCCAATATGGCGGCCAAAACTACTTTTTGCTTATATCTTGTTGAACGTTTGATAGTTACGCTCAGATTTGCTGTAAACGTTACCACATCATTTTTTCAACATCCTCCTTGAAGTTTAAGTGGAAAGCTTGTGTTTAGAAAGAAGTAATTCATAATTTTTAAAATAACATTTTGGTCACGTGACCAGCGAGGAACTTACTCATTTTAAGAAAATGGTGCGGGTTTGAAAAACTAAATCACTATTATTTTGTTTAAGATATGACCCACTAATCGTTTTTTGAAGGCAAAATCATGTAACTTTCATTTTCATGAAAACTATGTCACATTACCTCATAGTGCAAATGGCCTATTCGTATTCCTTGAGCTGAATTACGAATTCTAAGCCCAGGATTCGATTCCGGATTCCACGGGCGAAAATTTCCCCGATTCCGGACTGCAGATTATTACCTTACCGGGGGCAATTTTTGTATAACAACTATCATTGTATTTCTATAATATTTGATCAGTACCTGAGAAGTTTGGTCTGAATCAGTAAATGAAGCTGAGGAGAAATATATAGCGATATATTACAGATGTTCCACATTCTAACACGTCTTAAAAATCTGAGGAATATCAAATAATATAATGTCTGATCATCAGTGGAAAATTAAATCCTCAAATTGGAAACTGTTTTTCAATGGACTGTCTTGACACCCATGCCCCTTCACTGGATTGTATCATCGCTACGTTGTTTGAATATCCTTCACATTTATTCTTTCTTTCCTTTTCCCTTCGAACCCCTGTTACCCAGGGTACAGTTAAAAGAGTTTAATCTGAGTGTCTAGGTTTCTAATGAGTTGGGTGTGGGCTGGAGTATTTTAGAGTGAAGGGTCACCGAAAAAAAAGGAAACGTTTGAGGAGAATTCCCGATTAAAGTTGTCTTGTAATGGAGTGAGTAGTCCCTTGAATTTATTCCAAATTTTCTATTATGGAGAAACGCGGAAGAAACTCCAGAGTCATTTGCTTTTAATACCGTCTCATTAATCTGTATTCCTTTGCTCGCCACTCTCACTCGGAAACATTGTACTTTTAAGTACTGGATAATTCCGTCATATATTTTTTTCTATTTATCGTTTTGTAGAATGTTTGTGTGGCGTTGGCTGGCTGGAGAGGATACCATGACAAAGAATCTTCGTCGTTATTCTGCTAAAAATGTGAAATTCTCTGAAGCTGACTTGACGCTTTCCAGACAGCTAGTGAAGGAATACGTCGAGGACCAGATCATGGAGTACTGCCGAATGAAATCGTCTCTTACCATCCTGAGACTAGAGTATACTGGAAGCGTGTTCGAGAGGCTGAAAACGGAAGCTCCAGATGAAGTGGATGTTATGGTAGTGTTGAAGACATCGAGTCCTTGGTTGTGGGGTGATCCGGAAGTCATGGTGGAGGGTAGTGATGAAGTGCCCGGCTTTGTGCGTCTAAAGGCGAGAGAGGACAGCAATCTTCGTGACTATGCCGATTCTGATGGGAATATCAGTTCACAGAGGCTTCTTGACAGATGGTGGTACAGTCTAGTTGTCCGAGCAGTGAACGACTACAAAAAAAGCTGTCGGAACTCGGACATCGAGATGGTTGTACGTTACCATAGGCCTGCTGTTCAACTTGATATCACCAAGAACGGAACCAGCGAGACGACGTTGTCGGTTGATCTTGTGCCTTGCTTTCAAGCTGGATCAGACAAGAACTACTACGTCGCCAAACCCTACAGAGGGAGAAGGTATGTCTCCGACCCAGGCCTTCTATGGAGACAGTCCTTTTCACTGCAGGAGAAAGCGCTCTTGCGTGACATGGATAGAGACGGCGACTGTAGACATGAGCTCTTTAGAATCGTGAAAACCATCATCAACAGGGAGAGGTCATCCCTTGGACAACTGGAATCTTACCATCTGAAGACAGCCTTCATGCACTACATGAAAGAGAACCCCAGCGACTGGAATAACTACAGCTCTCTGGGAAGACATTTTCATGGCTTTCTCCAACATCTGCAGGGATTTCTGCAAAAAGGGAATCTCCCACACTACTGGTTACCCGACATAAACCTTCTTGAAGACATCAACTCAGTGGTGGTCAATAACATGGCATGCCGAATTAAAAGAATCCTGAATAGTGAAACTGTAATGAACGAAATACTTGAGTAGCCAAGCAGATTTGTCTCTTCCAAAAAAATTGAGAAAGTTTGGATGTTAAAGTAAGGGGTTTTCAGTCAGTTATAGCACGTTGGAACGTGGGTGAAGAAATGTAATAATAATAACAATCTTTTAATAGGATGCTCCATCACAAGAGTGGTTTACATAGAGGTCCTAATTACGAGATGTATATTATATAATACAATTAAAATATAAAAAGGTTAAGCTAAAATCGATATATATGATACAAAAAAAAAAAAAAAAAAAAAAAAAAAATTCAAGCTAAAATCGAGTTACAGAAATAATTAAAAACATACACACTACAAGTACTCAATTATAAAAAGCAGAAAAAAGACACTTCTTAAAAATTGGAAAACTTGCTGAGTTTCTTACAGTTCTCTCTAATTCATTAAAGTCTTTGAAACAGTGGTACCGCGAACGTTGTTTTCCCCAATTATATTTAATTTTGGGGAGCTTGATAGTATCGTTATTGCGCGTATTGTAGGAATGTATATCACTCTTTCTTACAATGTCCAAAGAATGATTAAGTTGGCCATTAATACACTTGTATGCATATATACATCGATGACATTTCCTACGTTCTTCAAGATTCAGCCATCTCAAGACAATCAATGCATCGGTGGATGAGGAGTGAGGTGATCTATCTAATATCAACTTAGCTGCTTTGTTTTGGAGAATTTGCAATTCCTTCATAAGTGAGACATTGTCCTTGTCACCCCAGACTAAATCAGCATAATCAAAAATAGGTAGCACTAAGCTATTATAAAAAAGTAACCGGGCATCATAAGGTAAATAATACTTAATCCTACGTAGAAGACCAAGGTTTTTATTAACCTTACATGAAATATACTCAATATGGTCGGACCATGTGAAAGTTGAAGACAACATAACTCCCAAATATTTAAAACTACTTACAGAATTTATATCAGTGTCAAAAATAGATAACGTGAAAGAGGAAATACCAACAAGTTTCCTATTACTGCCTATAATCATGGATTTCGTCTTAGTAAGATTTAAAGTTAACTTATTTCCATGTAACCACTGGGCAACTTTCAAGAGATCATCATTTAGTGCCTCTTCTAACAGGTGTGGCTCTTTAGCAAAGTAGTACAGGACCGTGTCATCAGCATACAAAGTCACTTCGCAATTCTTTATAACCAGCGGAAGGTCATTAATATAAACCAAGAAGAGAAGCGGTCCTAGAATGCTCCCCTGTGGCACCCCAAAGGTCATCGGGAGAGGGTCAGACACAGCATCGCTACAGGCAGTCCGCTGTTTACGATGATTCAGGTAAGACTTGAACCACTGTAGAGTGCTGGGCGAGACATTGATAGCCGACAATTTAGATAGCAAGATCGTATGGTCAACGGTATCGAATGCCTTGGTCAGATCTAGGAACACTGCACCGCACAGTTCTCCACTCTCCATATGCAATAGGACCTCATCTGCAAAACTGGTGAGAGCCGATGTTGTAGACAGTTTGGGACGGAAGCCAAATTGTTTGCTTGAAAGGAGATTATTTGAATTCAGAAAGTCATAGAATTGGGAATGGACGACTTTTTCCAGAATTTTACTCATTGTTGGCAGAATAGAAATTGGGCGATAATTTGACGCATCTCTCCTATCTCCAGTTTTGAAAAGTGCAGCCACTTTCGAGCATTTCCATATTTCAGGAAAATTGCCAGTGCGAATAGAGAGATTCAGTAACTTGGTGATCGAGGGACAAATAGCACGCGCGCCACACTTTAAAAGTCTCGCACTGATGTTGTCCAAGCCAATAGCTTTATTTGTCTTTAGAGAAAGCAGATGCTTGAGTACTGTTTCCTCATCAACTTCGTCAAGCGAGAAAGACTGTAGCATCGTGGCCGATCTGACTGGGAACATAGCAGCAGCTGATATTTTATTTGCAAGACTTCTGCCAATGGATGAGAAATAACAGTTGAGCACGGATGCAATAGAGGCTGGGGTGGTGTGTTCAACACCATCAACTACGATACATTGTGGGCTCGAGGATTTAGTCTTGCGCGAAGACACCTCATTCACCGCCTTCCAGATCTTTCCTGAATCCCCTTTAGCCTCTAAAATCAAGTCACAATAATACTTGGATTTTGCTGCCTTGACTTCACGATTGACCCTATTTCTTAACTTTCTATAGCGAGCCCAGTGAAAAGCAGAATTGGTTTTCACGGCTTTACGATGGTGAAAATCACGATCCTTCATCACCTCACTGATTGTATCATTCAACCACGGGAGCGGAACACCTCGTATTCTTCGCCTTTTCACGGGCGCATGCAGGTCAGCTATTTCAGAAAACAAGTGATTCCAAATAAACACGGCGTCGTCGATGTCTTCCTCGTTTTCAATGATGTGCCATGGGACGTTATTCAAGTCCGCTAGGAAGGTGTTCGCATCAAAGTTTTTATAAGAGCGGTATTCAATTGTCTTCGGTGGTGCCTTAATTACACCTGCTTTTAAAACACAATAGACGAGGTAGTGATCACTCAGCGAAACAGGAACAACACCGGAGTCATTGATGCGGTGATCATTGTTCACTAAAATCACGTCAAGCAAGGATTGACAGGTTTCCGTCACTCGGGTGGCCTCAGTAATGAGTTGCGTAAGATCGTGTGAAGTTGCAAATTTTTTAAGCTCTTGTTTTTCTTTCTTTCTTGAAAATGGCAGCATATTTGCATTTAGGTCGCCAAGAAGCACGAAATCACATTTTTCCAGGTTAACTTTCGTCATAGATATCTCCAAGTTTGAAATAAAGTTCGCAAAGTCAAAACCGGGGGCTCTATATGCACAACAAATCAATACTGGGCGACATTTAGTGCGCGATAGCTCAATCCATAGACATTCATTTGCGGCTGAGTAAAGATCATTCCTAACACGAAACGGCAAGCCTTCCTTTACATAGATTGCTACTCCACCAAAACCTTCTTTGGCTCCAGACCTATCCAGGCGAATGCAATTATATCCTGGAATAATAACATGAGAGTCTTCATAGCAGTCATCCAGCCAAGTCTCACTGAGTGTAAGAATATCGATCGTTCTGTTATCCAAACCCTCCAGGCGCAGCGAGTCTGATTTGTTCCTCAAGCTTCGAATATTTAGATGAGCAAGCCTCAATCCTCGTGAACTCCTAACATCCTCCAAACTCCTATATCCAGGGTTGAGTTCAACATCTCCGGCAAGCGCTATTAGAGCCAAGGCTAGAGAGCCATGAAGTATAAGCTTGCACGTAATAAAGCCTTTCTGGAAAGCTCCGACTGCTTGGTGTTTTGCTGGACGCCGTGCCAGAGAGTGAAAAGATTGAATTTTAATCCTGCAAGCTTCTTGGGAAGCAAAATATAGGTTGCTACTATTGCTTAGTGGCTTCGTTGATGATTTGTTTTGTTTTATGCCATTCAAGATAAGAAACAGGCAGAGCAGGAGGCCAAAATTGTAAATGTAAATGTTAATGATGTTATTGTCGGTACATAGTTTTACATAGGTAAGAGGGACTTTTGGAGGTGGGTGGGTGAGAGGGGGGAATTAAGCTCTATTTTGATTACGCAAGAGGCATCAGTCGTTACATCAAGTTAGTCCGCACTTCGTTTAGGACCACGTCGTCTTATTGTTGTCTTGACTCACCCAGGTAAAGGTAGAACTCAAAGTTGCTACTAAAAGGCTTATTGTCAAATGCGAGTTACAGAATAATAAATTTGGATAACTCAATTTCCTTCATGCAAGGTTATCAACTTTAAAGTATCCTGATCTTCACCCTTTTGCAAACTGGAGCTTACTTTATATTTCGTGGGCTTTGTTCTAACAACAGGTGAAAACCCCTACATGATTTACTTTGAGATGAATGTTTGGAATGTTTATGACGTTTCTGCTTATTGTAATTTTTAAATAAGATTTGGTCCGCACGTTCCAATAAATTACAACTGAATATCCTGTTCCTGTTTATGCTAACTGCTTAATTGGCCATCCTTATATGTGTTCTTGAAACAGCAAAAGGCATTAATTGCTAGTCCACACCTTACACAAGCCCTGCGTCCTACTTGCGCCTGTCATGCGCACTAGGTCCTTGCTTGTCCCATGAGGCCTTGTGTGACTGTTTTCACGGTAAATCTTTGGTTAAGAACACAGTTTACCTCTAGTTTTATTGGCGCTGGTTCATCGGTTTCGGTCGACTCCAGTGGCTGGTTCAATCCACCATGTAGGTGTTTGAGGAAAGCTCTCTTGTCGGTTCCTTTTCGCTTAGGAGTTTTGTTAATAGCAGAAGTGGCCATAGGTTATCTTCAGTCTAGATAAAGGAAACTGTAATGTCACAAGAGAGCAGTCAACATCAAGTGAACAGGATAACGTGTTTCACCGCACAAAGTCTTCAAACGGATACTAAGCTATCCGGTAGAGTATGAACGCCTTCCTGATATGTAACTCCCCACTTTAGAGATCGGGCGGGTCGCATCGTACTGTTACCGCAGAATTCGCGCCGAAATCAACCCGGCATTCTTACGTGAACACAAGCCCTGGCCTATCCCGTATGGTTTCGTGCCTGCACAAATGCTATCCGGCTTTGCTTTCCTCCAGGAAAGAGTTTCCTAAGAAAACCTAGAAAGTGTTTTCCAAGGAATTGGCAGTTCCGGCTATCCCAATCGTCTCGATTCTTTGTAATGTAGTGCACAAAGGAAAAATAACGAAGTTTACTCGTCAGTTTGTCTTCCGCTAACATTCAAATCCAAAACGGCATGCCTGTTTCACACGAGCTGACAAAGAAGTAAAATGGTATTTTCAAGGACGTTTTTTTTTTTTACAAAAAACAAACAAACAAACCGCAAAACAAAACGAGACAAGAAATCAAAGTAAGTTATAGCCATATTTTGAAGGTTGCCTCTAATACAGCAGTGCTCCAATTACAGATAACTTCACCGATGCACTGAATGTTTTCTTTCAGGGCAGTTAACAAAAATACTTATTAAAACTTATAAATGATGCGCAAGAGAGTGATTCTGTAAAGTACACTAAATAACAATAATAACGGTGTTACCTAAGACTCGTACCCAGTCGCTATTTATGTGTTTTGGGCGTGAGAGAAGATTGGGGGTTAGGTTGAGGCGCGCGCGGGGTCTCATGGGAAGGGACGAAGGAAAAATAGCGACGCGTACCTTTCCATGACACCCCGCGCGCGTCAACCTAACCCCCAATCTTCTCTCACCCCAAAACACATAAATAGCGACTGGGTACGAGTCTGGTGTTACCTCATGCATCCTCAAGTTCAGGATTAAGCAGAATGACAAGTTCTCGCACTTGACAACTAATCAAATTTATCAGGTCTATCGATGACGATACTAGCTTCAAAATATGACAAATCTGGTTTTGATTTCCAAGGGACATTCTCGATAACATTCTGTAACGGATGAACGATTGCAAATGGATCACGCACTCCTGCTTGGCTAAGGAGATTCGTAGGTGCGTGTGCGAAGTTTACTGATGGGCTTTATTTTGATCCAGGCCAGCTCGTTTTGCGGGGCTGATTCGCTTTACCGAGATAACTTTTATCCTGGTATTACGCCATCTTTATATCAGGATTTCAGCTAGCCTAGCTAAAAACGTAGCAGCCCGGGGGTACTTACAATTTACACAAATCACCTGCGTGGAAATCTCGTGCATAAACATAAAACTATAAAATATGTCAACGGTGGGAAAAATACGCGCTTCAAAGTATGTTCAAATCAGCTGAACAGAAAAAATGGGGTGGGGGGTTGCATCTCCTTAAATCACAGTCCATATTTTCTGAAGCCTTCCAAAGGGATTTACCCCCAGGACCATTTGATTTTCAAACCCGAATTTCCGGTTTTCCCACGTAAATGATAAGTGCCTGCTAGCGCCCGAAGAGGTCGGAGATGCCTTGAGCCGCTCCGCAAGTTTTTCAATAATTTGTTAACAAGTTTGTCTTCGAGTATTTTGTAATGAGTA
>OZ038005.1:8982706-9037706 GCA_964035705.1 Porites rus | reverse complement strand
GGGCCTATAACTGAGGAAGCTTAAAAGTGGGGTGTTTGTAACAGAGCAGTTCACGGTGTGTTGGTAGACAAAGAAATGAAATATGAAGTAAGGGTAATATTATAATATTACATCTACACATTATGATTTCTTGGTGTGGCCGCTTTTCATTTGCCTTTAATTCTGTAGCTGCCTCAATACGCAAACTATGGAAAATAAAGTAAACTAAAAGTTGAAACGAGTTACGTTTAGTGGAAGAAAGTGGACTTTTTATATTCGTAGTTTTGTAATTTATCAATAAACGGAACACAGTTTTCCATACAGCTAAAATTGACACGCTCAACTAAATCAGTGTAGCTCAAAAGCTGTAGATGTTTTTTATTTACGGGAGCAAAAAGTTAACTTGACGTCCTCTTTCTTTCTCTCTCTCGGATTTATAATCGAGCAAAAAAAAAAAAAACAACAACAATAACAACAATGAAAAACAAGCAAAAACAACAGCAACAACAAACAAGGAAGCTTTCTTCCAAACTTCTTAATACGGCCTACAACAAACGTACAGGAAACAACCGGGAAACAATCTCGTGATAACGTGTCCTGTGATCTCCAAGGAGGAGACCCTTCGGCCATGCATAATATCTGGCCCCAGTTGTTCAAGCGATGGATTGCGCTATCCAACGGATAAATCAATATCCAGCGGATAAGTATTAGGGAAACCAATTTTGTTATCAACTGGATAGAGATTTATCCAGTGGGTAGCGTTATCTGCGTTTCAAACAACTGGGCCCAGGAGCCATAATCGGGGTGTGCTACCCCGGTCAGTTATAGCTCCTGATAATATGGCACCCTCAATAAGCCTTTTCTGATGGCTGTAATTCCTTGTCTGGAGTTTTGACATGAGAAGCAGTGGAATCACTGGGACACAAGACTGCGGTGCGTAAGGCTGCCGGATGTGCGATGCAGTGGTTAAATATTTTGGAAAGTAGTGTTATGATAATCACACTTTTTCCGGCTTGAGTGTCTAGTGTAATAGCACAACCCCTTAGACGGAGACCAGCTCCGGTTGGCTCCGCTAGCAGCAGCTCTGTATTTCTCTTTACCTTAGCTTTTACACGCACAATACAACAGACACCAATCAACTTAAATCTCTCTACCAAAAGCTCGTTGCAGCTCCTTCTATTCTGACTGGACTTAAAGGCTGTCAATCTTACTCATTTTAAATTAAGTCTTACAGTAGTAAAAATCCGTGACGGGACAAGCAACTCCTTCGGGATATGCGTTCACCATTGTCTTTTTTGGTCGGGGATGACTTGCCACCGAAAACTAGATGGGGATTTACCACAAGTAGCCCAATAATGAGCGAGCCATGACGTCTTCACATCCTTTTAAGTTTAAAGCTGTACTTCCTCGCTATCCCGCAAGTAAGCACTCCATTTGGGGCATATCGTGACAAGTTATGCGCCCATGGTTCGTACAACGTCAGACAAGCAATTTTCCAGGACTTTTCCAGGATTTTTCAAGGACAAATCAGGGTTTTCAAGGACTAAGAATTATTTTTAAAAGTTGTTTAACCCCCTCTTGAACACTTAATTGGCTAAAACACGTCATGGAGTCATTCACGATTTTTACTTCTTCAGCCATCATAAAACGGTTGAGTCGCATTATTTCATACTACCTTCTGCAATAACACTTTGCAAAATGATTGGGTATGACTTGCAATTGCATCTGAGGTACATATTAAAATAAAGAAACGGAAGTAAGATATTGCTCATACAAAAAAAAAATTAGACAAGGTAGTGAATTTCAAAGACTTTTCAAGACCTGATAAAGAAATAAAGTACTTTTCAAGGGCCTTAGTCGAATTCAAAGACTTTTCAAGACAACTACTAAACATTAAGACCTTTTCAAGATCGTGCGAACCATGGCGCGAGTGGCTTGCGAAAGGAGACGACTTTTAATAAGAAGACGCTTTTGTGGCTCTTTCGCGTGTTCTCTTTAATTTAAGTGCGTCTCGTAAACACTTTCGCCACTCGAAACGGCGAGACGTACATAGACGTCTCCCTTTTTTAAGGTCTCACGTGTAAAAGAAATAACACTTGCTTGCGTGTTATTAAGGGCTGGTCCCAACATACTGAACATGATTTTTTGGCTATGATCACCACAGCAATAGACACCGAGACCACCACAACTATGGTATTTTTGTTAGTTCGAAGGATGGTTTACACCCCTGTAAGTAGTCATTATTTTGTTGTGTTCGGACCGATCTAGGTATCTTTCCAGCTTCAAGAAAGTCAATCTGCTTTAGTTACTGTGCGTGATATCATTGAAGCTAACAAGACAAGCACTTATTTGTTGTTAACAAAAGTATTCATCACCTGGCCCCGGTTGTTCACACGTTCGATCGCTCTACCCGGTGGATAAATATCTATCCAGTGGATAGTGCAATCGGTTTTCCTAATACTTATCCGCTGGTTAGTGATTTATCCGATCTATCCGCGCTATCCAACGTTTGAACAACCGGGACCTGGAAGCTACATTTTACAGATTTACGACGGTTTTACTGGAATAGAGCCATTCCGATTGGCAACACTGTTTACATTGTATAATCCGGGGCCGGGGAGGGGGGGACTCCGCATATGAAAGGGGTGGGGATGCTCGACGGAAATTTTGAATTAAACCCCTAAAGGAGACCGATCTGGGCGTGGCCCAAGCTTTTTTTGACCCCTAAAAGAGACCATGTTAAAACACAGACAATATATATATTTTTATATTTTTTCGTGTGCAACCCTAAACGAGACCTTATATATGATGGCCTTTTGCCCAGCACACCCTAAGTGAGACCAAAATCCTAAATTTAAAAAAAAAACAACAACAATGAAAAATAAGCAAAAACAACAAACAACAAACGTACGGGAAACAACCGGGAAACAATCTCGTGATAACGTGTCCTGTGATCTCCAAGGAGGAGACCCTTCGGCCATGCATAATATCTGGCCCCAGTTGTTCAAGCGATGGATTGCGCTATCCAACGGATAAATCAATATCCAGCGGATAAGTATTAGGGAAACTAATTTTGTTATCCACTGGATAGAGATTTATCCAGTGGGTAGCGTTATCTGCGTTTCAAACAACTGGGCCCAGGAGCCATAATCGTGGTGTGCTACCCCGGTCAGTTATAGCTCCTGATAATATGGCACCCTCAATAAGCCTTTTCTGATGGCTGTAATTCCTTGTCTGGAGTTTTGACATGAGAAGCAGTAGAATCACTGGGACACAAGACTGCGGTACGTAAGGCTGCCGGATGTGCGATGCAGTGGTTAAATATTTTGGAAAGTAGTGTTATGATAATCACACTTTTTCCGGCTTGAGTGTGTAGTGTAATAGCACAACCCCTTAGACGGAGACCAGCTCCGGTTGGCTGCGCTAGCAGCAGCTCTGTATTTCTCTTTACCTTAGCTTTTACACGCACAATACAACAGACACCAATCAACTTAAATCTCCCTACCAAAAGCTCGTTGCAGCTCCTTCTATTCTGACTGGACTTAAAGGCTGTCAATCTTACTCATTTTAAATTAAGTCTTACAGTAGTAAAAATCCGTGACGGGACAAGCAACTCCTTCGGGATATGCGTTCACCATTGTCTTTTTTTTGGTCGGGGATGACTTGCCACCGAAAACTAGATGGGGATTTAAAAGGGACCATGTTAAAACACAGACAATATATATATTTTTATATTTTCTCGTGTGCAACCCTAAACGAGACCTTATATATGATGGCCTTTTGCCCAGCACACCCTAAGTGAGACCAAAATCCTAAATTTACACCCCTAAGCGAGACGACGAACATCCCCACCCGTTTCATATGCGGAGTCCCCCCCCCCCCGGAATCCGGCAACCACGTTATTTCACTTCTGACAATCCAGGTACTTATGTCACCTTGCGAAACTGAACCTTTGCCAGTTTGGTAACATGATCAAATCGAATCTGTTTGATTAACAGGACTATCCTTTAGCTCTACACCACTTAGAGCGAGACTTTCATTCTTGCCAGATAATGACCACTGATAAAAACACAACACGTAACACACAATTTCTACAAACAGCTGTAACGCTACCACTAATGTTTCTAACATTATCATAATGGCTTTCTTGATTAACTTTAGCGCAAATAATAGCAACTCTACTGGGATCATAATGGCTTTCTTGATTAACTTCAGGGCAAGTAATAGTAACTCTACTGGGTTTATAATTATAATGTCAAATATGATTTTTATAACCATTAACCCCAACGCAATAAATGAAAACGGGTTCTGAGTTTTACTTTCTGCATTTTGCGACCTATCAGTGCGAGAAGCACTTGTCCATTGCTGGGGATTTCTTCGGGAATATGAGTCCCGAGGCACATCAAAACGAGATCTGCCAGAAAAGTGAGCTGGCGGCGAGGGCTCGTTCAAAACATTTGGGTTCCTCCTTTTTTGTATTTGCGTCTCGGTTTGCGGCATTTTGCAGCCAAGAATTTGATTTAATTTGGCCTTGCTAGTAAGAATATTTTCCAAACGATTTTCCATCTGGTGAATTACGACAGGACTGAAATCCTCTTCCAGGAGGTTTACTCTAGGTAACCAGTAGTGAGGGAGATTTTTCACTGCGAGAGAAATTTTCAAACGTTCGAGAAAGCCATAAAAGTGTCTTCCCAGAGAATTGTTATCCCAGTTGGCCGGATTCTCTTTTATGTAGTGCATGAACGCAGTTTTTAAATGATATGATCGCAAAGGTCTAAGGGAAGACCTTTCCTCCTTGTTGACGATGGTTTTCACAACTCTGAGAAGTTCGTGCCTGCATCCTTGATCGAAATCCATGTGCTGCAGTATTGCTTTTTCTTTTAGCGAAAACGACTGTCTCCAGAGAAGCTCTGGATGCGAAAACCCTTTAAAGGTATAAGACTTTGGTACAAAATAATCATCAGGACCAGTTTGAAAACATGGAACGAGATCAGTTGACAGCAGAATCTCGTTGGTTGTCTTTTTTCTAATGTCGATCTGGGTGGCAGGTCCATGGTAACGCACACCCAAATGGACGTCAGAAGTTGATGAGTTATTAAAATCATCCACTGCTCGGGCTACAAGACTATTAAACCAGCTGTTTCGAAGTCGCTCTGGGAAAATATATCCCGCAGAACTTGCATAATGGCGGAGTTTAGAGTTGTCCCTGGCCTTAAGACGCGCATAACCAGGAATCTCTGTGTTTTCTGGCGCAACTTCCTGCCTTGCTGTCTTCAGCACAACCATAATATCTGCTTCATCTGCGGCCTCAGTTTTCAGGCCCTCATACACGCTGCCTGTGTATTCCAGCCTCAAGATTGGAAGAGGCGAATTCTGTTGACAGTACTTCATGACCCGATCTTCAATGCAGTCCCTTATCAACTTTTTAGTCCGAGCCATATCTGCTTCGGTGATCTTTACATTTTTAACTGAATACGTGCGTAGTTTTCTCGTCAGTGTCTCTTCTTCCTCCCAGAATGACATTATCTTTGGTATTAGGAAAAAGCAAAGAATAACTAAAATCAAACTTGAATTAGCAGCTATCATACTACCCCCCCCCCCGGGGGGGGGGGGGTTATACTGCCAATATCCACTAAGTGGGTGCCGCTGTGAAGGGTATATTATTTAACAAATAGATTCCATGTTGCCTTGCGTCTGTTCAGTAATAGATCACAGATGACGTCAAAATGTCGTAAAAACAAAGAAGTGGCACACGAGCCGCAGGCGAGTGTGTCACTGTTGTTTTTACCACATTTTGACGTCCTCTGTGATCTATTACTGAACAGACCCACGGCAACATGGAACCTATTTGTTTTATACAATGATCAGAAAAGAAAAAGACCGATACACATACCTGCCTCGAACCGCTTGACCTTTTGAGGATTTGTGCTAGTTTAGGCATTTTTCAAGTCCCAAACCCAACTTTTCATCTTAGCTTCTTCTTTATCTTACTTGTGTACAGTTTCTTCGAAAAGTTTTTCACCGCCTTTTCTTGCTCAAAGAAGAATAATAGCGAAAACATTTTGCAAAACAGCGAGTCTCTCGTAGCGAAGACACACGATGGCAACTGTTGTGAAGATTTCTTGTAGTTTAATTAGGCATTGTCAAGTAGTCAATAGCTTTTTTGGTCTCCGTTTCTCCATTTTTCTTCTTTGTAAATAGCTCCTGCTAAACGTTTTCGGAAGCTTTCACTTGCCTCAATCCGAAATAATCTCACACACATTTCAAAACCGCGTGCCACGTTGAACAAAACAAAGAAAACAAGTTTCCCGTGACGTCATCCATGTATCTGTACTCTAATAGATCATGGGCAACGACCAATCACAGCGCGCGTAGCATTCACATCATTGTATAAATTTTAGTAAATCCAACTAGTGGTCTATTATCAATGCTGCGTTCTGATTGTTTGAGCTACTACTAGTCTATTTAACAATTATTCCACGAGGGCGTGTTGGATATGAGATGATAGATAGCCAATGAGGCGCGATATCCAACAAGCGCGAGTGGAATAATTGTTTTATTAAAAACGCCCACAAAATCCGACTAGAACAAACCGGAAAAGATAAGGGACTTCCGCTATTCACATGTCACACGTCTATCAAAACTGTCAACGCGCGAACGGACTCGCCTGGATCTGCATGAATGAAAAATCAAAACATTGTAGCGATGAACATTAGTTTTTTAAAAACTCATCGGGATTTTAGTATTTAACACAGCAGAACAGCTAACACACCTAGCAGATAATGTGAAGGACAAGAATTTCTAAGTGACAGCCGTCGAAATTACTGTGAATTTAGATTTTAATGCCTATAGCCCACTTGTAGCGAAAAGCACTGGCTTTTTGGCGACAAGAAAACAAATTAAAGTCTAGCTTTAACCAGCTAAAGTTGTTTTATCTCGATATTTTTGACAAACTGGTTGGATTTTACTAAAACAATCCCAACTCTCTGATTTTTATACCCTATCCAAGGAGGACTAATTAACAATTATTCCTCGAGCCCTAATGGCCTCTGAGTCAATGGCCCATGTGGCCTTCGGCCTCATGGGCTATTGCCTCAGAGCCCATTCGGGCTCGAGGAATGATTGTTAATTAGTCCTCCTTGGATAGGGTATAAAAATCAGAGAGTTTGGGTATAGAGTACAATCGTATGCAAACAACAAGAAACCAAGCCATTAACTTTATTCACTATATTTTCCCTGGCATGAACGGCACGCACCCCTCCCCCATTCTCCTCCCCCTCGCTGTCTGTCTCCCCCCCCCCCCCCACACACACACACACACGTTCTTTCCACTCATTTGCACGTGACGCCATGGCCATATGTTGGTGATCAAGAACACCACCATTTCTCTCCTCTGAGAACTAAACACCATTTTAACGTAAATTATTGGAGAAAAAAATCTGTTGTTTTGATCACCAACATGGCCGCCTTGTCAAGTGGTTGCAAACCAAGAATACTCCCTCCCGGTCAACTCTAATCAAAAACGCTGCAGAAAACACAACCGTACACAGAGAGGACTATTTACGGTGTAAATTTTCAACAGCACACTGAGCCGTATACACACAGATTCTGTTGTAATTCTTTGTGTGCTTGCTGGACCACAACTCGCTGCGCATGGCTTCGCCGCTCACATACTCACATATTGCACTTGCTCGCAGATTTTCTAGCAAAAGAGAGACTGTTCACAGTCTGTGGTGACTGTTGACGATGACCGTATTATTAGTAGACTTTTCTGTATAAAATTGAGGCCATAATTCAAATGCATCTAGTTTATCATACATTGGATTTTAGATCTCTAGTCTCCAACACGAGCGAAAATGACAAAGCTATCAGGCGTATCACTTACTGTTAAAAGTAAACCTCGCCATCAAATATGGTCGAGCTAAATTCAAACATTAAGCCGTAAAGAGACTAGAATTTGAGCATCTAAGATCTTTATTCGAATCGTTCTGTTACCTTGAAGTTAGATTGGACTCAAAATGAAGCCCTGCATTATCAAACGATTAACCTCTGTTTCACAAATTTTCGCCATATTGTTGCGGAAATCATGCTGTTGTTCTATCCAAACGAAAGCAAATTCTGTTTCAAGGTTTATTTTTCGCTAGAATATTCGAAAGTAACACAGACTGAAAACTTAGCAACACTCTTACCTGGCGTTGGTGAATTGTTTTACATATCAAGCACTCCTTGCGAAGTGGCCCACTTACGCGTATGCAAATATAAACAGCAGGGCATTTTGCGTACGCATGCGTGCATTCGCTGAACGACAATACCGTGGGCGCATCAAATTTGATGGCGGGAAATCGAGAACTCGCGTGAAGTTACAGTCCTTTTACAGTAAAACCAAGTCAAGCGTACCCCCCAAGATTCTATTAGTGAATTGATTATTTGAAAAATGAATCCGTAAGTCGTTCCCGTAACTGGTTTCAAATTCAAAGCGGCATTTCTGCATGCGTAATGAGCAGTGAATATTTTACGAGAACTTCTCTGTATTTGGATTAAGCGTCTTAGTAGACATTTACATCAATTTCAGGAAAATGGAGCTGATAGAAATTTCATAACTGCCTCGCGTGTGAATTCACGGCTCATTACACATACGAGAATGCAGAGATCAATCTGAAATCTACAACTAGCAACGGATTCAACTTTTGAATGATAAATTCCTTAATGATTATTGGGGGGTACGCTAGACCTGGTTTGACTGTAATAGTTATTTCGTTGGTGCTTTGAATACCGTACTTTTCTACAAAAAAATGTTCTTCACGACAAAAAATCGGACGTTTTCTACGCGGATTTTAGTTGTAGATTTTTCAGCATTAGGTTTTCTTGACCTTTTAAAGACTCAACGCCAAAAACCACCGTTCCTGTATAAATCTGACTTTTACTTGCAAAGCAATGCATTTCAACGGTTTGATTTCCAAACTCATGGTTTTATTCATCAAGAAAGAAATACATCGTAGCAATGTTCAGCTGCTTTAACAAAAGCGAAAAAAATTTTTACTTCGCGAGGTTTATTTATTAGCGCGATGTCTCATGTTAAACTGATCGCGGAGACACGCTTTTATATATGCCACACAAACATGAAATCTATGGGTATTATTTTATATTTTTTTTACAGATTTTCTAAAGTTTTCGCCGAAAATATATAAAAAATATACTACAGGAAATGAAGAATGAATTGAGTCTGAGAGAGCAACAATTACAAGTTAAGTGATTATGTAGCACTAACACTTGAGCATTTCATAAGCACACTTACAGACAAAACAAATGCACCCTGAAAATACGAACAACTTGACTACAAGTATCAAACTACAACGGATTTAAAAAGGACATACAACCCCAAAATGAGAAATAAATTGACATTTAAACTACAAAGGACCGCAAACGAATATGCCGCAGAACGTTCGTTTGCGGTCCTGTGCTGTGTAAGTGTCAATTTATATGTTAAATTGTTTAGAATTTATTTGTATACATACCGTAATGCACCTATCAATGTGAATCCCGTGGGGGGGGGGGGGGGGGAAGTGCGGGCAAGGGGCGGGGATTTGATGCCTGAGACTATCCCCCTGTCGGGCTTTTGATCGTGCGAAGCGACCCCGGGGTCGGGACATTTGACTTTGACCGATTGAAGCCTGGTATCAATTCAGAAGCGGTAACCAAGTCGTCCCTCGAGGCTTTCTGAAAGTCACGCTGTTGGAGAAAGTTATGAAGTTTTCATTTGTTTTAATCGCCATAATCCGATACTTTACACTGTCATCTAAACAGATAATGTCTATTTTGAGAAAGTTTTTATCTTCAAGTTCCCATCTGATTGTAAACCTCGATTGAAATCGCCATGAAAGTCAGAGGATATTTCACAGATCACTGATCCGACCTGTTCCGACATGTTGAGCCGATGTTATAAAGCATTTTACGTTTCATTAATATAATAGCACGGTCAATCTTCCTGGAGTGATTATGTTGTTCAAAATAAGAGATGCTAGTGGAGAGAGAAAATACTTAATTACAGCGAGTAAGTTTAACGGAGCTTACGTTAACCTTAAATAAGAGTAGTAAGAACGTACTTTTGAAATGTTCTTTCATTCGTTTTATATAGTATTATAGTATTGTTTGCTTAGATTTTTCCCCTGGGGTGGGGGCTTTTTTGACACTTTTGATTGACCTTTCGTTTCCCACCCTAGGGAATTTGATCAAAAAATTTTAAAAATTGTCAAATCCCCACCCCTTGCCCGCACTCAACCCCCCCCCCCCCCACGGGGTTTACATTGATAGGTGCATAAGAACGTCATCTCCTGAAATAGTTGTTGCCATTTTAGATGATACGATACATTTTATGTTTTTACTGTAATATTTATGAAAATGAAGCCGGATATTTTGGAGATATTTAGAAAAAAAATGGGGAATTCCCGGAAACATAATTAGGAGATTTTACGTGAGATTTGTATCTTGGCCTACATACGTCGCTATAGAGTGGTAGAGTACAAGTTTGATAGACGCTTTTCTAATAATATTCTAGCGTCATTCTTCCTCTATGCACGATTAACCACTTTTCTGATTTTTGTGCTGTTTTACAAAAGTAAATAAATAAATGAACGAAAAAATAATTATTAACAATAATAATTTAGATTTAAAAATTGCATTTTGACACAAAAGAAGTCACGTCGTTTTAAGCAAAGCATCGGACGTGTCATCGACGAAAAAGTTTTTTTAGTGGTGGGGTGGATGAGACCCCCTTGTATCCGTTGTATGTCGGGGGGTATTATGTGATTGACTTACTAGAGTTACAAATCAGGGGTCTTTTAAAATGGTCCTAAATGGGTGTTAAGGTGGAGAAATGGCCGAAGCCCCGCAGGAGCAAGCTTGGAGCCGGGTGGCCAATCTACCTGACTTCGGGCCCATTTAAAAGCAACCTCATTCTCTCTTGAAACAACTTGGTGATGAAATAAAGCAAAGTACAAGACCGGAAATAAAATAAAAACCAAGATACTAATAAAATTCAAACTAATTAATGTGAAAGAAGGATATCCAGTGAAAAACTAATAATCTTTGTGGTTTAGAGCTTAACTCTAAAGTCACGTTATCTGCAGTCTCATTTATCATAATTAATAATAGCTACTGTCCAATTAACTGGGCCTTTTTTTTTGTAAACATTTGGTTTAAAACCTACCCTGAAAACGGCTTGGCCTTTTCCACAACCACAATAATTATAGCAAAAAATATCACTGTTAGAAAACAAAATAATACGACAGACGCCAAAGTTAACATTAAACTTGTAAAAGCAGCAACAAACTTTAAAAACACCTGCAATTGTCTAAACTGAAAAAATCGATATCTGGTGCGTCGACATTTCACCATCTGCATTTACAGGAACAATGAGGTGAGATATATAACTCGATGTTTCTTGCGTTACGGATTCCCCGTTTATTCTGGAAGACAGAATGCGATCAATTTCTGCTTCACTATTCAGAATTCTCTTCAGACGATTTGCCATATTTTCAAGCACCACTGGGGTTTTTTCATCTAGCAGATTAACTTCAGGGTGCCAATGGATTGGCAGGTTTCCTTCCTCCAGGAAAGAGTGAAGTTCCCTAAGAAAACCTCGAGAGTGTTTTCCAAGAGATCGGGAATTCCGGCTATCCCAATCATCTCGATTCTTTGTAATGTAATGCACAAAGGCGCTCCTCACGTGATAAGATTCCAAAAGCCCCAGTGATGTCCTCTCCCACTTGACGATGCTTTTTACGATTCTTAGCAGCTCGTGTCTGCAGCCATGGTCATCCTTATCCATGTGCTTCAACAGTGCCTTTTTATCAAGTGAAAACGATTGCATCCAGAGGAGACTGTAGTGAGGATCGTGCATTGGGTCACTCGATTTTGGGGCGAAGTATTGACCTACTTACGCCTGTTATGTGCACTAGGCCTCTGCTTTGCCAATGTGGCCTTGTGGGACTGTTTTCCCACGGTAAACCTTTGTTTAAGAACACAGTTTACCTCTAATTTTATTGGCGCTGGTTCATCGGTTTCGGTCGACTCCAGTGGCTGGTTCAATCCCCCATGTAGGTGTTTGAGGAAAGCTCTCTTGTCGGTTGCTTTTCGCTTAGGATTTTTGTTAATAGCAGAAGTGGCCATAGGTTATCTTCAGTCAAGATAAAGGAAACTGCAATGTCACAAGAGTGCAGTCAATATCAAGTGAACAGGATAATGTGTTTCTAACTGCACAAAGTAAATGGTTAGGGTTGCCGGATCACTTTTAAACCTCACCTCTAATCTTAAAATGGATACCTGACGTGTAACTCTCCACTTTGGAGATAGGGCGCGGCGCATCGGACCGTTACCGCAGAATTCGTGCCGGAAATCAACCCGGCGTTCTTAATTATGTGAACAGAAGCTCTATCCAGTAAGGTCTCTTGCCCGCGCAAAAGCTATCCGGCTTTGCATAGTGTGAACATAACCATAAGATGTTGTTTAAGTTGTTGCCTTTAATTTATGAAATTATGCGTGCGAGACTTTGCATCAAAAACTAAATAAAACGTATAGTCTAAGTAGTTTTTATTGTTTCCATTTCGCATGATCTACAGCTTCCATCCGACTTAGGGGACCTTGTAAGTTACAAGACTAACCTGAAGCTTGGCCTTCTCTACAACCTCAATGATTACAGTGATTACTAGTAAGGTCAGAAAACAAAATAAGATGACATTGAAAACTTTTAAAACAAAACTAATACAAACGATAGCAAAATTTAAAACATCCTGCACTGATTCAACCACTAACTCTACGCCTGATAGAATAAACGCCTGGAGAGAAGACCTTTCTTCACCATCCGCATCTAATTGCGGCATTTCAAGATGAGAAGTGTAATGTAAATTAAATATCTCATCCTCATCAATTAAACATTCTAAGTGTATTCTGGAAGATAGAATGCTATCAATTTCTGCTTCTGCACTATTGAGAATTCTCTTCAGACGATTCGCCATATTTTTAAGCACTACTGGATTTATTTCTTCCAGCAGGTTGACCTCTGGCAGCCAATAAATTGGAAGGTTTCCTTTCTCAAGGAAAGACTGAAGTTCCCTAAGAAAACCTAGAAAGTGTTTTCCAAGGAATCGGGAATTCCGGCTATCCCAATCGTCTAGATTCTTTTTAATGTAATGTACAAAGGCACTCTTCACGTGATAAGATTCCAAAAGCCCGAGTGATGTCCTCTGCCGCTTGACGATGCTTTTTGCGATTCTTAGCAGCTCGTGTCTGCAGCCATGGTCATCCTTATCCATGTGCTTCAACAGTTCCTTTTCATCAAGTGAAAACGATTGCCTCCAGAGGAGATTGGAGGAAGGATCGTGCATTGGGTCACTCGATTTTGGGACAAAGTATTGACCATTTTTAATTTCGAAACAAGGAACGAGATCAACTGATAACAGCAAGACATCATTTTGTTCTTCTGTGATATCAACTTGAACAGCAGGCCCGTGATAACGTACTTTTAACTTGACATCTGAATTTGCATGTCTGTTAAAAGCACTTACTGCTCGATCAACAAGACTACAAAACCAGCCATTTCGGAGCCGCTTTGGATCAATGTACCCTTCAGAATTGGCGTATCTCAGAAGTTTGGAGTCATCTCTTGCCTTGAGTAGCGCATAGCCAGCTTTACCTACATCTTTAACCAGAACTTCCGGATCACCCCATAGCAATGGCTTATGGGTTTTCAGTACTACCATAATATCCACTTCATCGGCAGCTTCCGTTTTAAGCCTCTCATACACGCTTCCAGTGTATTCAATTCTCAAGATTGGAAGAGACGAGTTCTGTTTGCAATATTCAATGATCTGATCCTTAATGCAGTCCCTCACTAGGCTTCTTGCGCGCGCCTGGTTTGCTTCGGCAATCTTCACATTCTTAACAAAATATTCACGAAGTTTTTTAGTCAGTGCTTCCTCTGCTTCTTTCTCTGAAGACCATTTCCAAAAGGGCATTATCTGTCAGAGCAAAAATTTAATTACAATAGTTTATTATTCAATAATTTGACCAAAATTGGAAGATAATTGCCACAATTGTTCAGAAAAGGGGACAGGAGATTAGAAGAAGGCGCGGTAGTTCAGCTGTTTTGGTAGACCTAGAGAAAATGGCGAAACATCTAACATGTTTTGCGAAAAAGCAATAGCCTAATTACCGCTGCATGTTAAATAGCATTCAAAACGTCAAGTTTCACTGAAGTTTGTAAAAATGCGACAGCTGACAATGTTTATCACTGCTTTTTGTGTTTTATTTTTTATCATACTGCCTAAAAATAAAGCAAGAAGAACAAAAATACCACTATCCGATGGATAAAAATTGCTATTTGCTGTTTGCTAAACTAAGTAAATATTCTTTTTTTAGTAAAATCCAACTAGTGGTCTATTGTCAATGCTACGTTTTGATTGGGTAAGCTACTACTAGGCTATATGTTATAGCCCACTAGTAGCGAAAAGCGCCGGCTTTGAAAACTAAAACAATGGCGTTTGAATCGCGCTTTGCTAGCTAAAGTTGCGCGAGAACGACTCAGAGCCCATTCGAGCTGGAGGAATAATTGTTAAATATCCCCTTTTTTCGAGGAAAAAGCAAATATTTTGAAGACGCGATTTGTACACCGATCGATGTAACACACCAATCAATTCGAAACTTCAAAATTTTCCCGGGCATACCCTGGGCATTTGACCATTACTTGTGCCAAGGGAGTAGGGAACTTGACGCGGAAGGTATTCCCAGTAGTTCGGGTATTTGATTTTTGGCTGAGTAGGGTGAGGAATTTGAACCGGAAGTGTCAAATAAAATTTCCATGTACTATCCGGTCAGTTTGATAACGTGACTCGATGAAGTCTTTGAGATGGAACTGCTTAAATAGAGAAGACATCCATTTTTGTGCGAATGGCATATAGTACAAAGGGACTTCAAATACTATGCAATCATGACCCCGGAGGAGTAGGGGAGCGAGTGGGCAAGTGCCCTGCTCCCCTTTCCCCAAAGTTAATTATAAGAAGATGTAATTAATTATCCAGGGGGGATAACCATGGCTCCCCTACAGGAACGGGGACAAAACAGTATTAAAAGCACGCTTTCACCAGTACCAAACATCCAACCTCGTTCCCAGGGTTCTCTCCTACCCGCCCTACGGAGCGGGTAGGAGAGAACCCTGGGAACGAGGTTGCCAAACATCGGGCCCTCTCGCTTTCAAATTACTGCTTGAAAGCAATCTCTCCATTTGAGGGATAACGTGACGAATCACGCGCGAGCGTCTTGCGCAACTTGCTTCGGTCGCCACTTGAAACGGACACCTTGCTCGCAGGCTATCAAATTCCTTCCTCGGCCCTCAATGTAGGAAAATGTATAAAGAAGAGAGTGTGTTTAGTTTAAGGGAATTTTAAGTAAGTTCTGTAGTTTCAATTGCCGATCAGACGTTATGTAGATTTTGTCAGCCAAGGTGGCTGCCATAACCGACTTTAAATTAAAGTTGTTGCCGTTTCAGACTGTTCAACCATCCCGATCTCGTCGGAATTCTCCTGATTTTACTTGAAAGTCCCGAATCCCTACCAATATGCGATCAGGACAGGAAAAATCCCGATTTTGACATCTGTTCTGATATTTTCAAATGAATTCTTACGATATTTATACAGGAACACCTAGTAAAAGAGTATACTTAACTGAGACTAATATACAGAAAACTTTAAAAACTGCACGAAATACAAAATAAAATCGAGTACTTGCACAGGAGGCCTGGCAAATAAAAATAGGCATTATCAGGGGGGGCTGGCAGCGAGGTCTGGTCGAGTGAGACTGAGTACCATTTTCCTTCAAAACAAATATGGCGGAGAATGCAGACATGGAGGGCCGATCAGTTTTTGCACGGTTTTGAGTTTTCCCGCGTCCAAACATCAAGAAAAGGTTTTCGAGAACATTTTTAATGGAATTTTTGGACATCAAGAGGCGTGCTGTATGAACAGTTCATGGGTGACTAAACTTAGCTTGATTCGGCATCTCGGCAAGTTCTCTCGGCAATTTATAAGCTTCGTGAATTTTCGAGCAACCAGCCTAGTCTCCATCTCCTATATTTTTCCTCCTACAGTGGTATTAACAACTCTCTTCCTTATCCTAAACATATGCTACGAGCTCACTATATTAGTATGAGTCTTGCAACAGTCATATGGGACTGTTCATTAAACCAATTTTCTACTTCGCTGTTCGTAAGTTTGTTTGTAAACCGAGAGCCAAATCAAATATTTATGGGCGAAAATACAGAATACAGGGCCACTTTAGTAAAAGCCAGGGTAAATTTTCCAGTCACTTTGCTTCACATATACTGGGTCTGTCAGTATAAGCTATGTTTAATATCAGAAGGCTGGGAGGGTTTTACTGAACCTTCAAAACCTTTACTGGAATATCATTGGAGTGACAATCAATAAATTTCCAACAACAGTACCGTATTTAGTAGTTTTGTATTAGATAGTGACTTCGGTTTCGAGTATTTCCTTGAAATTGTTTGTACAAAAATTACCATGTAGTTCTGAATTTTACTTGAAATGATCATAATGGTTTAGTGTGTGGACAAGAGGCGTATCCAGTTGCTAATAAGAGTGAGTACATCAGAAAGGGGTATGCATTGAGAGAATCCGTCAAAGGACTGAAGTACAAGAAACAGAAAAAAGAAAATTGAATGTTTTGCAAAGTTTATAAAGAGAATCAGAAGGAGCTTGAAAAATGTACAACCTCAGTTGTTTGTGTAATTTATGAATTTGATTTACAACAAAAACAAACAAGGTAAAATTGATTTTATATCAACAGTCAAAAGAAGTTATTGTCCCTTAAGCCCAATCCCTTCAGCAGTTCTTTTTACGACACTACCCTTGGCTTATTTGACCTAGATGGGTATGTGCTGCTGATTTAGGGTGTTGACCATTTCATCCTTTAGAGTTTTGAACAGGGTGTCTGTTTGGGCTGTGAAGGTTGATGAAGAGCAGTCTATAGCTACATTTTTGGTACCACCATTTTTTCCTCAAGTTTTTTCCATGTTTCTAAGTTTAAAAGCTAACTTAATTCTGTATGCTAAATGAAACGAATCAGAATAATAAAATAAGGTCTCCTGGCTTAAAAAGGGTAGGGAAATAAACAATGTGTCCTACTACCCATACTCTCTTTCAGTGCAAGCCCACGGAGGTGATCTCACATTTTAATACCCTTTACTTGTCGTAACAGCAAAGTCAGTGAATGTTTATGGTCTCTGAAAAAGGTTTTTGCGTGCCTCAACACAAGTTTCCAACTGTTATTCAGTTGACTACAAATAAATATATTTTTTCCAAGGCAGCCTATGGTGTTTTTCACATCCAGTTGGGAGGATTTGAGAGGATTTGATTTCGTTAACTACATTTATATATAGCACAGACACAAACTAACCTGGCAGGTTGAGTGATGATGTCCGAAGATGTAAAAAATTATATGCAACTGTATGGCAAAAACTGATCACAGTGGCCAAAGGAAAGGCAAAAATAGAAATGTCACCATTTTCCTGACTTTATAATTATCCCTGAAGCATATTTAGCCAGATGTGGTCCTTGTCAAAACATGCAAAGTTGAACATTTATTTTCTGAACCTAGCTAATCCCAACTTTTTTAAACCATAATCTTGTTCCAAGGGGTAGTTTTTGGAATTTATAATTAATATTCCCTCTTTGTTTGCAACAAAACACACTTGAATGAGAACTCAAACTGAAGGCAGTGTAATAACTGCTGTCATGAAAATTGAATTCCAAACACAAAAAAATAATTACGCTTTCACTTTCCTTAAGATTCATTTGTTACAAACTACGGTAAAGTTTAAATTAAATCAAACGAAGAACGAAACTTTAACAGATCAACATGTGCAAAATCAAGAATGATCTCTTGGCAAAATTTATTTAACTTCTAGTACATAAAAGAAATTTACATGAACTACGAGATTTGACCATGCCACTCAATCATCCAACACAACTCTGCCAGGATAAGTTCACAATCAAGGATGTAAAATTAAGAATCTCAATCATCATTTCTTCTCGTCTTAAAGGTGCAGTAAACCCGTAAACAACTCTGACAACTCTTCTACTCGACCACAGCCACCGCACTTTTTTTAATACCGCGAAGAATTAATTTTGGGCCTTTCACTTGAAAATATAAACTCTTCTACATACGTATTGGGGGGCTGGCCCTTCGTTTAGTCTTGTCGGTTTTCTAACTGACAGAAACACATAGTCAAAAAGTCGGACAAATGACAAACGCAAGACCAAAAGAAACGAAAATGTAAGCTTCACATTACCGCGGAAAAAAATTGAGTATGGCAAAGTCGAAAGAAAGCAATGACCAACAGGACTAAAATTATAAACGCGAATTCACTTCACACTGTCGAATCGCTGCGAAGAGGAGCTTCTTGTTGTTATTCCCAGCCCGTTTCGCGCATGCTCGCTACAGTTCTCGAATGATTGACAGATTTCTTAATTGGGGCGATCAAGGAAAGCCGAAAAGCGGCAAGATCAAAGACCGTTGCCAGCCCCCCTGGGCATAATAATGAAAATCGATTTGGCGAACATTTTAGACAGAAAGTTTCTTCTTAGAAAACTAGAAAAAGAGTTTCAGAGAATCAAGATTTCAAGATTTTCTGGGGGAAATCCACAGTAGAATTCCCAGGAGAGGAGGGGGGGGGGGGGGGTACTCCCTTATATAACCTATATGGGTATGTGCGGCCCCATCGGGTAGGGTTTAGGGGCCGTTTTGGTCTGAAAAAAAAAGGGTGTACACTTTGCCCATTCTGGTCTGGAATGGGGTATGGTTTTCGGGGGAACTACGGGAGTATATGAAGGTATTTATCGTTTCAATTCCAAATGAGTAAGAAAAAAAAAGAGAAATATGCGAATTCCAAATAGATTTGATGCGTTAGTTTGTTAATTTCTGCCTAAAGGCCGGGTCTGAACACGGGTATGAATTTTAGTGGTCTGGTCTGAAAACGGGTGTGGAAAGTGACATTTTTTGGTCTGAAATCGGGTCAGGATATGAAGAACTAGGCGGCACACCCCGACCAAGAATTGCCAGACTCTTCTCTGACTCATACACTCATAACTGTAGAAAAACAGAACTTGAGTTCAGTGAATGCTTTTCTACTCGTATTTTCTACACTACGTCCCCGAGACTTATTTGTATAGGAATCTGATCAGAAGTTGTAAGAATAAAGGAGAATTTTGTTTGTTGCGTGTTCTTGGCATTTACGACTAGTTAAGGAATTCTGCTGTTTTGTTACTACAGTGAAACCTCTATTAAGCGGACACCGGACTGAATTGACAATAGTAGTATTGGATTACGTCCTTGAAATACGTACTGTAGTCGATAAATCAATACATTAAGATGTCAATAAAGTGTAGATTAGACCGATATCCGGCCATATGATTGTCATCTACGATCAAAGTTCACCTAAAAGTCTTGACCAAAGTACAGCACTTCTTCATGGAACTTTATCACAGTACAGATTAAATATTGAATGTTAATCTTTAACAAACATTTTGAATTTTTACAAACTTCTATAAGCTGCTATAAGGCGGACACCCTCTATTAAGCGGACACTTGGGAAGGTCCCGAAGGTGTCCGCTTAATAGAGGTTTCACTATTTTTTTAGATTCCCAAACAGCGGTCGCTAAAAAATCCCATTCAAAACCCTTAAAATTTACGTTACGCAGCAACGATTCGTACTTTCGAGCTTGGTATACCTGTGGATAGAGGCGAAGATCAAGATCAGAGCAGTCAGAGATCTCCAGAGTCGCTTAATATTCAGTTTAAGGCGCTTCAGTTTTGTTTGTGCTATGTCTTTCCGTTTCTAGCTGCTGTCTAATTCTTTTTTCCCGATACGAATTATAAATTAATGAATGAGCAGTGATTATCTCATGCAAAAAGATCAATAGATCTCAATAGAAGAAAGACAAGACAGGTACCTGAAATGAATTGCCTGTGGTTGTAGTCAAAGCTCATTCACATGTGAACGTCAACACTCACGGTCATTCGAGAACAGACAATTCCATCCAGCTGGACTTTGCAATAATAAATCGCTTCCACTAAATCTCGAGACAGCCTCTTGATCATCTACCTTTTTTCTCTAACTATATGGACCGAAGAACAAAGATGTTGTCCTGGTGGCTTTGAAGAAATCGCTGATAAAAAAAGCGTTTGTACTCACGTGGCCTGAGCAGCCATGCAAATATATTGAGACAAAGAAGTATTTGAATAACAAACAGTTTCAACTCCCATAGGATTAGTATGCGACACCATCATTGCCCAAGCGGAAATATGGCGGACGTGACGTAATTTATAATCGGTTATAATGGTTACGTTTTGACCAGGATTAAGCCAAATTTTAAGCAAGGTTTTCTCGTCTACCAACTTGTCACTCCAGCTTACAAAACACTTTTGTGTCTTTACTCCGAGATTCAGTGATGATAACATAGAATTAACTCTAGATAATGCATACTAAGGTAAATACAAAAACAGAACAAAATTTTTATTCCTAGATTGCGCTAATCGGCCTTTCAGGAACCGGGGCCAGAACTACTGCGTGCACCCTGATTGGGTTGCAAAAGCGTGCTTTACGAGGCGGGGGGGGGGGGGGGGAGAGGAGGGGTACTCCCCATAATGGCCTACACGGGGAGGCTCCGCCCTAAAGGGGTACGTTTTCCAGGCCTCAGATATATGAAAGGGTAGCAATTTTACTAGTTGAAGTATACGAAAGGGTAGGAAGCAAGCAAGGGTAGGATGCAAAGTTCTAAACGAGGAATATGAAAGGGGTACCATTTGTCAATAGAAGGTATACGAAAGGGGTTACTTTTTTTGTGAAAAATGGTACATAAACGGGTAAGGGCGGAGCCTCCCCGTATAAAACTTTGTTGAGTAACCCCCCCCCCCCCCACTCGATTAGAATATAAAACACGGGGCTAAAGCTGTCACGCCACGTTTTGAAAGGTGAGAAAGTAATGCGTGGAAAATTAAACGGATTCTTTATCATAAAACAAATAAAGAAGCCTTGACTATATTCTGTTCTGTTACAAAGTACTTAGGAAGTAGCTAGGGCACTCAAGAAGTATGGAGAAACTTCTCGCCTATTTCTCGTGTTTTTCCCTGCACTTCTTTCGTGCTCTAGCCGCTTCCTGACCGCTACACCACAGAGCAACAGAACAGAGCAGAGTCAAGGCTTTTTTATTGGTTAAGTAAAAACGGTAATAACGAATAGCGGTACTCTTGCGTGCGCGAGGCACGCGCAGCGGAGCACAGTGGATAAGAGAATTTGGCTACCTATGCGCCCGAGAAATTTTTAGCAGTCATGTGACCGTAAGTCCGTCCACCCGCTGGTCTGCCCGTCCTTTAACGCAGTATCCAGTGAGAAATGACCTTATTTAGATTGTGTACGAGCCTGCAACTTTGGTCAGTTGAGAGCTGTCGGTCAGAAAAGGGTATCCGCCGACGAGTTTCTCATGACTATGGGTTTTCAGCTGGCCAGTTATTAGCTTTTACAGTGCTACTATAACAGGGGCCACCAAGATAAAGTTGACCAGTTGGATGGCAGAAAAATAACAATATATTCCGAGAAAGTTAGTTGTCAATCATAATTACCATGGATCGAAATCAACCAATTACAACCTACAGTCGTAACCTTTTGAACCTGCTGTGGGAAACCTTTGTTTCCTGAGAGGTCCGTTAGAGTGTTGACGGAGGCGAAAAATGCAAACGTTAGTCAATTTTTTACTTGAGGTCGCATGTTATTGCAAAGCCCGGCAATGGTAGCGTAGAATTAAGTTGCTGGTAGATGACAAAATAACTGCTTGATTCAAACAAATGGGTGTTATATGTAAAATTTCGAATACACGTAGAAGAACATTGTCCGGTGAAACATTTCGCTGTCTTGAAAAACGTTTGTTCTGGATATGATATGATATCGAGTAACTTATTGTTTTTTTATGAGCTGCTGCTAGGCCCATGTTCAATTTTTAAGTTCTCTATAAATCTACATATTATTGAGTTATCTACAACTTGGAATCAGCAAACGGAACTTAGGCATCCGGAATCAATACGAAAGCTTTCTGGTGAATATTCATCGTTTTCTGAGAATTGAAACTGTAAGATGAATTTATTATTCAAGTAGAACTTTATAGAGGATACAAGAATAATCCCTTTCCCAAGATAAATTTCCTTTGATGTCTTCATTCTACTGATTTAGTTTATAAACTTTTGCCATGCATTTCAGTACTACAATCGAATCGAACCTCCTGTAAGCTACCACCCAAAATGCAAAGGCTTGGTGGTCGCTTACGAGAGTCAGAGCGCAAGGACGAAATTTTTTAATTCAGCTTGGAAGGGAGTGGTATATTTATTCTAAGAGGTTCCAGTATAAGGTTTGGCTGAGAACATTTTTGGTGTATTAGGACGGTGGTCGCACGTGGAGGGTTGACTGTATTTTGCTATCGCTAAAGTTCATTATAGCCTGCTAAAGCAGACGTATTTCCGGTCGCTGCTAGAAAAGCGACGACCGGAAAGAAGAGAAGAGAAGACCGAAAAGACGTCTGTGTTCGTGGGGCTGATAATCATTTGTTAGAACCCTGATTTTGCAAACGGGATTTCGAATTTCTGCTTCCATTTTCTTGTTTAAGGATTTCTGTCTGATTCCGTGGTTCAAGATTAGCCAACCGGATGTCGTCTAGTGGCTGATTCTACTGACTTAATTTCTATTGGCTGATTCCGAAAATACTAGCGATCGTTTTAAAATGTTGGCAGCGAAGAATTTAAGTTAGATTACAAAATCAACACAAAATGGTATTTCGCCATTTCAACCTAACATAGGGCTTGCCAAAAGTTTCGACGGCCTTGGTAAAAAAAAAACTTAAGCAAAGTTGCATGAGGTATATTCGATTCCGCACTCCTGCCATGAAATCAAACTATTTAGGGGATTTTGCAATTGTTAATTGCTTACCTTAACATATTGCAACGGAAATCCCGTGGAGTATAATTCAATTTTTAAAATCCTGAAAAAAAGAAATAAAACCGAAACGGTTGATAGAAAATTGCTTATTTGAAGCTAAAAAACAAAAAAAATTGTCCATTTGGCTTGAATTTTCGTAAATTATATCAAACCCCAAAGCAAAGTCATTTTCGCACTTAAGTGCAGGACTCAAACCAAGACCCAGGTAATTTTTAATTTCCACTCTCTCAAAATTCGCGCCACAAGATAGAAACTACGTATGGCACTGGCCCTGATGAAGGCTAATTTTGTTAGCCGAAATGTTGACCTATTTAATAATAAATCAGCCCTTTGCCGTAGTGCCAGCCTTGCATTCAGTTTTGTTTTATTTCATATATACGGCGCAAGAACGACCAGGTTTCCGCGTGGTTGGGGAAATTTGTCTAATTTATAATGTCCTCTAAAATAGAACGGAAGTTTTCTGCTGCAGACCAAAGAGTAATCAAGGCATTTTCAAGGAATTTCGAAAGAACATTAAAATAGACTTTCTCAAAACTCCTCATGCAGTCGAGCGCAGTGACCTCGCTTGGTAAAGTAACCGACCACATTACAGCTCTTTTTGCTCCGCTTAGGGTCACTAACCAGTCCTTCCCGGTGTGAACGACAAAATGACAAACTTTGATCCCGTATTACTGATTAAAAGAGGTCGAGTAGAGCATCTTTTATGGTTTTATTTCTATATCTCTTAATTACGACACTTTAAACACCATTTCAGTAATAATTTTTTGATATTCACTCCTATAAAAAAGATGGTTTAAGAACCTCATATTCAGCCAGATTCTCTTTATTCATAAGAACATTTTAAGCTCGAAAATCGCGTTTTCGTGAAGACAGTTGTGTGAAGTGTCGACAGTGAGTATTTTCCGGTTCCCGTTTCAATTCTCTTGAACTGGTGGGAAAACATCTGCTGTTACAAAATAATAATAACTCTCGTTATAACTTTCAATTTTCCTGGCAGGGTTCTTACCGAACGAATAAACATTTGAAAGCAAGACAAATTGAACCAATCAAGTGAATATTAGATAAATGTTGCTCAAATACATAATTATTCAAATGACTGTGAACACATTCATTTCAGAATAAAAAATTCCTGTTTTACCAAAGACCCGTTATTACTGGAAACTGAATCTTTCTATGTCGTTTTTTCCGCACTATTTCATAGTGTTGTTTGTTGGGTCAACCGTACCCCTATGGATTTTATCAATGCGGTGAGGGTAAGAGGCGGAAAGAGTTTGTGGAATAATTAAACATAATTATGCACAACGTAATATATGCGGACTAACTCAAAGAAAAGAAAATCAAGTAAAAACCGCACGAGCGCCTTTTTTGGAGACAATTTTGAAGAGGCAGCTGGCCTGTTAGTTTCTTCGTTTCTTTCTTTTAAATGTGCACATTTCGAACAGATAATTGTGCAATTCCTGGTTCATAAACTGCTATTAGACAACTAAAGCTATCGTGAAAATATCGGAACTTCAGGCAGGTAGGATAAAGGACTTACTATCATAATGACAGATAATCGTGCCATGTCTCGTTCTATATATGTCCCGGCAACTAGTGAATAGGGTGACTGGGTTAGCGGGGGGCTAACTGAGCGCGGACGCGCAATTATATCAGACTTTGCTCTGAAATGGTTAGAAATACATCCAAAACTACGTTCTCAACTGCTAATTTTTTATATTATTATATTGCAGCTACTCTGCTGCTTAAGTTTTAGTCACGGGCCAGTGGCGCTTGAAAAACTACAAAATTTTTCCAAAACAAACACACAAAAAACAAACATTTTCCCCCCTCTTTTCTTTTCCAGAGTCTGTCGGCAGTTTCCTTGAACATTTTCCACTTTTTCTTCATAAAAACATAGCTATACTTAACCGTTTCTTCAAAATATAAAGAAGAGCAGTATTCAATGCCAAAGTCCTTTTAGTGAATTTTATCTCAGTGCCTAACAAAACAGCACTCATGCAGGCTTTCTTTCCGCAACAGCATAAGGTTAATTGCGTATTCAACAGTGTGATGATCTTCTCGGCATTTAAAACCACTTATACCGAGGTCAGAAATAGTGTCAACAAAGCCAAATGAATTCTGGATGGCAACAGAAGGGTTTAGGAGTTTAAAATCTAACCGCACGTTCTATGGTTTGGGCATGTAGCGTCAATCAAGTGTCTGGCACGAATTTTATTTACGCAGTCTCCATCATTCATTCATTGACCAGTCGGGTGTAGCTGTCACATGGTACGTTAATTCTTGAGTATGAAGGCTTAAGATCAAGGCTCAGACAGCCACGATTTTGGAGAAGATGGTTAAGCAGCTAATGATTAACAAAATGGAGACTAAGTACGGGAATAATTTTTCTCACATAAACAAGTCGCACACCTTTTTGTTACCAATAGCTAATACGACAAACTTCGCTCCTAAACTGATAAAATTGATACATTCAGTTGGAAAGGGAAGTCGGGCCGGTGACCCACTAAAAATTATGGAAGATTTGGAAGAAGACCTTAAATACTTATATCCATGCATGTACATTTTACTGATGGAATACATGGAAATATCTTGCATAAATCGAGCTAAATCCAGCAAACGAACAAATGCGCGAGGAGATCATAGATCATACTCCAGGCCAAGAAATGGATCTTGTAATCGACGGACAAGAAGTATATGTACTCACTGTTTCGTGCCGGCTATGTGTGTCGTGTACTATCAATGGCCCTCTAGGGAATCTAGATATTATTGCATTCTGTGTTCGTATGCAAATCTACACTACCATAGTCATTATTTAGCATAAGCATATTTTCAAAGGGCTTTTTAGCGTTTTTAACTATTATCTAAGCGTAAATTAACTCCGGAATTCAGGCATTATAACTTCAGGCGAGATGTCTTAATTTCGTTCTCAAATCAAACCAAATAACGTAACAAGCATAACATGTTTTTTTTTACTTTCAATATAAAAAATACAGGGAGCCCCTTTTTGCCATTAATAATGACAGTATAATGACAGTACCCTCTTTATTTTTTTTTCAGGTTCTGTAGACAAGCGACTGAAACGTTTGCAAGAGTTCGCCTGACAAAGAAAAGAGCAAAGAAATGTCGGTCTTTAAAATGACGAAAGCAACTCGTTCGACAGGTTATCATCTGCTTAGAAGCGATCCAACCTTGGCTGATAAGTTAGATGAACCACCGGAATCAATCACAGAAGAAGATTCAGCAGAAGACGAAGCACCCACCACCGACAAGTCTCCTCTGTGGAAAGCAGTAGTCAACTTAATGAGTGATATCGAGGGAACAGGCCTGCTCGCACTACCATATGTCATTGCTCAGAGTGGCCTAGTGGCCATAGCAGCAATGGCAGTTGTGCCATTTATCGCTTTCTACACTGGAACAATCTTGATTGACTGTCTTTACGACAAAAACGATACTGGAGAAAGAGTTCGTGTCAGATCCAACTACAAACAGCTGGGTGAAGCTTGCTCGCCTCGTTTTGGCGGTACCATAGTTTCTGCTATCCAGTTAGTGGACCTCTTCCTCCTGGCATCTCTGTACCTTGTATTGTGTGCCTCGCTTTCGACGGGTATCTTCCCAGATTTGCCGCTGTCCGACAAAGTCTGGATGCTTATCGCAGCTGCGCTCGGTCTTCCAACTTTATTTGTGAAGAATCTATCGCAGGTTGCATGGATGAGTTTATTGAGTGTGATAGCTTTAATGATAGCTGTAGTTTCTGTTTTAGCCTACGGAATAGCTCATGAATCCTCGTGGACCCCAAGAGAAATCTTGGTGTGGAATATAGATGAAGTATCCGTTTCGTTAGCAATTATTATCTTCAGTTATCTATGTCACCCCGTTTTGCCAGGTGTTGAAGCAAGTATGGAAAACAAATCCAAATATCGCTCAATGCTTGCCCTTTCATACTTTTTCGTTGCTATCGTAAAAGTGGTTTTTTCGGTGTGTGCATTTTTGTCTTTCAGTTCTCATATCCAAGATGTGATCGTAAACAGCCTTCCTGTTGGAGTTATCCGTAGCCTTGTAAACGCATTTTTACTTTTAAACGTATTTTTTTCATATCCTTTTCGTGTAATAACGATAATCCAAACAATCGAAGAATCGGTCTCCCCCGATTCGTTCTCTTGCAAGATGCCGGATCTTATTTGGTTTATTGGCATCCGAGTCTCAACCAATTTCCTTACCCTACTTCCGGCAATTTTAATCCCACATTTTGCACTCTTTATGGCGTTTATTTCAAGTTTAACGGGATCTGCGATTGCGTTTATTTTACCAGTAATTTTCCACCTCGTCATAAAACAACATGAGCTAAAACTATACCATTATATTTTTGATATATCAGTTTTAATTCTCGGTTTCCTTGCCGCTGCACTTGGGTTGGTTTACAGTGGGAAATCTCTTTTTGAGGAGTTGTTCCATCATCGTTCAAACAAGTAATTAAAATAAGTTTGAGAATATCGCTATTTTAATTTAGGCCTCTATTTGAGGGAGGAGCAGAGGAGTTTGAGCCTCTCTACTTGTGCGCCTATCATTATTGAAAGCTAAAGTCAATTGAATCTCACGCATCGTTAAGTAGTCGTTTTGTTTATTACTCACCAATTTTTTTTGCGACAAATGAAGGCATTCCTACCTTAGAATGGATGCTTTAAAACTGGTTCAGTAAGATTCACGTTGCCGAAACCTTTGGCAATCAATCAGAGAGCTGGCTTTTGGTCAATTTTTAATGGACGATGTCACTGCATGTATGGATGTCGACGGCATCAGCACAAATTGTGACATCAATCTTTGTGCACCTTTTCATTTGGCTTTTTGCTAATGTTTTCGTCGGTTCATGATCGGGGGTAGCTTTAATTTAGCCAACTACTTTTTATTTAGCCATGCTGCGGGCATGGTCACTTTGCAGTGACCAGAAACCTTAGTAATCACCCGATCCTTGCGAATTTACCGGGTATTAGTTTGGTGTAGTATATGCTGCTGATTAATTGCTGAATATTTACATAATCCTTAGGTATTGAGTCGTTTTAACTATCAGGTCAGCTTTAACTGAGACCCTTTTTATATGGAGAAGGCCTGACCTGGGTAGTTGGATCACCCCCCCAGCCGACTCAACTTCAGCGGAAGTTTATATGAGAAAAAAAGTGCGGACCTCTTTACCATTCTCGTCCTCAGAGGCCGCGATCCTTTTGATCACCGCCAGTGACCAAAAGTATCGCCGCCGTTGGGAACGAGAATGCTCCTTTGCCCGAGCCAATAGTGCTCGCGTATGTTCTGATTGTTTTAAATATCGCTCACACATCCTCTGATAGTCTAGTATTGACTAGGTTGATCCAGCTGGGCGAGCGAGCCAACCTGTGTTTGTATGGAGAAAAGATCCGTGGCGGATCATTATACGATTCTGGTAAACTGCCCACCTACCCCTCCCCTAAGCCAACATTAACGCCAAAGGTGGCCCGGCTAGGAGGGGTGACCCTTCTGGCCAGTTCATCTTTTTGTTTCTGACGGCTCGCCACGGTTTATAAGGAAATGTAGGAGAAGGTTGTTCGTCCAGGGTACCTTGGGTAGGCGAATGACCTTTCTTCCCTGGAAACGTTAGGGAGCTTTAGCAACGACGACGGCGACGGCAACGAGGACGTCAAAAAAGCAATAGGTTTAGATTGGCAAAACAACAACTCTGCACGTGCATCATACTTTTTTGTACGTTTCTTTACCGTCCTTGCACGGCTGCGACGTGAAAATGCCTATTTGCAAGTTTTATGGAGGATGAAACAAGCGACGACGAATCTCTTTTCCTCTCTCTAAACTTGAGTGCGGTCCTCAAGAAATCAACTCCAGGGAAATTCGCCTACACTTGCCATTTTCAGCAAATTGGAATAAACGCCACAAAGATTGAAAAAACGGGAATTCATTTTAAAACTGACGTTTTCGCTGCCGTTGCTTTCGTCAATGCTAAAGCTCCCTGTTTTCTCCATATAAAAGGAGCCTGAGTCTGAGATTTTTGCAAGTAAGGCGGCTGCTCTTCACAATGGTGTCGGTTTTATGGATAGTAAAAAAAAAAAAAAAAGAAATGGATTGAATTGACACAAGTGGGCTATTTTGCGAGGTCTTTGATAACGTGTGATTTAAAGAGCCATCCTCGAAAGAGAGAGACCTTCAAGATAAATTGTGAATGTTAGAGGTTGTAAATAATGGTATATGAACTGAGCGGGAGTGCAGTTTGGTCTGAAATCATATGCGTGATTTAAAAATCGGAGGAGCGCGCAGTGCCAGTTCGATTTGAGATCACAAGACTAGTACGATTTCAGACCAAATTACACGACACGAAGTTCAATTAGCACCTTATTACAGCCATTTTGAAATCACAGAATTCAGTCAGTACCAAATTATGATTGATCTAGGAGTCGTTTTGATGAAAAGTGGAAGCAAAAAGGCTTTTACACTCATTTTTGTTCTGAATCGCAACATTTTTGCCCTACATCGCATCAGTTTTGTTTTGATTACAAAATGAGTGTAAAAGCCTTTTTGCTTCCACTTTTCTATAGACAAAAGATCAGATTGATATTCACGGAAATGCTCGATAACTCTTGCCTACAAGACATTTGTACAGAAATTCAATAACTGATATTTATTTAATGCAATTTTGAACAAGACATTTAATTGTTTTACCTTCAAAAGCATATTTTTTTACATGTAAGGTCATATCTTGTCTGCTTAACTACTTCAAGGATGTAATACTATTTATCAGGGGAACTTGAAGTAGGATTGTACTTGTTCGAAACAAACCGACAACTTAGTCGTAAAGAAATGAAAGTAATGCAATATTGTGTCCAAAAAAAAAATGGTGGAATGGTAAATATGCTTTTCTAAAAATTCTGCAACATAGACATTTATTGTATGTGTTAGTTTTTTTTAATAGATAATTTGCAGGTTTTCTATAGACAAAAGATGAGATTGATATTCACGGAAATGCTCGATAAAACCGAAGTGAACTCTTGCCAACAAGACATTTCGTACAAAAATTCAATAACTGATATTTATTTAACTCAATTTAGAACAAGACATTTAATTGTTTTACCTTAGAAAGCATATTTTTTTTCATGTAAGGTCATATCTTGTCTGTTTAGCTACTTCAAGGATGTAATGCCATTCATCAGGGGAACTTGAAGTAGGATTGTACTTGTTCTAAACAAACTGAAGACTTGGTTGTAAAGGATGATGAGATATACTTAACAAGGCCTAATCTGAAACTAATGCAATATTGTGTAAAAAAAAATGGTGGTATGGTAAATAAGCTTTTCTCTAAATTCTGTTTAATTTAATTTGAAATTAATAAAAGATGTAAAGAATGTTTTACTTTGGCCTGAGTTATCAATTTAAATTTAAAGAAAGATTACCACGCAGCCTCATATGCATAATATCTCGTTGACTACTTGTTGGCTTCTACACAAGCCGGTAATCGTGCAAGTGACTGGGGTCTGTGAGATGTTTTACTTTAAGGAAGTATGGAAATCTTTCTCTCATACAAATAACAGCGAAAATATATAGGTTACTTCACTGCGCCGATACAACAGTGAACAACTTCCCTTTTCCGCCCGGAACGGTTACAAACCTCTCATGACAGACAAATTTAGCTCATAGTAGATAAAATGAAATTGAAACCCAAGCAGTTGAGTTTTATACCACTTTGAGTAACAAAAAAAGAACAAAAAAACTTTTTCGTTGGACTACTCTTATGTATCGTCGAAACGAGCACTAAATCGGTCGATCCAACAGTGAAATTGTAAAACAGTGATGAGTGACTACAAGAGATCAGAAAGTTTGTCAGCTGAATTATTTCGCTTACCTCAAAACTCTGTTCTTTACACACTGAAAGTATTGCTTTCTGCGACCATACATCTCAAGTAAAACGGCGCCAATAACAGAAGTCGTAGGCAATTATGATACTGTTTCAAATCATTGGACTAAGCTTAGCAAAAGCCAAGCAAGCTGTATGCATACGTGCAGCTTGGCTCTCACGACAGTTAGTATCACGTGACCACCTTTCCATGACCGTTGTTTCCAAGAACTCTACTCTGGATTCTAGTCTGGGGATTCCAGGTAGCTGGACTTTATTGGATTCCAGTGTTTGCTGTATTCCGGATTCCATAGGCAAAAATTACCCAGAATCCAGACTCCTTTACATGGGCTGCATCATTTGCGAAATCAGAGAAATTTACGTTCAGAAATTTACCTACGTTCAGCTGTCAAAGAGCTCTACGTTTCCTAGGTGTGTAAACGACTCATGACCACCCATAAATGGAAATTCCACTCTTACCTAAATGCCGATAACGTCATTGCAAAAAATAACAGACTCGATTAACAAGTGAGGATATTTCTGATCCGGATTGTTGTGATTTGGGGCTGTATTTTGATTGGCTACTCGGGGTTAGGTTACTCGCGTGGTATAGGTCTGATAGGTCACTGATAGGTGGCGAGGGTAACTACCGCTAAACTGCCAGCTGCTGTTAACAAGCTGATTACTCCGATGAGCTGGATTTTGACATCCGAGTGATTTTTGTTGTTGTCGACAATCAGCTCAGGAAATCAGCAGGACCGTAACCCGACCCGTGACTTCGTCTGGGTCAATATACAGAATATACAGTACAGCTGCCAGCTGAATATATTACCCCCAATCCAGCCCCAGAAAGCCTGTATGTAACGCAGATAACGGGTCTGCATCACCCACTCATCACCCTGCACATTACGGTCACCGAACAACCAAAAATTAAAGTTGCCAGCAGTAGTTTGTCCTCGCTCCTCGCCCCCACCCCCTCCCCACACACCCCCCAGGTGGCGATGAGCGAGCAAAGAAAAAACCAGTGAAAAAACGTCTGTTTTCGCGGGCTAAACTTCACTGAAACGCTGAAAGTTGCCTATTTAATTCTACACAGTTGACTGTAACTGCAAATGTCAGAAATGTGACTTTATTAAAATTCGGTAGATCAGATACAAGCGATGCCGAGAACAGTGCTACAATAGCGTTGTCTGGGTTACCCCTCCATCCGTAGTCCTGCTGCGATACTGTCCTGAGTGTCCATCGACCGATACACAGGACTGACAGGCGCTATTCACGCGATGCGCGCGCTGATATAGCGCTCGCGTAACCGGTAAGCCTGGTACCCTCAGAAAAGGGTCGTTGGGTTTTAAATCAGTTGTGTGAAATTTTCGCTAATGAGGCTGTCAGCCAGGTTTAGAAATTTTGCTAGGCCGAAATCAGAATCTAGAGATTACTACGAAAGCTACGAAGTTTCTAGGTGCCGAAATCAGAATCTACAGATTACTACGAAAGCTACGAAATTTCTAGGTGCCGAAATCAGAATCTAGAGATTACTACAAAATCCGAAATTCTTAGGTGAACAAACCACACAAATCCCTAAACTCTGAGCCCAACAAACAGTCACCACGAAACATTTTCGAAATTTTTAGCTGTTCTTGGGCTCTCGAAAATTTTAGCCATTCTAGAGGTCTCCGAACAGATATTTCCCAGGAAACGGTCATTGGGTGCCCTTGATATCAGGGTTGATTATCGTTCCGTTTGTAGCCTTCTACACTGGAGCAACCTTGATTGATTGCCTTTACGACAAATACGATACTGGAGAGAGAGTTCGCGTCAGATCTAACTACAAACAGCTGGGTGAAGCTTGCTCGTCTCGTTATAGCGGTACCATACCACATTTTTACTAATTTTTGCAACAATAGAATCAATGTGGTATTTCAAAGAGAGATTCTGATCAATAAGAACGCCTAGGTATTTTATGTAAGCTTTAGGCTCGAGACGAACATATTTATTCTTTTCATTATCAAACTTGCAAAGTTTTGGTTGATAAGCAAGTCGCTTTTGGTAAGGATGAAAAATTACAAAGGTGGATCTGTTAATTTTATTAAGAGTTAGTTTGTTGGCTATCAACCGACCAGTTATAAAGGTTTTGTAGCTCATTGTTGACTATTGCCCCAAGATCTTTCAGATTTTTGTCCGCATAGAGAAAGTTAGTGTCTTCTGCAAAGAGGTAAAACCTTAATTTATTCCAGCATCTGTGGATATCATTGACATATAACAAGAAAAGCAATGGTCCCATAAATGATCCTTGAGGAACACCACATTCAACGTTAGCTTTATTTGATATATGATGGCCTACTTGCGTTGTTTGCGTGCGGTTTTTGAGATATGAGGAGAACCAATCATTAATTATTCCACGAAAGCCATAGTGATTGAGCTTATCAAGCGAAATGTCGTGATCGACGGTGTCGAAGGCTTTTTTAAGATCAATGAATACTCCACACGATAGCAATCGCTGACTCATGTTTGTCTGTATATCATTAACAATGTCCAGTATTGCGGGTGGGTTGAATGCCACTTACGAAAGCTGTATTGTGAGGAATTCAAAAGTTCTTGTTTCAATCTGTTGTGAGTTATTGCGTTCGAGGTACGAGAACGCAACCCCTAATTTCTGTTGGGTGTTTTGTGCATTATTGGATGTCCTGTGCAACTAAAAAGGGACGCTTTTTGAGATTGCACTTGTTTCGACACAAATTTGCTTACGTTTGCCTCACTTTGGCGCGCTAACTCACGTGGTGATTCGTGTGTCCTCGGCGTTCATCTTTCAAACGTTTGCTGGTATTCTACCTTCGGAAAGCGTTTATGTTTCAAACGTTTGCTGAGGTCTGCTACTCTGTCTTCGTAAAGCGTTCACCTTTTAAAAGTTTGCTGGATCTTCGTAAAAGGTGCCTATTTCAAGACTTTGCTTAAGGTCTACTATCGATCTGTGTTTGCTGAATCTTCCAAAGCGTTCATCTTTCAAAAGTTTCCTGAAGTAAAACACCCTGACTAAAATAATACCTTGGATCAAGCCTTCATATTTTGCAGCATGGTTCGTCAGTGTCTTTAATTTGGAAAATGTGTGCGCCTCCTGGTGCATGCATCAAAGCAGGTTGTTTAGCTCGGCGGCCGTTGTCCCACAAAGTAAATTTACCGAGTTGTGTAGCTCGGCGACCTTTGTGCCACAAAGTAAATCTACCGAGATGTGAAGTTTGGCAGCGCCATTTCATCATGACTTGTGATATTTTCTGCACCGGCTAAACAAACATTTTAGTTCTATGTTATCTATTCGGGAAAACTTATAAACCAGCTCACAGTAGCGCCACTCAAGCCACTGAAATTTACACACTCGACCAAATTACTGGAAAAGTTATTGACGTGAGCCGCACACACACTCCACTGAAGGCTTTGATGATTCCCTTAAAACGTGTGAAATTGAGAGGTATAGTGTAAGAGAACCAGTGTTCAAACACAATTCATTGTGCCGCTGCATTCACTACAAAAAATGAGGTCTTGGGTCTTTAATATCAACACAAGTTAAGAAGACTTGACAGTAACGGTTTCATTTTAAAGTAAATTTCAGTAATTGTCGACTTGTGGAATTCAATCCCAATGAAGAAAATTAATGATTACATCTAAAACGTTGTCAATTGTTTGTATTGCTTTTTCAGTGAACAATACCTGGGCCGGGTTGTTCAAAGCTGGGTTAAGATAACCCAGGGTTAATGCGAAATTTGAATTCAGATGTGAAAGTTTAAAAAGTAAGTTCAGTTTAATTCATTTTGTCAACAAGTTGATGATTGGATGCTCTTAAAAATAACAGAGAACATTGTCCAAAGAAATGTTTTTGAACAAAAGGAAAGGAAACTCTGGCTTAAGCGCTAATCGGCCTTCGAACAACTGCGCCCTGTAGAGCATCTATTGCACCAGTAAAACAAAACGTTCTATTTAAACGTCCGACTCACTCTGGCCAGTGTGTCTTTAAATTACAAGCACCTGAGACGAACCATTCGATATCACTGTAGCCTTCAAAACCTTTTCATAATGATTCACAGTTTAAATAGAGGTTTCTCTGTACGCAACCCATACATTCAAAATATGCCTTAATCATAATTATCTATCGCAAGAGCACATTCACCCTTCCCGCTGAACTGCTACCTGTACGCCTAACAAACATATCGAAAGCACTGGGGAAAGCACTCTCCTAAGTGCATAAACGTCTTTCAACACACCCGTAAGTAAGCGAAAACTTTTTTTCAAGGGACGGATCGACCAAGACGCCTTTAGTTCTATAGTCTCTCAACATCACTCCAAATTCCATTTAGTATTTCTTTATTTTATAAAGTGAAAGCTAATTAACGTAGCTTGAATTTCATCCGATTGCTTCGAGTCGTTTTCTCCTCTCAGCGGCGTCTGAATCGACCAGTTGTTAATGCCGTCCAGTGACGTCACTACTACCCGAAAACCGGGTACTGATTTTGATTGGTTGATTGTCTAAATATTCGCATTAACATGTATAACTAGGAGTAATCGGAGCTTAGGAGAGTACGTTCGATATGTTTGTTGAGGCGGAAGGGTGGTTGCGATGTAGATAAATATGATTATGGCATATTTTGAACGTAAGGGTTGCGTACAGCGAAACCTCTATTTAAACTGTGTATCATTTTAAGAACGTTTTCAAAAGATATCGTATGGTTCGGTGTCAAGTGCTTTTAATCGGAGGAGACATTGGCCAGCGTCGGACGTGTAAATGGAACATTTTGTTTTACTGGCGCAAGTTACAGGGCGCAGTTTCTCAAAGGCCGATTAGTCCTTAACCCGGGATTCTTTTTCTTTCTTCAAAAACATTTCCTCGGATAATTTTCTCTGTTATTTTTAACAGCAACCAATCATCGACTTTTTTGACAAAATGAATTACATTGAATTTACTAGTTTAAAAGCTTTCACATCTGAATTCAAACTTCGCACTAACCTTATCAAAGCCTTCAATGGAACGTGTGTGCGGCTCACGTCAATAACTTTTCCAGTAATTTGGTCGAGTGTGTTGATTTCAGTGACTCGAGAGTGGCGCTACTGTGGGCTGATTTATAAGTTTTTCCTAATAAATAACATAGAGTTAAAGTGTTCGTTTGTCCGGTGCCGAAAATATCACCAGTAGATTTACTTTGTGTCACAACGGCTGCCGAGCTATACAACTCGTAAATTTACTTTGTGACAAAACGGCCGCCGAGCTACACAACTCGGTAAATTTACTTTGTGGCATAACGGCCGCCGAACTAGACCCGGTTTGATGCATGCAACAGTAGTCGCAGACATTTTCCAAAGACACTGACGAACCAATCTGAAAAATATGAAGGCTTAATCCAAAGTAAAATTTAACAGCAAACTCCTGAAAGATGAACGCTTTGGACGATTCAGCAATCACAGATCGATGTACGCTTTACGAAGATTCAGCAAACGTTTCAAAAGATGAACGCTTTACGAAGAATATCAGACCTTAGCAAACCTTTGAAAGATGAACGCCGAGGACACAAGAATCACCACATGAGTTAGCGCGTCAAAGTGAGGCAAAACTTAAGCAAGCGCCTCAGAGCGAGGCAAATGTGTGTCGACGACGACGAACGAAAATGCAATCTCAAAAAAACCTCCCTTATTAATAGCACAGGTCACCCAATAATGCACAGGACACCCAACACAAATTAGGGGTTGCGTTCTCGTACCTCGAACGCAATTATGAGAAATTTTTGGCGGGATTGTCGCTTGATATTTAACGGATCGCATCTGTGGCATGCTTGCGTGTAGTGTAGTTCAAACATTAAGATAATCTTTATCATAAACAGCAAAACTGCCCTTGTCTTCGAAACTGACGGATGAAGAATCATTGCAGAGAGTCGGTGTAGGTTTTTCATTTAGAGCGCTTTGTGGCTTCCGCCGTGATTTTGTTTATGCGAAGCTTCTGAGACCAATGTCATGTTGTCATTTGACCTTCTTGCTATTTTCACCGTCAAGTGTAATGATTATATTCTGTTAGCATTTCTTTCTTGTTTCCTTGTTTTCTTTTTTATACGTTAAGGACCAAACAGCTTCTTTTTCAATTGAAGGAAATTCAGTTGTTATGTTTTTGAACTAAGCTTCAACATCCCCCCCCCCCCCAGGCATACCCCGGGCATTTGACACCTTTGCCGTCCCGGGGAGGAGGGAATTTGATTATCAGTCTTCCAGGGGGTGGGGAATTTGAACTGCACTCTCGATTTCATGTGAAATCTCCGGCGTGGTGAACAATCACGGGGGACACGGTGTTAGAGGATTTTCGTGGAAAAGATTGTGCCTTTGTGGCCAATTAGTTACGAGGAAAGCGCTTAAACAATCTTTGTGTCGTATTTGAAGGTATTTAAATTTTAATATTTTTGGATTCAAGCTTAGAATATATGAATGTATTAAGTTGTGTTTACAATCAAATACAATACCTTTTGCCGGCGATTCAATACAACAATAGAAAGCTCAACGTAGGTCAATTACTTTGACATGCTGCATCTCAATAGGTGGGATTTTTTTTCATAGAACGCTTTGTATGTTGCATGACACACGAAGAAAATCTGAGCATTCAGTGACCTTGTAGCAGCGATTTTCGCCGCTTTGCACGAGAATTTTGTTCGTAGTAAATACGCTAACAGTGTTTCTCAGTTTTTGTTATATTGAATGCAAATTATTTGCTGTATTTATCAAGATTTTGTTGGACAACTGAAGGCGTTTCTGCCGTCCTTCTGTCATTTATGTGCCTGTGAAATGTCCCCGGGGTGAGGGCATTTGATCACCTGAACGGACCCTAGCCGGTAAGGCATATGAACGGCATTTTGGCCCGGGTAGGGGGGAATTTGAACAATAATTTTCAAAAAAGTCAAATGCCCGGGGGGGTTGCCCAGGGGGGGATGTTGAAGCTTCGATTTGACCGATACATAAGTGTTCCGTGTGTGTATTCATTTCATTGCGTGATTGCGACCGAGTTTGAATTACAACCGGTTCAGAGGACTGCATGCTTGATAGTTTGAACATTAAACATGACTGATCGAAAAGAGTAAAGAAATTCTGTCAGCTGTTCAGTATCATGTAGAGATTTCCAAACGATATTTCTTGGCTTGCCTCTTGAGAATCGTGTTTTACATTTTGCATGAATTAAAGCAAAGGAGTACGTAGTGATGTCACTGGACGGCATTAACTGCCGGTCGACCAGTCTGCAGAGTATGGCAGAACTCGACGAGATCTCGTGTGTGCAGAGCCAATTTTAGCCGCGTGTACCGCGTACTATACGATTTTTTACTTCAGAATACGGGTGCATGCCCATAGAGAGGCTCAGTATTAAAAGGAAGCGAGTTTTAGGCTCATTTCCAGCTGTGTTAGATGACCTAAATTTCAAATTTTCCGAGGGAGCATGCCCTCGGACCGCCCTCCCCCCCCCCCCAGTATGTTCATGCTTTACCATTCAGTTCACTCAAAAGAAAGGCTACAAACAAGATTACAGACAAATTACCAGTCTATTCATTCGTATATAACCTCACCATACTGATGAGAAACAAACGTGTAAGCAAGGGATGTGGAAAGTGGAAGAGCCGAGAGGATAGGATAGATTTGGCAAAAAATATCATGGCTACGCCCCTGAAAGTCAGGGGCAAAACTCTTGGTAGGCCCAACGCTGCCGCGTGCAATGCTACGATGGATGATGGTGTGCGCAAAAAGCTTTTTCAAAAAAGGTTTGTGCGTGCACTTGCCATACTCTGGATACTGGCCCGTCGATTCAGACGTTACTGAGGGAGTAATAACGACTCGAAGTAATCGGATGAAAGTCAGGCTAGTTAACGTGCTTTGAAACCTTTTAAAAATTGTACATGATTTTTTTTTTTAAGGGCTCTATTATTGCTGTAGTAAGGCTATTTCGGATTGTTAACCAAAGGCAACGGGGCGCCGGCAAATTAAAAGACTCAGTCGAGTTTGAAAATGCCCAAAACAATTAAGTCGTTCCGCCAGCTATGAAAAGGAGATTGACTGCCAAGGTCTAGTGAAAAGCATTTAAATTTATTCAGAATAAACCACTTGTGTTCAATTATTTCAGATCTCCGCTCCTGAATCAGAGTCAAAGGATCGCTAAGGTACAGCTGTTAGGCTGTTAAGGTACAGCTTGCTCAGTTGTTTCATTAAGACGTTACATATCAGCAAGGACACGGCAAAAATTAAGGTAAGCTTTGTTACCCTGATCGGCAATCACCATCCAAGGCTACAAAAAATAGTTTTCGCCCAGCTCTTTGGATCTTCGTGAATTGGGCTAACTTGTCTTAATCAGATGACCATGGTCAGTAGAGTCTACTCAAAGACCCAAAGCGATCATCATTATGTCAATTTGTGAGACAGTGATGATGTAGCTTAGATGTAAAAGGTTCTTTACCTATCCATATGTTTTCACCTGGGTATTGATAAGAAAACGAAAATCTCTGAATGGCGCTTCTCGATTAAATGATTGAATAGTTATGACAATGACGCTTGTATGGACGATGACAGCGCACGCGCACATGATTTTAGTATATTCAGTTGGCCAAAAAGGTAAAGCTCATACGTTATCATTAGAACTTGCAGCAGTGTCCCTACATTTTCCCCTTTTACATAAGTAAACAGACAACCTCTTTTCAAGAAATGGCTCCGAACGTGACGTTCTTGCTAAAGAATGGTGTTTAGCTCGCACGCATCATCGATTTAGTGTTCTCGACCTCTTATCATTAGTCATGCATGAGTCCATAGCACGCGATTCTATTCCCTAAAACCAAAGCAATTAAAAGGAGCTTAACTATTTGCAGCTGAATTGACTTTAAAATTTTTCTCTTCAACGCATCAACTGTTTATTATCACGTTTTAATAAAATATTTTAATAAAGTGCAATTGTTACGAAGCCCTTCAGACTTATTCGCTATATTTTTTTTTAGATTTGTGTGGGTTAATCATGTCTGACAGATAGAAACGCGCTAATAATTTGTTCCATTGAAAAATTAACAAAAAAGAAGACGCACGGTCTGGCAGCTCTCAATAAAAACTGTTGCTCCGTTGTTTTCATCTTTGGTGTCTTAATTTGTTTTTCTTTTGGGCTTGCAAAACCAGTTTTCTCAACTATTAAAGTAAGGAATGACTGAGTGAGCAATCGAGAAACTAATTAGATAAAGTCCAGAATCTAGGAAATGAAAGGAGGTAAATATACAAAGACCCTCGCCAAGATTTGGGTCGCAGGAATAATTCGTATACGAGATATCTGAGGAAATGTTTTACCCAAATTTGTAGAGCTTTGTATGGAGACGCCACGCTGGAGCTCATCCGGATGAGCTCCAACATGGCGGACGGAACCCAACAGAAACATCTGTTACCGAGTTTTGCTACAAAAGCGTGAATTTAATCCTAGAGGAACTCATGAACATTAAAGTAATACTTTTTCTAATACTTGAACTGTTTAGATGACAAAATTCCTCGAAAAAAGTCACTTTTTTAACTTAAATGACAGCTCTCTCGGCCGTTATGTAAATGCTACGTCACGCAAAAGTTTAGAAATTCAAGCGTACTCTGTTACAAAACCAAGAACCCTATTGAAGCGAAAATTTGTTCGAAAATTAGTTTTCAGCTGCTCTAATACACCATGAAAGTAAAATCTCAGTAGGATCGATAGTTTTGTAGTTTGAATTTTAAATTTGAAGCGTTCAGACCGTGAAAGCAGGAATATATGATAAAATGTGCACTGCAATTGTCAGGTTGTTACCAGATGGGCAGCATTACATATGGCTGCGGTCGCATTGGCGAGCTCGTAAGAATAGTTCTTGCTCTGGCAAGAAAACCATACCGGATAGAACTTCCGTTCACACATATAGGAACGGTGACTTCAGGGCGCTTTCTGTAACGGAACGAAGCTGTGTTGCACCGATCTCGAAAGTGGAGCGTCACACTGATTGGATAGGTCCTGTGCCACACTTTGGGGCTGTGTAAACACAGGTATTCCGACCTTAGCGATAGTGAAAAGGAGGAGCAGAGGACTGGAACCCACCGGTGTGAGGACTGGGATTTAGTTCACCAAACCCTCTAGGCCAACCGCTCCTAATACCAAAGAACTTAATAAAGTTTAAAGACTATTTCTTCAAGCTCGAAAATTCCGGAAAATCAGTTTTTTTCAGCTTATGGATAAACCATTTTAAAGAGCGATTTTCCAAATATTTTAAAGACCTTTTACTAGCTTTTCACCCGCTGCAAATGGAATCTTAATGCAGTGGGCTTTTCTATAACAGAATCCGTCAATTATCAATTTACTTTCTACCCATAGTATCTTTCAAAGCTTATAATGGACTCTTTTCTTAAGTTCCATCGGAAAAATCTGAGTAATTTCCGTCGTTGAGGCTCAGACGTCTTTCCTATGAAACGGCGAGAAGCGAGGAAAAACGCTGTATTTTGTCTGGCTATGTAACTACCCCTCGTTTACCCCAGTGGGGTAACTGAATGATACAAATAACAAGTAAATACGTCTTAGAGTTAGTAAACAAGCTGTTGCAATCAGAACACCAGCACGCTTGAAGGAGCCTCTGCAAACGGCCTCCCTTCAAGTCCAGCGTCCTCTCCTCGCTCTCTCGCCTTAATTCTACCAGTAAGAACCCCTCCTTCCCCCTTTTCATCTGAATACCTGTTATGGACGCTGAAACTATTACAAAATCTCTGACGGAGATCATTGCTTCTAAACAGTACATTCTATCAATACTACAAGCCCCCAAATCCGATGTATGAAACACGTTCGAGCCCACGAGAATCGTATGTAGTTGTCAAAATTCGCCTACTTATAAAAACGGGTTTTACTTACCAAGAAATTAGAACACCACTTTCTCCTTTTGGGACCGAACTAAAAACGTCTAAAAATTTCCCATGTTTTTTTTTGGTAAACTGATCAAAATATTTTTGCACTCAAGGAAATCATTTTGAGAAACCGCCAGCGTTGGACGGGGTGACAGAAAAAATTTCTTACAGCTCAAAAAAATTAAAGATCTGATCAAACGGATTGTGCTCTTAGTATAAGTTCGTGAGGCCCCCAAAGTATAAAGTCAGCGAAATTAATTTTTCTAGCTCCATCGATCAGAACGCTTAAAAATCACTTGAAACTTTACAATGGTATTTACTTTTATATTATTAATTATGATGATTATGATTACGATTTTTCTTAATTATAATTGTTATGATTATTATGATTATTGATGATTATTAATAGATATTAAGTACGGATTAAAAAATGCTCGGAACCCAAGACCTTCCAGATACCGGTAGGACGCTCTAACCACTGAGCTATGGGCGACCCACATGACCTCCAGGTCACAGGTTTTGAGGTAGCTCAGGACTGATCGCGTCTCGCTAGTACGCTTAATTGAAGCAAAGCACCTTACGAAAAGTGTTGTTTACTCTTTGAAGCCAACCAACCACCCAAGTGTGTTTTTTTCCCCAAGCATTTCCGTTTAGTTGTACTTTTATTTCTAATGTCATCACTCTTGGGTGATTTTGATTTTGATTTAATATGATTATTTTAACTAAACGTGTTTTGAAATCTAATTTAAGTGGTACATGAATTTTAAGGTGCTCCATTGATGCAGTTGGTGCGGCATGCGGCATTAAAGATTTCGGATCATTCAGCGAAGAGTCCAACGCCAGAACTAAAGGACGCAAAGAAAACTCACAAGTTTGAAAATGTCAAAACCAACTTGTTCTGCTAGCTATCATGTGCTCAAAAGTGATCCAGAACTAAACGAACCTCCAGCATTGCTAGCAGAAGATGAATCCGAAGCAGACGGCGATGAAGGCACAAATAAATCTCCTTTGTGGAAGGCGTTAATAAACTTAATGGGCGACCTCGAGGGTACAGGCACTCTCGCCCTACCTTATGTGATATCGCAGAGTGGACTAATAGCAATATCAGGGTTGATTATTATTCCATTTATCGCTTTCTACACTGGAGCAATCTTGATTGACTGCCTTTACGACGAAAACGATGCTGGAGAAAGGGTTCGTGTCAGATCCAACTATAAACAACTTGGTGAAGCTTGTTCGTCGCGTTATAGCGGTACCATAGTTTCCGCTATCCAACTAATACATCTTTTCCTTGTGGCGTCTCTGTACCTTGTACTATGTGCTTCGCTCGCTACGGGTATTTTTCCAGATTTACCGGTGTCCGACAAATTCTGGATGTTTATTGCAGCCGCTGTTGTTCTTCCTACCTTGTTTCTAAAGGATTTCTCGCAAGTCGCTTGGTTGAGTTTGATAAATGTGATAGGTTTTTATATAGCTGTGGTTACTGTTTTATCCTATGGGATAACACATCATTTATCGTGGAATCCAATTATAATCTCAGTATGGGATATAGAGAGTGCACCTGTTTCGCTGGCAGTCATCTCGTATAGTTATATCTGTCACTCTACTTTACCTGGCCTTGAGGCAAGTATGGAAAACAAGTCGCAATATCGCCCAATGCTCGGACTTGCTTTCTTCTTCGCTGCCATCATAAAGGTGATCTTTTCAGTGTTTGCATTTTTGTCCTTTAGTCCTAACATCCAAGAAGTAATCTCTAATAGCCTTCCCATGGGTGTTATTCGCACCCTTGTCAACACTTCTTTAATTTTGAGCGTAGTTTTTTCATATCCTTTTTTGGTAATATCTATCATACAAATAATTGAAGATTCAGTTTCCGCAGATTGTTTTTCACTCAAAATACCTCATATTGTTTGGTTTATTGGCATTCGAGTTGCAACAAACTTCCTTACTCTCCTTCCAGCAATTTTAATCCCACATTTTGAGCTATTTATGGCTTTTATTTCAAGTTTAACAGGATCAGCGACAATGTTTATTTTACCGGCTCTTTTCCATCTTATTTTGAAAAAGAAAGAGCTTAAACTGTACCATTATATTTTCGACATTTTAATTCTTATCTTTGGTGTTTATGTTGGAGTAGTAGGTTTGGTGTACACTGGGAAATCATTGTTGAAAACTATCTTCCACGATAATTGATCTTAAAATGAGCAGTCACTAATATAATGGACACTCAATTAATTCACCGTTTCATTGTCGTGCACCAAAGCACCGACTTGAGGCCACTTTGTCCAAAGGGGGCTACTCAAAGACGGGAGTAGCCGCTCCGAGGTCCAACGATGGACCATGGACAATTTTCCTTTTATTTTAGTTTAGATATTTTCTTTTTTCTTTATTTTTCAATCAAAAGTTTCGTTTAGTTTCAGTTTGCCCAGTAATTCACTTTTGATTTAGAATCAACATTGAGGAAATAATAATTTGATTTTAGAAAAAAAAAAAGAAAAAAAGAAAATGTAGATGTTAAGACAATGGGTTTCTTGTTATGGCAGTCAAGACCACAATAAACCTGTTGCCCCTTTATATACCTCTTTTGGTAAAAAAGGTAGCCCTTTTCTATACCTTTCTTTGAAAAATGTTGCCTCTTTCACATACGTTCACGTAGTAACTGTAAGTCCGTCTTTTTTCCATGAATAGTTATATGTAACGTTTAATAATTTGATGTAACCACAAGGTGCATCTGTTTAATCAATGTATAAATAGACTGTTTAGTTTAATAACGACTACTTTTCCAGTTTAATCATTTAAAATAATTGACAGACGAAAAAAACAAAAATAATAACACCAGCTTTGGTAAATACGTCTGAAGGTTTTATGGCGGATTCTTTCAATTCATAAGTGAAAGAATTATTTCCCCCACTTGGTCTTCTTTTTCTTTTGTCTTCTTCTTTTGTGCAAGTAAAGAAAAGAAGAAATGGTCCGTATGAGGATTGAACTCATGGTCTTGTTAAGTGTTATTAGCACCACGCACTAAATAATGCTGAATTATTCCGAATTTTTTTGTTAGAGCAGGATTCTGGATTCCACAAGCAAAAATTTCCCGTGTTCTGTGTTTCAAAATGAATAGTTTTGTAACTTACCTTATTTGGGCGAGTCTTTCATTGGACTGCCGCTGGAAACTGTACAAAATTAACAATGTAATTCAGCCAGTCTAGATTGGTGAGATGTTGCTTCCAGGTACTTTCCATATCAGATTGTTTTAAAGTCGACCCCCGGTAAAGCGGGCACTGAAGTGGACTATTCAAAGTATGGACTGTCCATATCGAGAAGAATTAAAAACAGACTGGATAATTCTTGTCAGAAGGATAATGCGTCTTAATGTGAAAACAGATTGTGACCGGTTTGAGAATTTTGGATGAATAATTTGTCTATCCGTTAAATTTGACGGATTTAAAAGATAGATTATCCTTTTTGCCTGGACGGATAAGCCATCTCTATAAAGTGTGAAAACGGCCGATATAATTATACTGATTAAAACCTAAAGAAATGCATTAGAATGCAATGGAGATTAACGTGTCAAAAAGGTCTCTTAAGCCGTATTGTTTAGAAGGGAGAACGGCCCTTTTATTTTCAAGGAGTCGATTATCATATTGGACTTAAGGTACAGCTTGCTTGATCACTATAAAAAGACATTACATATCTGAAGGATTTAAGGAGAACGCCAAAATAAAGGTAAGCTTTGGTACTCTGATCAGTGAGCACTCAAGGAACCGATACAACAAACGTTTTCTGCTTTGGACCCTCTTGAATTAGGCCAGCTTGAAGTAACTCCTCTGAATGAATAGTTTTACACGAAGACTCGAAGAGATCGTCATAGAACGTTGCCAATCTGTGACGCGACTGTGATAGCCGGCAAAGATGTTTAGACGTTCCTTTTTTATTACTTATCCTAATTTTTTCGCCTCCTCTGAGGTAAAACATCTTACCTGGTTTTAACCCTTTCACTGCCAAATGGGGCCAAAGCTAAGTAAAAATTCAACAAAATTTTGGAATTCCTTTTTGTAAAATGCTGAAGAACAAATCATGTGAAAGAACTAGCAAAGAGGAGTCATTTTAATGGTAACATTTTGTCCACGTACAGAAGCAAAAGTTAGAGCTCATCATGAGACTAAATGTACATCATTTAGCTCTGGCGGCGGTAGACAGTTTGAGGAAAGGGAAAATCTCTGAATGGCGGTTTTCAGTTATGTAATGCGTGAATAATTATGAACGATTACGCTTGGATGGACATGTGTTGTTGGTTGTAATCAGTTAACCATGAACAAAATACAGCTCAACTTCAAACATGAGAGCAGTGCCCATACCTTTTCCCCTCGTTAATAAGTAAACAGTACAACTGCTTTCAAGAAATTGTTCTCATCAGAGTACTAAAGGAATGTGGCTTATTAATATGCCGCTGGGCAAACAAGCTATGCATATTTAGTTCACACGGATCAACATTACTGATTCCGGTCATTCCGAGCCCAGGATTCAATTCATTTCATTTAAGGATTCATTTAGGGCCGTGTAAATGAATTATTTGCAGCTAAATTAAACTGATTCGGACTTCAACGCTCTTTTAATTATCATCACATATCCAGTCAAATCTATATTACTGCAAAGGAGAGTTAGACCAATTTTGATGTATTAAAGTTGTGTTTAAATCATATCAAAATTTTCTTAAAAAAACAACTTAAGAAGTTTCCAAGTGTGGGCTCATTTTTATGGTTACGTTGTTTTTTAAATACAGTAAAAGGTCTAACCATTTAGTGAAAATCGCGTTTTTGAGCATTTTCAATAACCGCGGTTTATCTGCGCAAGCTTCATTATCCGCCGATGAGGTATGCTATCAAGATTTATCAAGCGTGTCACCATTGTGATATGCTAACAAAGCTCCGTACGCATAAACCGGCGCTTTCTTCAGTTCCTTTTTATTCATAACTTTTTTAATGCCAGTGGAAATGCAATTTGAGCGTCAAGTGATACAATCATTCAGAAAGATCAAGAGAATAGTGAAAATTGCAAAAGAGATTCTTCGGCTTGTTCGTATAGTCTAGGTTCGTCTCGAAACGGTTTGAAATATTGTTATTCATGTCCAGTGCCAGGATTATGCCATGAGTTGTTGGTACGTGATTAGAGTACACTTTAAGATGTCAACCCTCTTTGTTGTCAGTCACTTTTTGAGTGCTCAGGGTTCCCCTGAATGGAGGTCAAACCCAGGTTTCGGGACCCCAAAAATGTGTCCGGATGCAAAGATTATGTGGACGTTTTTACGGGACCAAATTTTGTCTCCCCTGAATGTCCGGGTGGGGGGAGGGGGGGGGGGGGGAGTAATTGCTTATAAGAGGCTAACCGGGAAGTGCCGCTGGATGGTTCGCAATTTCAAGACTGCAATCATGGACAAAAGTCTTGGGACACTTTTGCATTTCTGAAACGTTTTCCAATGCACACAGGTCCAACCCCTCCCCTTACCCCACAAACAATGTTGGACGAGTGTATCCAGAATTTTTACCGAGTTTCAGCTTTGTATACGGTGGGGGGAGAGAGAACTGCAAGAGAATTTCGAAAAGGACAACTGAAAGGATGCACTGTTTTAAGAGGGAACCGAGAAATGACTGAAAAATATGAATATTGTAGTACTCTCCCGTGGACTTTTGTCCAGGATTCTAGATTGACTATGATGGAGTCGAATTTTCAATAGAGTTACTAAAATTGGGTCGCACATTTTCTGATTTTTGGGGTAAGACAGTTCTTCATATTCACGGTTATCAAACTTACGAGAATGTTTGTATTGTAAGTGAAAAAAAGTGTTCTTGGGTCAATGGGTCAATTCATTTTAGGATGACCTATTTCAAGGATTGATAGGGTAGATACAAAAATTGAAAGTGACTAAGTTGGGATGGCGAAAATTACATATTTGCCCAAAAGTGACTAAGATGGGGTCTATAGGGGCTCTGAGAGGCCAGCGGCACATCCCTTGCAAAAGAAATCCAAGTACCTCCCCGGGACTGAATGGAGGTGTCCCAAAGCAGAGGTTCCCCTGTATATGAAACTCTTTGAGCGCATGAGAAATGAGCCAAATTAACTTTTTACCGATATCCTGACAAGAACGCTTTTTTCAGAATGATTTCCCCAGAGGTATTTATTTTTTTTTATTATTTAACCAAACGTGTTTTGAAATCTAATTTAAATTGTACATGAATTTTAGGGTGCTTCATTAATGCTGCATTGAAGATTTCGGATCATTCAGCAAAAAGCCAAACGCCAGGACTAAAGGACGCAAAGAAGACTCAAGTTTGAAAATGCCAAAAAAAACTTATTCGGCCAGCTATCATTTGCTCAAAAGTGACCCAGAGCTAAACGAACCTCCAGCATCGATAGCAGAAGATGAATTAGCAGCAGACGACGATGAAGGCACAAAAAAATCTCCTTTGTGGAAGGCGTTAATAAACTTAATGGGCGAAATCGAGGGTACGAGTATTGTCGCCTTACCATATGTGATATCTCAGAGTGGACTAGTGGCGATAGCAGCAATACTGGAGCAATATTGATTGACTGTCTTTATGACGAAAACGATGCTGGAGAGAGAGTTCGTATCAGATCCAACTACAAACAACTGGGTGAAGCTTGCTTCACTCGTTTTGGTGGTACCATAACCCACACAGTCCAGCTACTAGATCTTTTTCTTTCCGCCTCTCTGTACCTTGTATTGTGTGCTTCACTTGCTACTGGTATTTTTCCAGATTTACCGCTGTCCGACAAATTAAGTATGTTTATTACAGCCACTGCAGTTCTTCCAACATTATTTTTGAAGAATTTCTCTCGAGTCGCATGGTTGAGTTTGATTAGTGTGATAGCTATATTTATAGCTGTAGTTGCTGTTTTAGTCTACGGAATAGCCCATCATTCATCATGGAACCCAGGAAGCATCTTGGTGTGGGATATAGAGGGTGCACCTGTCTCATTGGCAATTATCTCGTATATGTATCTCTGTCACACTACTTTACCTGGCCTTGAGGCAAGTCGCAAAATCGCACAATGCTCGGACTCAGATACTTGTTCGCTGCCATTATTAAGGTGACTTTTTCAGTGTTAACCTTTTTCTCCTTCAGCTCTAACGTCGAAGAAGTAATCTCTAATAGCCTTCCCATGGGAGTTCTTCGCATCCTTGTCAACGCTTTTTTAATTTTGAACGCAGTTTTTTCATATCCTTTTCTGGTTATTACTATCATACAAATAATCGAAGATTCAGTGTCCTTAGATTGTTTTTCATTCAAAATACCTCATATTGTTTGGTTTATTGGCATTCGAGTTGCAACCAACTTTCTTACTCTCCTTCCAGCAATTTTAATCCCACATTTTGCGCTCTTTATGGCTTTTATTTCAAGTCTGACTGGATCAGCGGCAATGTTTATTTTACCGGCTCTTTTCCATCTCATTTTGAAAAAGAAAGTGCTAAAACTGTACCATTATATGTTTGATTTTTTAATTCTTATCTTTGGTATTTATGTGGGAGTAGTAGGATTTGTGTACACTGGGAAATCATTGTTCAAAACTATCTTTCAGGATCATTGATTTTACAATCTGGGAAATCGCCAATAGACACTCAATTAATACACCTTTCCTACATTCCCGCGAACCAATTGAAAGCACCGGGACTCTAGGCATGGGCCTAAGGCCGGCGCCTAAGGGGGACTACTCGACAACACGAGGAGGAGCTGCTCCGAGGTCCAACGATAGATCATGGACACTTTTCCTTTCACTTTAGTTTAAACAGTTTTAGTTTAAAAAAAATTCCTTTTTTCTGCCAACTAAGCTAACAAACCAAACATGGTTTGAAGGGAAATTCCAATTATGCCGTCCCTATACTTTTTTAAGGAATGGCTTGGCGTGTAATGAAGATGCAAGGGAAAACACTAAGAGGAGGCTTAAGCATGAAAGACATATTTCTCACAGTATTTGAATAATAATGTTATGCAGTCGAAGCCCTTGAGTACGGACTCTGAAACTGGGACTCAAAAAATGTTTGTATTAGCTCGGTGTCTGTACTAAGCGTTTCATGCAAATTTAAGTCAAAAATACAGATTTTATCGAGATAACTGATAGGTCTTGAGCCGAATTTTTGAACACCTTACCGCCAAATAGACTTCTTTCGTCAAGCAGTTTGTTTTCGGTCAAAATAGATTGTTCTGAATCTCCGCCTAAGTATAGCCAAAGTAAGAGTGCAACCATTGATTTATTTTAGAACATATCTTGCACGAAGGGGGGCATCTGCTTGTTTAGCGTTTTCGTGTAAAAAAAATAGTAGAATTGGGGAAAAAAAATTGTTTTCGTTTGTTGTTGTTATTGTACCAAAGAGTATGTTTATTATAGGATAAGTAAACCAGTCAACCAAGTCCACTGCCAATCGGCTTTTAAGAACTCGCTTTTCACATAATACTGTGTGTGTAGTCTCTTGGATGAACTATTGTGATTGGCTGACTGAACAATATAATGCATATCCAAAAATTACCCTTGTACTCTCTTTCCCTTCCCTCAGCCGAATGGGAAACATTCCTATCATACTTTGTACGTATGAACACAAATAACACAACGCCTTACAGAGGGAGCCCTTCGAAATCGAGGGCCAGCAGACCGTCCACACGAATCCGAACATTTTTAAAACCGCATAACTTTTTTACTCGGATACTGGTGTGAAAGGAGCCGTAAACCACTCTGGCAGGAGAGCGGTTTGAAAAAGATGCGTTTCAGTGAGCAGATTCACTGGTTTCGTTAGGACGGAAGGCCGATTCGTGTAAAAAGTGAATAAAAAAAAAAATGCGGTTTCAAACATATCCGGATTGGCGTGGACGTGCCACAAGTTTATTGCACGAGGTACAGATTATATTAACAGTATAGGCACTAAGTTAACCTTTTTAAACGAAATAACAGCTACAGCTTAAGCTTCGAAATCATAATTATAAGTTACAACATAAGCACTAATGAGACATGCTGAATAAAATTTACCTGTGAAAACGATAAGTGTTAAATATAGACTTACTGAACCCAAAAATGTTAACCCTTGAAAGACGAAAAGTAGCGCCGGAGACTTAAAATATGAAAACTAGCACAAATCGTCCAACAGTCAAGCGGTATGAGGCAGGTATGTGTATCGGTCTTTTTTTCTTTTCTGATCATTGTATAAAACAAATAGATTCCACGTTGAAGTGGGACTGTTCGGTAATAAGATCAAAGAAGACGTCAAAATGAGATACAAACACAGTGACACACTTCTGAGGCTAGTGTACAACATTTTGACTTGACCTGTGATCTATTACTGAACAGACGCACGGAAACCTGGAATCCATTTGTTAAAGAGATTACATATCTTATGGACATCGCCAAAAATAAGCTTTTGGTACCTTGATCAATGAGCACCCAAGGCTACAAAAAATGTTTCTCCCTTTGGCATTATGCTTCGAATATAAGGAAAGGAAAAATCTCAGTCTGAATGGCGCTTCTCGATAGTGAACAATTATGAACTATGAAGCTTGGATAGACGATGACTGCGCATGTGATGTTGGTTACAATCAGTCAGCCAACTACCCTCTGGTACAAGGTTTTTCTCGCTCTCTCTTTTGCGAAGAGAAATGTCAAGAAAAACCTCTGAGACCAGGGTATCAGCCAACAAGATACAGCTCAACTTTTATCATTAGAGAAATGTCCCTACCTTTTTCTCTTGTTAAAAAGTAAAGTTACAGTACAACTGTTCCCATTAGTAACAATACGGATTGTCCAATGTAATTATTAAAAACAGCATTGTCATCATTATCATCACAATCATTATTATATTCAATTCATATTACATTCAATTTCAGCAGCGTTTGTCAGACCATGTTGACTGAAAGTACATGTTAGGGTGCCATTTTTTTTCGTGTGAAATGTTTTTTATTGCCCTTTTCCATTCCCAGGAAAAGTTGAATAAAATCCATTGTGTTCAGTTAACTAACAGGACACAGTTCAACTGTTATCATGAGTTAGAGCTTTGCCCCTATACTTTTCCCTTGTAAATTAGTTAAAAGTGCAACTGCTTTCAAGAAATTGTTAAAAAAAAATTCTCGCTAACGACTGGTTTTTATGCTATGGAGCTATTGACAGCCCCTGGATATTTAGCTCATATGGATGCTGACGGTTCGATGCTCTCATTAAGGTATTATGAAGGGCTGATCGCCCTATGTAAGGGAATTCAAAACAGTCTTGGATTCTGGATTCCACGTCGTGGATTCCAGATTCCAGGTCCTGGATTCCAATATTTGTCAGTGGACTGACTTGGATTCTTGATTTCTCTCAGTTGCAGGATTCAGGATTCGTTGAGCTGTATTCCGGAGTCCAAAAGCAAAAATTTCCCGGATTCTTGAATCCGGATTCCGTTACATTAGGCGACGATAACTATAAAGAATTCGAGAAAATGAATAACAAACTAAAGGTGCAGGCTCACATTTTACACGTTTAGAGCGTTAAAAAGAATGAAATGTGCTTCGCAATTTAGTTTGCTGTGCGATATGTGATCAATATATGTGAAATGTCCGTGGCTGCGGTCGAATAAAGAGCTCACAAGAATTTTGATTGTGAACTATATTTAAAGCAAGCCCAATTTTGGTAAAACAGTTAAAGGAGATAACTGCCTGGCTAGCTTCTTTGTTTTGACACAAATTGATCCCACGGTCTGTTATTCTGCGAAAAAACGGGTCAAATTTAATTTTTTTGAAAGGACATCAGCCGGCGAATTTCACCAAACCATGCAACACAGCTGTAAAGTAGGCATAATACAGTACAGTTTCATCAAAGCAAGAAACCTTGCCGTACCAATCGAATCAAACAGATTGCAATTTTAGAATACATTATGTGCATTAAATGCATGAAAATCTTTCGAACACACCATGATAAATGAGCGAAATCTATTTTTCAAGCCAAACCAACCTGAACGCCTATTATAGTCCCTCAACATCACTCATTTATTGTATAAACTAACCTAAATCATTCTTGAATTTTTAGGTACTGTATTATTGCGATTTTAGTATATTAAGTCTTCCAACACACCGTAAGTAAGCGAAACCTATTTTTCAAGGGAAATCGACCAAGACGCCTCATTACTTATATAGTCTCTGAACATCACGCTAAATTCCACTTGGTATTTCTTTATTTTATTAAGTTAATGCTAGTTAACGTGCTTTGAAATCTTTTTTAAATTTTTAAGGGGCTGTATTATTGCCGTAGTAAGACTATTTCGGATCATGAAGGAAAGGCAGAGGCACCGGCAAATTAAAAGACTCAGTCGAGTTTGAAAATGCCAAAAACAACTCGTTCCGCCAGCTGTGCCATGGAGATTGACCGCTTGACCGCTTGTATTTATCTCCGCTGGAGTTGATTATCATGTACATAAAGGTACCACTTGCTTGATCATTGCATTAAGACGTTACATATCTTTGGACACCGCCAAAAATAAAGGTAAGCTTTGTTACCCTGATCAATGAGCACCAAAGGTTACAAAAAGTGTTTTACTCTTTGATCTGCATAAATTAGGTCAACTGGTCTGAATGGACTGAATGTAGCTTTACCGAGGACCGTAAGCGATCAAAATTGCCCGAATCTGTGAATTGACTATGATAGCTTAGACGTATTGCGGTCCTTTCCCTATCCATATTTTTTCGTCTCAGTGAGGTAAAGTAATAAAAGAAAAGGGAAAATGTCTACATGGCGCATCTCAATAATGAATAATTATAAACGATGACGCCCGGCCGGATTGACGAGGACTAAGCATGTGATGTTGGTTGCAATCAGTTAGCCATGAACAAGATAAAGTTCAGCTTTTATCATTAGAGTATTGTCCCTAACTCCCCCCTTGTTGATAACTAAACAGTACAACTTCTTTCAAGAAATTTTTCCCAACATTATGGCTTAAAAGAATGACGTTTATGCCACTGAGCCAACGAGCTAATGTTTATTAAGCTCACACGAATCATTGATTCAGTGCTCTTGTTAAGGTTTATTATTCATTCAAAATATTTCCCCGATTTTTATTAATTAGCTAGAAGCACACACATAATTCACCATAACCAGCTACTGATGACTAAATTTGGAAGAATTTTGCGTTTAATGAACCGATGACGCCAAAAGTACAGCCTTCTTGCAGGATAATGCACCGTTAACCGAGGCGAGGTTGAGTTGTTTTGGTTATGAAAACAAAAATGGCGGACATTTCACTCGTTTCAAGAGTAAGAACTAGGCGAAATAATAGCTAAAAACATGGCAAGAACAGAAAGAAGATAACTCGAAGGAAGACATCTGCTATTTGGAGAATATTTGCGGAGCTGAACAACCCTAAACGTGCACTATCGAAGATGAACTTAACATCGATGGAGGTAAGCATGTTTTAGCTGTGTTTTTAAACTAGGAATTATTTTGAATGAATAATACAACAATTATTGAATTCGGCTTTCGTATCATATGAAGAATTATGGAGAAATCGGAGGGTGTTATCCGCCTCAGCCGGATAACACCTTCCTCGATCTCCTTAATTCTTCATAAGATATTCAGCCTCATTCATTAATTGTTACATAATTAAGGGCCAAGACACGCGATCTTATGCCCTTAGGTTACATTAGTTATGTATAACGCCTTGTCAAGGGAGGGGCGTGGTCAGAGGATAAGAAGATGAGGGGGATGCGAGTTTTTTTTAAATTGCTGCCTAAAAGATTAATAACTATTTGTAACATTATTGATTAACTATTACACAAGTGGAGACCCTCATTTCTAAGTTCAACTTATTGAACCGACCTGAGCTCTTATATTAGATATATAATAGTCTCTCAACATCATTCATTTATTTGATAAACTTAACGTGTTTTGAAATCTAACATAAATCATTCTTGAATTTTTAGGTGCGGTATTAGTGCGATTTTAGTATATTAAGTGCATAAAAATCTCTCAACACACAGTAAGTCAAGGCAGATCGACCAAGACGCCTTCAGCGTCTTATATAGTCTCTCAACATCAACTCCAAATTCCGCATGGTATTTGTTTACTTTATAAAGTTAAAGCTGTTGTATCTAAGATATAACTTCAGGCGAGATCTACTTCTTCGACTTGATGGTGGTAGCTGATTAGCTAGTCACTGCCATTAATACTGCCTACTATACCTTGCAGTTCGCGAC
>OZ038005.1:8970206-8975206 GCA_964035705.1 Porites rus | reverse complement strand
TTTTGGACCAAACTGTTTGCCACAGCAGTACTTACCCTATGGCAAGAAACCTCTGACTGGATTTCTTTTTTCAGGATCTGAAGAAAAGCGACTGTGTAAAACATTTTCAAGGGAGCGCCGGACAAAAAAAAGGGGCAAAGCGATATCAGGTTTAAAAATGACGAAAGAAACTCAGTCCACCGGTTATCGTTTGCTTAGAAGTGACCCAGTCTTGACTGATGAGTTAGAAGAACCACCGGAATCAATCCAAGAAGAATTATCAACCGACGACAAAGCAGCTGCCACCGACAAATCTCCTTTGTGGAAAGCAGTAGTCAACTTAATGAGTGACATTGAGGGAACAGGCCTGCTCGCACTACCATATGTCATCGCTCAGAGTGGACTAGTAGCCATAGCAGCAATGGCAACCTTGCCATTTATCGCTTTCTACACTGGAGCAATCTTGATTGACTGCCTTTACGAAGAAAACGATGCTGGAGAAAGAGTTCGTGTCAGATCCAACTATAAACAACTGGGTGAAGCTTGCTCCCCTCGTTTTGGCGGTACCATAGTTTCCGCTATCCAGTTAGTAGAACTTTTTCTCCTGGCATCTTTGTACCTTGTATTGTTTGCCTCGCTTTCGAAAGGTATCTTTCCAGATTTGCCGCTGTCCGACAAAGTATGGATGCTTATCGCAGCTGCGGTGAGTCTTCCAACTTTATTTGTGAAGAATCTATCGCAGGTTGCATGGATGAGTTTATTGGGTGTGATAGCTTTAATGGTAGCTGTAGTTTCTGTTTTAGCCTACGGAATAGCTCATGAATACTCATGGGCCCCAAGAGAAATCTTGGTGTGGAATATAGATGAAGTGCCCGTTTCGTTAGCAATTATTATCTTCAGTTATGTATGCCACCCTGTTTTGCCAGGTGTTGAGGCAAGCATGGAAAACAAATCCAAATATCGCCCAATGCTTGCCCTTTCATACTTTTTCGTTGCTATCGTAAAAGTGGTTTTTTCAGTGTGTGCATTTTTATCTTTCAGTTCTAATATCCAAGATGTTATCGTAAACAGCCTTCCTGTTGGAGTTATCCGTAGCCTTGTAAACGCATTTTTACTTTTAAACGTATTTTTTTCATATCCTTTCTGTGTAATAACGATAATCCAAACAATCGAAGAATCGGTCTCCCCCGATTCGTTCTCTTGCAAGATACCGGATCTTGTTTGGTTTATTGGCATCCGAGTTTCATCCAATTTCCTTACTCTACTTCCAGCAATTTTAATCCCACATTTTGCGCTCTTTATGGCGTTTATTTCAAGTTTAACGGGATCTGCGGTTGCGTTTATTTTACCAGTATTTTTCCACCTCGTCATAAAACAACAGGAGCTAAAACTTTACCATTATATTTTTGATATATCAGTTTTAATTTTTGGTTTTCTTGCCGCTGCACTTGGCTTGGTCTACAGTGGGAAATCTCTTTTCGAAGGTTTGTTCCATCATCATTCAATCAAGTAAATAACTTTGAGAATATCACTATTTTAGGCCTCTATTTTAGGGAGGAGCAGAGGAGTTTTGAGCTTCTCTTCTTGTGCGCCTATCATTATTGAAAGTTAAGGTTAGTTGAATCTCACGCATCATTAAATAGTCGATTTGTTTATTACCACTCAATTTTGCCTTAACAGTTGTTTTGCAACAAATGAAGGCATTTCTACCTTTAAAACTGGTACATAAGATTCATGTTGCCGACACCTTTGGCAATCAATCAAAGAGCTGCCTTTTGGGCAATTTTTAATGGACGATGTCACTGTATGGGTAGCATCAGCACAAATTGTGACATCAATCTTTGTGCACCTTTTCATCTGGCTTTTTGCTAAAGTTTTCGTCGGTTCATGATCGAGGGAAGCTTTAACTGTTAATTTTTAAAACTGTTAGTTTTCTACTGTTAATTTAGCCACGCTACGGGCATGGCCACTTTACGTTGACCAGAAACCTTATTAGTGATCACCCAATCCTTGCAAATTTATCGGATATTAGTTTGGTGCATTATATGCTGCTGATTAGTTCTTAAATTTTTACACAATCCTTAGTCATTGAGTCGTTTTTACACCCTAGATCAAAACTATGTCTATCGGGTCATCTTTAACTGAGGCTCCGTTTGTAGGACGAAGGCCTACCCCGGGTAGAAACACCCTCCCAACCGACTCAACTTGATCGAGCTTTTATACAAGAAAAAATGTGACCTCTTTACCATTCTTGTCTTTATAGGCCGCGATCCTTTTGATCAGCTTCGTTGGGAACGACTGAATGCTCCTTTGCCCAAGCTAATAGTGCTCGCGTATGCTCTGATTGTCTAGTCTTGACCAGGTTGACCCGGCTGGGCGAGGCAAAGTGACGTTAGTATGGAGAAAAGGTGGCCCGGCTAGTTGGTTCGTCCAGGGCACCTTGGGTAGGGGAGTGACCCTTCTTCACTGGAAACATTTTCTCCTTATAAACGGGGCCTGAGTCTCAGATTCTCGCAAATAAGGCAGCTGCTCTTCAAAATATATGTGGTTTAAAGAGTCACCCTTTAAAGAGAAAGACCTACAAGATAAATTGTGAAAGTTGGAGGTTGTAAATAATGGTAATTGAACTGAGCGAGAGTTCAATTTGGTCTGAAATCATACTCGCGATTTTAAAATAGGAGGAGCGCGCAGCCCGAGTTTGATTTGAAATCACAAAACTGGTATGATTTCAGACCAAAATTGCACTACACGAAGTTTAATTACCACCTTATTACAGCCATTTTGAAATCGCCGAATTCAGTCAGTACCAAATTATTGATCTGGTAGTCGTTTGATGAAAAGTGAAAGCAAAAAGGCTTTTATACTCATTTTGTAATCGAAACAAAAATGATGCGATGTAAGAGCAAAAATGTTGCAATTTCAAACAAAAATTGTGCGATTTAGAGCATGAATGACGCAATTTAGAATAGATGTGATTTAAAGCAATAATAGTGCGACTCGTGAATAAAACACACTGCTGAGAGCCAATAAGATTGCAGGGATCACCAGTGATTTCAGAATGGATGTAATAAAAAGAAAAATTGTATGCAATAGAGCATGATGAAAACCTACTCTTTCAATGTAACTCATTAATTAGATAGTTCCGATGATTGCGGGAAGAGCTCTTTAACCTTAATAAGCGTACATTAAAAAAAACATGGCTTGCATTTATTCGACTGTGTATGAATGACATGTTTAATGTGGAATGTGTGTAAATATATTTGTGTTTCTTTAGACCTCGCATCACTTTACTTGCTTTCAACGAGTATGAAACAGGTATGAAACGGGTATGAAACAGGTTTGTCATCTGGGAAAAATTTAATTCTCACGTTTTACGTTAAGGACGTAGGAGGGGAACTGCCAACACCACAGAAAAAAACAACAAACACCGCATCACCCGCAAAAAAAAAACAAGATGAGGAAACACCGACATCGCAACTTAGTTTTTCTCCTATGATTAATCTAAGCCATTAATTTTCATAAAGTTGGGAAAGGAGGATCTCGGAGCTGGTGTTGATTTTGTAGAGACTCAGACTGACCTCAAGATTCAAAGAACTCTGTTTCAATCATGCAGATATAACGAATGCATGGTGGCGTGTTACGAACTTACCAATTAGAATTTGTTTTTATGACGGTAGTTCCGGATCACCGCCCTTTTTCCACGCAGCCGTTTATGCACTCAGTGTTGTAGGCTCTATGACCTATTTGTTGCAGCCACTGACATTTACAGGATGAACTAACCACTAAAAACATAAAGTATAAAGAGAGTTTTTAATTCAAGTCTCAATGTTCTTAATGTTCCTCGTTTTAGTAACTACGGTCAAACGATAACCATAGCCTCTTAATAGACGTTTTATTTTTCTTTCCGTTCCTTTCAAAAACATCGGCGAGCGCGCGAGAAAGAAAAGTACTATTTTCTTCTTTCCACGCCACTAACGCCTTACGCTGGCGGTCAACTGCGCTCGAGGGACTTTGAAGAGAAAAACAGAGGGTCTGTGAACAGGCTACGTTTTTGATAGCGCTTCACTTCCGAGGAAAAGGTGAATAAGATCCATTGTGATCAGTTACAGTCAAGCCAGGTCAAGCGTACCCCACAAGCTCCCATTAATGAATTTATTATTCGAAAGTTGAATCCGTTGGTAGTTGTAGATTTCAGATTCATCTCTGCATTCTTGCATGCGTAATGAGCCGTGAATTCACACGCGAGGCAGTTACGAAATTTCTACCAGCTCAGTTTCCTGAATTTGATGTAAATGTCTTCTAAGAAATATAATCCATTCGAAGATTTTCAATCTGACCTAATACAGAGAAGTTCTCGTTAGATATTCACTGCTCATTACGCAAGCAGAAATGCCGCTTTGAATATGACAAAAGATACGGAAACGGTTAACGGATTCTTTTGTCAAATAATCAATTCATGAATAGAATCTTGGAGGGTACGCTTGACCTGCTTTGACTGTAACTAAAAGGACACAGCTCAACTGTTATCATGAGTTGGAGCTTTGACCCTAACCTTTCCTCTTATAAATTAGTTGATAGTGCAACTACTTTCAAGAAATAGTTTAAAAAATTTTCTCGCTAACAACTGGTTTTTATGCTATGGAGCTTATTGACAGCCCCTGGATATTTAGCTCACACGGATGCTGACGGTTCGATGCTCTCATTAAGGTATTATTGAAGGGCTGATTGCCCCACGTAAGAGAATTCAAAACAGTCTTGGATCCTGGATTCCACGTCGTGGTTTCCAGATTCCAGGTACTGGATTCCAGTCTTTGTAGATAATTTATACAACAGGATAAATAAGAGTTAATGTGATAACCATAAACCCGCCCTTATGGAACCAGCGCACTTCCTTTCAGGGGTCACTTCCGGCATGCGACCCCTGTCACACTATTTCTTTCGCTTAGCCAATTAGATGCCAGCTATCACATGTGCAGTTGATGCCTATATATTCGCGCCTAGCTCAGCAAAATAGCACTTCA
>OZ038005.1:8945206-8962706 GCA_964035705.1 Porites rus | reverse complement strand
CACCCTGGGCGCTTATTAAATCTTTGGACCTTGCAAGTGGGCGCTTATTCGAGGTGGGTGCCTATTAACCTTTTCTACCTTTAGGATGGGCGCCTATTCGAGGTAAGCGCTATTTCGAGGTTGGGAGCCTATTCGAATAAATACGGTACTTCTCCCCACAACCCCCACATCCCCTCTCACCAGTCGCGGTTGCACGTTATAATTGGATACTTGAATTCTACTCGCAAAGGATGCACCCTTGGAACATCTTCCTGTTGTGCTTAGTAACAAAGATTGTACAGATTTGATCAACATTAATGTCAAGGTCATTATGTAAGTGCATGAGTGCAAGTCCTGACAACCGCTCATCTGACATCCTCTTTCTGAGATATGACTTGATTCGTCGCAAGCCAGAGAATGAATGCTCAGCTTAGGCAGAACTAACAGGAAAGGTACAACCAATTGTAAGCAAAACTCGTATGTTGGGATACATATATTACGCACTCGATTAGATTTTTAGCTGTAAAGTAGGTGTGCACTGTTTCCAAACGGATTGCCATTCCTTTAACTCAGAAGGAAGAGAGGACGGTGTAGGTAAGTCCTGTTGCCAAAATTGCAGCCTTATTCTAAATTACGAAGACTGTCATGCTTCACCACGGCAGATGGAAACAAGGTAAACACTTCGGCTCCAGCCCTGTTGTCTTCGCTGAATCTTGAACTCATAATCTTCCAATAAATGATTTTTGAATATCCCTGGAGTTTAGTTTAGTGGCAAAATGCAACGCACGTTACATAACACAACACACGTGATATACGATCCCGTCGATGTAAGACTTTCAGTCGCAAACAAGCGTCAGGCCTGATAGGGTGGGTCCGGACCCCCGGACCTTCCCACTGGATCCGCCACAGCTTTTTTTAAAGCATTCGAGAACATGGATAACAAACTGAAAGTGCGGGGTCAAATTTTACACGTTTAAAGTGTTACAACAGAATGAAATGGGCTTTGCAATTCAGTCAGTTTGCTGTGCGATATGTGATCAATGTACGTGAAATGTCAGTGGCTGCGGTCGAATAGAGAGCTCACCAGAATTTTTAAAAAGCATGAAAAATGTTGGTTAAACAATTAAAGGGTGTAATTGCTTGGCTAGTTTCTTAGTTTTGACGATCCCACGGTCTGTTGTACGACACAAAAAAGGGTCAAATTTAAATTTACTTTTTGAAAGGACACCAGCTGACAAATTCAACCAAAAATAACACAGCTATAAAGTAGGCATCATATAGTATAACCAATCGAATCTAACGGATTGCGATTTTAGAATATTATGTGAATGAATTTATGAAAGTCTTTCAAACACACCATGATAAATTTAAATGAGCTAATTAAAATCTCTTTTTTAAGCCAAATCGACCTGAACGACTATTAGATATAGTCTCGCGAACGTCACTCATTTATTTTATAAAATAACATAAATCATTCTTGAATTTTTAGGTACTGTATATTTGCGATTTACAAAAACAACAACGACTTTATTCTTTGTACAAAAGCAAAGGCTCCAGCAAATCAAAAGACTCAGTCGAGTTTGAAAATGCCGAAAACAACTCGTTCCGCCAGCTGTGCCATGGAGATTGACTGTCAAGGTCTAGTGAACAGCATTTAAGTTTCAGAAGAGAAGATGACCGCTTATACTTATCTTCGCTGGAGTTGATTATCATGTACATAAAGGTACAGCTTGCTTGATCATTGCATTAAGACGTTACATATCTTAAGGACACCACCAAAACTAAAGGTAAGCTTTGTTACCCTGATCAATGAGCACCCAAGGCTACAAGAAATGTTTTCCTCTGTGGATCCTTGATCATGAATGAGGTCAACTACGCAAAGACCATGAGTGTTTAACCCGAAAACGCGCTTAACCCTAATCCGAAGAGAGTCGGCTCAACCACAGTCAGTAAAATGAGCGCTTAACCCTAATCAATGAAAGTCGACCAATACTACGTAATTCTGCAAATATTCCATCAGCAAAACGTCACATACCCATAGGGAACGTAGCAGGAAACATTTTTCATGCATTTACAATTTCATAAAACTATTTCTTTTTCCATGGCTCGCTGACTCGCAGATTGCCCGGACCAGGCGATCAACATTGCTTGAATCTGCGACTTAGATGTATTGTGGTCCTTTACCTATCCATATTTTTTCGCCTGGGTATATGAAAAGGGAAAACGTCGAAATGGCCTTTCTCAATAACGAATAATTATAAACGATGACTCCTGTGATGTTGGTTGTAATCAGTTAGCCATGAACAAGATTAAAGTTTAGCTGTTATCATTGAAGCATTGCCCCTACCTCCCGCCTTGTTAATAACTAAACAGTACAACTTCTTACAAGAAATTGTTCTTAACATTCTCGCCTAAAAGAATGACGTTTTATGCCACTGAGCCAACGAGCTTGTTTACTAAGCTCACACAGATCATCGATTCGGTGCCCTTATTAGTTATAATTAAAGACCAACGGCACGCAATTCTATGCCCTTAGGGTTAATCAATTATATATACCGCCTTGTCGCGGGAGGGAGGCGTGGTCAGAGGATTTTGGACAGGGGAGGAAGGGGATGCTATTTTTTTTTAAATTACTGCCGAAAAGATTAACTATTTGTAACATCATTGATTAACTATTAACAACAAGTGGCGAGCCTTATTTCTAAGTTCAACTCATTGAAAAGTTAGTACTAAAAATGTTCAAAAACATTAAATTAATATTAATGATGAGAAGTAGCTACACAATTAACAATGTGGGTTGTTTTATTCTAATTATATCAAACAGCATTATTATAAACACCACCATTATCAAAACCAACTCAGCTTTCTAATTTTTCAAAGCTTAAAGCTCGCATTCAATTCGGCATTTGTAAGACCACCTTGACAAAAAACATGTTATGGTTCGGATTCGACTATTTTCTTTTGTGTCAAACTTGTTTTTTATACACCTTAAAACTTCCAGCAAAAGGTGAGTAAGATCGATTGTGATCAGTTAACGAATACAGATCAACTGTCATCATTTACAGTTTTGTCCCTACCTTTTCCCCTTGTAAATTGGTGTAAAAGTACAACTGCTTTCAAAAAATAGTAGAGACCTATAGGTTCTAAGACGACGACGAGGGCTACGACAACCAGATTTTCTCGATACTAAGTAGTGCTCGCCCGTGAGCCAGCGTCATTTTGTCGGGAAAACACGTCATAGCCATCGTCATTCTACTACAGATTTAGCGAAAATGATGTAGCGACGAAAACAAGTTATGAAATGTTCGAAGCTTTCTCATTTTGCAGTCGGGATAGGGCTTAACATTCTTCAATAAAAATAACCTTGTTAGCTTTTCTTGTGAAAAAAAAGGAAAAAAGCAGAACGAAGCGTTCAGGGGAATCTATTTTTTGAAAAGACGCGAAAAAAACTTGGTTAAATCTCGCCTCAAATCTAAAGGTATCTACTTAAAAAAAGATAATAACAAATGACATTCTCGTTAACGAATGGTTTTTGTACTATAATATGGAGCTAACAAGCCTCTGGATATTCAGCTCACACACGCGGATGATCGGTTCGGTGCTCTCATTAAGGTATCATTAAAGCTGATGACTCGCAATAACTAAAGCATTTGAAAAAAACGAATAATAAACTGAAGCCGTGCCGGCTAACAGTTTACACTCTGGCGTTTAGAGCGTTAGAACAGAATTTTGTGCAATTGATAGTTTGCTGAGCGACAAGTGAAGTCCGTGGCCCACCAGAATTTTGATTACTTATTATATCTTAAGCATATAACAAAGTTTGAAGAAACAATGCATGAAAGGATTTAATTGCTTGGTTAGTTTCTTCGTTTTGACTCAAATCGAGCCCGAAGCAAGATTTTAACAATCCCCCTCCCTCTTGCATTGTTTTATGTAATATGTGAAAAACTCGGGCCTCGCGCTTCATCAGGAGCTCCAAACACCAAGCAACAGATGAAAGCACGTAGGCCTCGTGGCTTTTATCTGTTTCGAAGGTTCATTAAAGGAAAAAACCTTGCCGTACTGATCAAATCAAAAGGGTTGCGACTTTAGTATATTGAGTATATTTAGTATACTAAAATCGCAATCCCTTTGATTGGATTTTTTTTATCTGTTTGAAAAGTGCATGAAAGTCTTTCAACCGACGCCATAAATGAGCGAAATCTATTTGACAAGTAAGATCGACCTGAGTGCCTATTTATCAATAAGTCTCTCAACATCACTCCAAATTCCACTTAGTATTTTTTTAAATTTATAACCTAAACATGTTTTAAAATCTAACTTAAATCATTCTTGAATTTTTAGGTGCTGTATTCAGTATTGCTGTATAAAGGCCTCGGATCGTTCAGCAAAAGCAAGGACACCGGAAATTTAAAAGACTCAGTCAAGGTTGAAAATGCCAAAAGCTACCCGTTCCGCCACCTATCATTTGCTACAAAGTGATCCAGAAGTAAACGAACCTCCAACATCGATCACAGAAGATGATGAAGCAGCAGAAGACGATAATGCAGCAAATAAATCTCCTTTGTGGAAGGCGGGAATAAATCTTTTGAGTGAGCTCAACGGAGCAGGTATTTTCGCCTTACCTTATGTCATAGCTCAGGGTGGTCTTTTGGCGGTAGCAATGTTGGTTGTTGTTCCATTTGTAGCCTTCTATACTGGAGCAATCTTGATTGACTGCCTCTACGACAAAAACGATACTGGGGAAAGAGTTCGCGTCAGATCCAACTACAAACAACTGGGTGAAGCTTGCTCTGCTCGTTTTGGTGGTGCCATATCCCTCACAGTCCAGTTACTCGAACTTTTTCTTATGGCGTCTTTGTGCCTTGTATTGTGTGCTTCACTTGCTAATGGTATTTTTCCAGATTTACCGCTGTCCGACAAAGTTTGGACGTTTATTACAGCCACTGCGGTTCTTCCAACATTATTTTTGAAGAATTTATCTCGAGTCGCATGGTTGAGTTTGATTAGTGCGATAGCTATATTTGTAGCTGTAGTTGGTGTTTTAGTCTACGGAATAGCGCATCATTCATCATGGAACCCAGGAAAAATCTTGGTGTGGGATATAGAGAGTACACCTGTTTCATTGGCAATTATCTCGTATAGTTATCTCTGTCACACTACTTTGCCTGGCCTTGAGGCAAGTATGGAAGACAAGCCGCAATTTCGCACAATGCTCGGACTAACATACTTGTTCGTTGCCATTATTAAGGTGACTTTTTCAGTGTTAACCTTTTTTTCCTTCAGCTCTAACATCCAAGAAGTAATCTCTAATAGCCTCCCCATGGGTGTTATTCGCACCCTTGTCAACGCTTTTTTAATTTTGAACGTAGTTTTTTCATATCCTTTTCTGGTTATTACTATCATACAAATAATCGAAGATTCAGTGTCCCCAGATTGCTTTTCATTTAAAATACCTCATATTGTTTGGTTTATTGGCATTCGAGTTGCAACCAACTTTCTTACTCTCCTTCCAGCAATTTTAATCCCACATTTTGCGCTCTTCATGGCGTTTATTTCAAGTCTGACTGGATCAGCGGCAATGTTTATTTTACCGGCTCTTTTCCATCTCATTTTGAAAAAGAAAGAGCTTAAACTCTACCATTTTATTTTCGATGTATTGATTCTTATCTTTGGTGTTTATGTTGGAGTAGTAGGTTTGGTGTACACTGGGAAATCATTGTTTAAAACTATCTTTCAGGATCATTGATTTCACAATCTGGGAAATCGCCAATGGACACTCAATTAGTACACCGTTCCTACATTTTCGCAAACCAAAGCACTGACTCGAGGCATGGGTCTAAGCGGGACCACTCAAGTTTAAACAGTTTTAGTTTAAAAAATCCGTTTTTCTGCCATCTAAGCTAACGGACCAAACATGGTTTGAATGAAATTGCAATAATGCGGTCCCTATACTTTTTAACTGAATGGCTCAGCGTGTAATGAAAATGCAGGGGAAGCTGAGACACTATAAGAGGCTTAAAGTGCTACTAAAACCAAAATTTAGTTCTTATTTTCCTCCTTTTCATGCTTCAAATGCCGGAATATATTCATTGAGTTTATAATAAAATTGCAGTTCGCAAAATGAAGCCCGTGGTAATTCTCCAAAGCGGTTTGTCGTATGAGACTCTCTGTGACGTCAGACCACAGGCACCCCAAGCTCACGAGTGAGAATTGTTGTTGCGTAACAGAGATATTATAAGAGTTTGTATGGAGATTTAGGTGATCGTTATTAAGGGGTCCAAAATAGTAATAAAAATACATCAGAATTTCCTGCCTTGTCTCCTTGAATTAATTTATGGTGTTTTCTTAGCATTTTTAGCCGCTTCGGGGCGATTCCAGCGAGCTTTAGTTCTGTCGTTGTTCGTTCTCCAAGAGGGGTTAGTTGCAGTGAAGGTCTCGCATATCATCCTAAGGAAATCAGCCGTAAATCACTAAAGAATGCTTCAATCGCCTCCAGATTTAATCCAGGGCACGTTACAACCCCTCTCTAACTACCCCTTTTCTTTACTGGACAAAAGCGACCACAGATCGCGAATATCTTTGTGATTTTGTTTCAGTCATACATTTTCATTTGATTGGCATGGAAAAATGTATCGAGTGCCTGTGGATTTTTAAGCATGAAATGGCTCACAAAGGGTGAAATATTTATATCCTGTTTCAATTTTGATCTAAATCGCAGCGCTAATAAAGAAAAAAATGTGTTCAAGAATGTGTATTTTTTAGCCTTGTCAGAAAACGTTTCCCTCCATTGTAATGACTATGAGCAGGGGCCATCGGAGGGCGGGGGGGGAAGCGGTGGTCCTAGAGAAAAACTGAGAACATTTTTATTTAGAGGAAGGATGATATTTTGCTATCATGAAAACACATTTTTAACTATTAGTCTGCTTTCTGAAATATTTACCTAACAAAACTCCAATTTTCAAGAAAAAAATTGTCCCCCAAAACGGTGGACTTATTATCTCAGTTGGAATCATCCGAAACAATGTAATCAACAATTCACGAGAATTGCATTAGAATGCAATGAAGATTGACTGTTAAATTAAGGGTCTCGTGAGCCGCATAGTTAAGAAGAGAGAAGCTGCAGCTTGTATTTATCTGGAGTTGATTTTCATATTGGACTAAAGGTATCATGCTTGCTCGATCACTACATGATTATACAATGCCTGCTACGCGCGCCGTGATTGGTCGTTGCCCATGATCTATCAGAGTACAAACACACGGATGACGTCACAGGAAGCTTGTTTTCTTTGTTTTGTTCAACATGGCGCGCGATTTTGAAAATGTGTGTGAGATTATTTCGGATTAAAGCAAGTGAAAGCCTCGAAAAAAACTTTATCAGGACCTATTTACAAAGACGAAAAATGGAGACACGGAGACAAAAAGAGTTCTTTAGAATGCCTAAACTGCAAGAAATCGTCACAACAATTGGAATCGTGTATTATGGCTACGAGATTCGTTGTTTAGCAAAATGTTTTCGCCATTATTCTGCTTTGAGCAAGAAAAGACGTTGAAAAACTTTTCAAAGAACAGTAAAATAAAGGACCGGAAAAGAGGAGAAGCAAAGACGAAAATTAGCGTTTGGGACTTAAAAATTCCTAATTACTAGCACAAATCGTCCAACAGTCTACCGGTGTGAGGAAGGTATGTGCATCGGTCTTTTTTTTCTGATCATTTTAGAAAACAAAGAGATTCCATGTTGCCGTGTGCCTGTTTATTAGTAATAGACGTCAAAATAAGGTAAAAACAAAGAAGTAGCACGCGAGCCGCAGGTAAGCCGTTTCTCAAGGCTTTCACTTGCTTAATCCGAAATAATCTCAGAAGCATTTTGAAAACTTCGCGCCATGATGTTGAACAAAACAAAGAAATCAAGTTTGCCGTGACGTCATCCATGTATCTATACTTTAATAGATCATGGACAACGACCACCAATCTCGGCACTCATAGCATTTACATCATTGTGTAATACTGAACAGACGCAGGGCAACATGGAATCCATTTGTTAAAGAGATTACATATCTTATGGAAATCGCCAAAAATAAAGGTAAGCTTTTGCCACCTTAATCAATGAGTACCCAAGGCTACAAAAAATGTTGTCCTCTTTGGCATTATGCTTCGGGTATAAAGAACGGGAAAATCTCAGTCTGAATGGCGCTTCTAGATAGTGAACAATTATGAATTATTTTATGATGTTGGTTTCGAATGTTGGTTATAATCAGTCAACCAACTACTCTGGTCCCAGGGGTTTTTCTCGCTCTCTCTTTCGCGAGGAAAAATTTTAAGGAGAACCTCTGGGACCAGGGTATCAACCAACAAGATGCAGATCAACATCTATCATTGGAGAAATGCCCCTAGTACCTTTTTCCCTTGTTAAAAAGTAAAGTTACAGTACAACTGTTCCAATTAATAACAATATGGATTATCCAACTCTAATTATTGAAAGCAGCATTGTCAACATTATCAACACAATCACTATTATATTCATAAATTAAACCAACCCACTTTATGGAGGGTTATAAGGGTCAATAGTGTGATGCAATTTCTGTTATTATGTAGCTCTGAATTATATTCGGTGAGCTGCCAAATTATGTTTTGACATATTTTTTTAGTTTCTGGAGCTGTTGTTCCTGATATCCTTATCAGTGTGCTGATTATATACATGTATCAAGTTTCACGTAAAGTTGAAAACAATACTTGTAGTTTCGCTCAAAAATGAACTGACATATTTGAGATGTGCATCATGCATGACCTGTGTATGGATTTTCCAGGCCCACCCCTTTTTCCGTGAGTAAAAAGGATGGTGCCCATTATGCCACCGCTGGCCCTCATACCTTAAGATCAGTCCCTAAATCCTGTAGCTACTTTCTCCCATACTGGGACTTTGGGGCACCTTTTCCAGACCAAGGGAGGATTGGTTCCTTATTTGAGGTGTCAATTAAGATCACCACACAATGCTCTTAGGTAAGTACAGGGTAGACATTATGGATATGCCCCTTCACGTACATGCAACATTTTTAATTTGCTGTTGCTTCAAAAAGCTCAAGGTCAAAGAACAAACTGTATCCCTAAAGCAGAAATTATAAGAGGATGCATGGTTTTTACACAAATAATTATGTGAACGTTGGGTATTCTCTAAGTGTGGTACTTTTGAAAATTTCAATGTCAGTTACAAGCAGAAAATGCAGACAAGAAATGAAGGGTAGTAAAATGAAAACATCTCATCTGAAACAGTTGGTCAGGACTTGAAAGTTTTAGGGACACAACCCTATTAAAATGTCCCCTCCCGCCCCTCCCTGGCTTTGAAATTTGGAGCTACACAACCTCATCAGTCAAGGAATGTTTTACCTTATCAATTTGTGGTTACCATCAATATGCCGCAGGGCAAGAGGACAGCTGACTTGATATCGTCTTCGGCGAACAGCTCGTAGCTCGGGGATCGAAGAAGTACACCATCAGGATTAACTCTCCTCATGCTCTCCCTGACGTGATTTTGTTGGATTCTATAACCACCACTCTGCAAAAGGCCAGTCATCCTCAAGTACCCAATGTTAGGAAATTCTCTCATTATCCCTTCAACAATCTCATCCAGCTCATACTCAGAGATGTCTGAATACCTTTGTCCTGAACAAAGGTTTCATACTCACGGATTCTTCGTTTTACGATACTTTTACTCACATAGAGCATAGATGCGATCTCCCCAGATGCAAATTTCATGTTCAAAAGAAACTCAAGCTTGTTCCTGGAAATGAAGCAGCGAGGTCTTCCCCGTTGGCCAAAGTACATAATCTCTGCCCGAGAAGACACATTGGAGTGGCGACAATCGACCTTATCGCTATCGGTGACCAACAGAGCTGCAGCTTGATGAAGAAGGTTCAAAACTGTTTCTCAAGACGGAATATAGTCCACATAACGAACCACAACACTGTACAACCAATCAAGACGAAATTGTATTAAATCACCCTCATAAAAACTGCTTTGTTCTATTAAAAGGATGATGTCTTTGACGCATTTGCTTATTTCGCTGGATATCGCCTCGGTCGTGGACGTTACTCTGGCCGCCGGCCGCCATGTTGAAAGCGGGAGTTTTTCTCGTCCCAGGGTTTCTCGTTGCTTTCTCACTGCGATGCCCAGTCCATCAGCCGAACATAGAAGCCGGGTATGTCATATCGAAAAGCGGAATGTAAATATCGAACTCATAATTCGGCGGCCTGGAGGATAAAAATCGAAAAAGGAAAATGTAATGTAGAAAATTAAAGCATAATTTAGCAGGTCATATCGAACAACAGAACAACAGAATGTCAATATCGAAAATCATAATTCCGCTCCCTGGAGGATATAAGTCGAAAATGGAAAACATAATGTAGAAAATCAAAACATAATTAAAAATGTCAAAACAAAATTGGGCAGCTTACCGAATATAATACAGAGCTACATAATAACAGAAATTGCATCACAATATTGACCCTTATAACCCTCCATACCACTTAATTTCCTATTTTTTCAACTAGGGTGTGTTCCTTTCGGCGAATCCAAAAACGGATTTTTGATCCTAGATTTGCCAGATTTCGCGGTCGAAAGGAACGTGAAATCCGAAATTAGATTTGTAACCTTGGTAACCTTTCGCCAACGCGTGCAATATGCACGGCAGCCTCTCAAAGAATGTCGTGTTTTCTACTCTTTGACAAATTATGCGATTATACCGTGCAGAATTTAGTGGTCGGCAGTTCGAATCGCGACGATGGAACATATAAAACAGACAAAGAATGAAGCGCATTAAAATTGAAAATTATCTAAAGAATGTCGGCCAGTTTGATCCAGTTCCATAGCTCGGATTTTTTTTTTTGTAGCACGATCGAGTGCCTGTCGCGTCTACAAGCGAGTTTGTAGTTAGATAGCAGTCCATTTGTTACTTTTACTTATTTCTGATTTCAAGCAATCTTTAGAGACAAATGGTTAGTATATGGATATTTTAATGTACCAGGAACAATCTTTTAGTGTTTTCAGATGTTTTGCGGCAAATGACAGCAACGAGGAAACTCTACGGCCTCTATGGAAATACTTCAACTGGAAATACCGCTGGATCATCTGACTAATTTCGGATCCACTGTGAATGGATCAGCGTAGATCACTAATCCGTTAATCTGGATTTGGATTCTTCGGATTTCAAATCCAATGAATCCTTTTTCAAAAAGTATTCACCAGATCAAAAATCCGGATTTGGATTTGCCGAAAGGAACGCGAAATCCGTTCTGAGATCTAAAATCCGTTTTTGGATTCACCGAAAGGAACACACCCTTAATTCCGGCTGCATTTGTCAGACCATGTCGATTCAAAGTACGTGTTATGTTTCCACTTTTGTCGTGTCAAATGCTTTTTTATAGTCCATTTCCATTCCCTGGAAAAAGGTGAATACAATCCATCGTGATCAGTTAACTAACAGGACACATATTAAATTCTGCAAACACAATACTGCAGACACTGCAATGCTGATTGTACTACGTAAAATTTAACTTTTCAAGACATCAACAAGACACTGAAAGAACTCAAAACAGAGCGGGATTGTAACTATAGACAGCTGTTTCGCTATTATTTTAGCTCATCAGTATGGCGTAACAGATAGAGAAAGAAAAATAACCCACACTCTCTGATTTAAGCCCTAACCTAGAACTCCCAACATCCACAGAATCACGCCATATCACGTGTATCCTGGAGGGCAAGAGTCCATGTGTCAAGTTGATGTCTCGCAAACAAAATATGAAGTATTGGTCAAAACCAACCTCAAAAACATGGACAAAATCATACAATACAGCATATCGATTGCAGTATTTTGTTTGCAGAACTTAATATGTCTTCTCGTTATTTTTGCTGATCAGGTCTTTATAGATCCTTCGTTCTTAGGCATATTTGTTTACGGTCCTTTGCAGTCCTTTGTGGTTAATGGTGGGAGTTTAAACAACAGGACGGCAGAAAGAAGAGGAGAGCAAAACGCTTGTCCACGCCTTGGATTCCAGATTCCCGGTCGGTAATGGATTACAGTCTTTGTCAGTGGAACAATAAATGCATCCTTGATTCCACTCAGTTGTGAGATTCCAGATTCGTTGAGCTGTATTCCGGATTCCAAAAGCAACAATTTCCAGAATTCCTGAATCCGGATTCCGTTACATTGGACGACGATACGGCTATAGAGCATTCGAGAAAATGAATAACAAACTGATCATGAAAGCCGTGCAGGCTCAAATTTTACTCGTTTAGAGCGTTACTGAAAAGAATGGAATGTGCTTTGTAATTCAGTCTGCTTTGCGATATGTGATCAATGTTAATGTGAAATGTCAGTGACATGGGTGCGGTCGAATAAAGCCGCTCATACACCATGAGCGAATCTATTTTTCAAGCTAAACCGACCTGAACGCCTATTAGATATAGTCTCTCGACATCACTCATTCTTTTTATAAACGAACGTAAATCATTTTTGAATTTTTAGGTACTGTCATTGCGATTTTAGTTAATCAAGTGTATGAAAATCTTTCAACACACAGTATAAGTAAGCGGAATCTATTTTTCAAGGGAGATCGACCAAGGCGCCTTCCTTAGGATATAGTCCCTCAACATCACTCCAAATTCCACTTGGTATTTCTTTATTTTATAAAGTTAATTAGCAATTAATGAATTCGGCTTTCGTAGGATATGAAGAATTAAGCGGATCGAGGAAGGTGAACACCCTTCCGAGATCCGCTTAATTCTTCATATCCTACGAAAGCCGAATTCATTAATTGCTTTATTATTTATCAAAATATTTTCAAACACTTAAAGGAGAAAATAAGCTTTATTTTCACAAATTTCACACCCTCCATCAATATACTGAGAGCTAAAGTTATTTTCACTCCGTAAATCTGTAATGAAATGTATAAACAAAATCTCTCCGTCAGAAATTTAACAGACATCGAGGTTTAAAAAATCAAACCTGTTTACGATAATTTAATGCGATGTTTACAGAAATGTTACTGTGCAGTTGTAGAAATTAAACTGCTTTGTGCTTTGGTTGCAATGGTTGTGAGTTTGAACGTTCAAATCTCGTAAAATGAATTCTTCTTGGGAATTTGTTAGCAGTCCAAGTTCCTCATTTCGATCATTTTAGCCTGCTTCAGAAGCCACGACATTGTTTTTGTTGTTGTCAATTACAGCCATAAGGCTGCCCGCCATGTTTGTTTTTGTGTTTGTATCGGTTTTGCTGTAGGTTTTTATGCTGCTTTCGTTTCTGTGTCCGCTTACCGACATGATGTGTCGCGCTTCAAATCCACTTCTGTCGAGTATAGTTATGGTCGTCGCTCTGATTGAATGATTTGTGTATATTGTTGACAACTCCGCTTGGTGTGAGATGACTTTCATCTTCTTGCCGAGAGTGTTCTCGCCGACAACCATGTTGTCATACCAAATTTCTCCTTCACCAGCTGACTTTTTTGGTCGCTGAAAAAGGTATTCATTCATTGGATTCAAGACACTCAAATATTTTTCAAAGGATGAGACCGGGCAAAAAGGACCATCGTTTGCTATCATAATTCCTCCTTCTTCAGCTTGAACGTCGTGTGCTCTGTGATTTTTTGTTAGTTCATCGGTTGTTTTCACAACACAGCGTTTTCCTTGCGAGTTGACTTTTATTTCGAAGTCAGTCTTTTTAAGCTGGCGAAGATTTTGCCGACCACGCCGACAGAAAAATAACATTATTTCAAAGAAAACCTTGTTTTGTAGAGTGGTAGGGTTTTCAGTATTGAAGACACCGCATCGATACAATTTCTTTATGTCTTCGTCAGCAATTGCAGGTTTGTGTTCAGTTTTCGCTAGTCCTTGCTTCTTCAGCTCCACGCACTGTGCTTCATAAATTCGGTTGGCTTCGTTAAATTCCGTATCCTTTATAATGTCTATATTTAGTTCTTGTTTGAAGTGTCTACACAAAGCAAATCTGATGGAACAGAGGGAGTTCTTTGAGTACATCTGTCCATCTTTCTTTCTCGCCTCGGCGTAAAACTTTCGTAGAACTGCCGCTAACTCCACTGCAGTTGAAGGATTTCTGATGTTTTTCTCCTTGAGGTACGACTCAAAAATTAAGCGATGATGTTTCGTCAACTTTTTGGTATTCTCACTGTCTTTATCATTAAGTAACTGGGTGATATTTTCTTCGCTCAAACTTGTAAACCTACTCGCAGCCATTCTGATGTTTGTCTGCCAAAAATAACACAAGCTCGTCACCAGGTCTTCTCGGTTAACGGTGCCTTAACCTGCGAAAACGCTGCATTTTTGACGTCATTTCCTCGTTAAAGTCAAAATTCTTCCAAATTTGGTCATCAGTAACTGGTTATGGTGAATAAAACGTGTACTTTTAGCCAATCAGAATTGGGGAAATATTTTGAATGAATAATAAAGCTAGTTAACGTGCTTTGAAATCTTTTTTAAATCGTACATGATTTTTAAGAGACTACGCCAGCTATGCAATGGAGATTGACTGTCAAGGTCTAGTGAACAGCATTTAAGTTTCAGAAAAGAAGATGACCTCTTGTATTTATCTCCGCTGGCGTTGGTTATCATAGATAAAGGTATCACTTGCTTGATCATTGCATTAAGACGTTACGTATCTTAAGGACACCGCCAAAAATAAAGGCAAGCTTTGTTACCCTGATCAATGAGCACCCAAGGATGCAAGAAATGTTTTCTTCTTTGGATCTGCTTGAACTAGATCAACTACACAAAGTCAACCGTAAATGTTTAACCCGAAAAAGCGCTTAACCCTAATCAGAAGCTAGTCGACTAAACCCTAGTCAGTAAAATGAGCGCTTAACCCTAATCAATGAGAGTCGACCAATACTACGTAATTCTGTAAATATTGCAGCAGCAAAACCTTACTTACCCATAGGGAACGAAGCATTTACAATTTCTTAAAACTATATTTTTTCCCATGGCTCGATGACTCGCAGATTTTCCGGACCAAGCGATCAACATTGCCCGAATCTATGACTTAGATGTATTGTGGTCCTTTAACTATCCATATCTTTTGGCCTCAATAAGGTTAAGTATTATGCCTGAGTATAAGAAAAGGGGCAATGTCGAAATGGCGCTGCTCAATGATGAATAATTATAAACGATGACGCCTGTGATGTTGGTTGCAATCGGTTAGCCATGAACAAGATAAAGTTCAGCTGTTATCATTAGAGCATTGCCCCTACCTCCCCCCTTGTTAAACAGTACCGTAAACTTCTTTCAAGAAATTGTTCTCAACATTCTCGTTCAAAAGAATGACGTTTATGCCACGGAGCCAACAAGCCAATTAGGGAGCTTAAGAAACAAAGACGGCGACGTCTGCGTAAACGTCACTTAAAAAGTGAAGTCGTTCTGCTTAAAACTTTATCGGGCTTATCTCATCGACTTTCTCAATTCGTCAAATGCTGCCAATTTTCTCTGGAGTTGAATTCTAAAAGAATGTATCAAACTTGTCAAACTTAAGGAAAAGAAAAAGAAAGTCGTTGTATTAAGTTCACGTCCCCCAGAAAACGTGAAATTAGGCATTTTCACGTCGTAGTCGTGCAGTGACGGCAAAGAAATGTACCAAAAAGCGTGATGCACGTACAGAGTTGTTGTTTTGCTAATCTAAACCTATTGCTGTTTTACCGTTCTCGTTGGCGTAGCCGTCGTCGTTGCTTAAGCTCCCTAATGTTTATTAAGCTCACACAGACCATCAATTCGGTGCTCGTATTAAGCTATAATTAAGGGCCAAAGACACGCGATCTTAGGGGGCGTGCATGGTCAGAGGATTTTGAGGAAGGGAGAGAGGGCATGCCAGTTTTTTTTTAAATTACTGCCTAAAAGATTAACTATTTGTAGCATTTTTGATTAACTATTACACAAGTGGCGACCCTTATTTCTAAGTTCAACTTATTGAAAAGTTAGTTATAAAAAATTACTAAAACAGATGATGAGAAGTAACTAGCTTAATCTACTTTATCTTCACCAACTTCACCTTTACGGCTCATCCTCGGTGTAAAAACCTGTGAAACTCACGAGTGACGTAAAACAATAAATACAAAGAAGCCTCCTAGAAGTCAACATAATAGAAAAAAGCTGCAGAGAAAAACTTCACAGGTTTTTATACCGAGGTAAACCCACCTTTAGTGGCTCCATAAATAACAATTAATATGCATGGGTTGTTTTATTCTAATTATATCAAACAGTATTATTATAATCACCATCATTATCAAAACCAACCAATCTTTCTAATTTTTTAAAGCTTAAAGCTCGCATTTAATTCGGTATTTGTCAGAACAACTTGACAAATAACGTTATGGTACGGTTATTCTTATCTTTCGTGTCAATTTACTTCTTTTTATAGTCCTTAAAAGTCCAAGGAAAAAGGTGAATAAGATCGATTGTGATCAGTTGACGAATACAGATCAACTGTCATCATTTACAGTTTTGTCCCTACCCTTTCCCCATGTAAATTGGTGTAAAAGTACAACTGCCTTCAAAGCAACAGTTGCGATTTTGGCTGGTTTTAGCGAAAATGTCGTAGCGACGAAAACAAGTTATAAAACGTTAGAAGCTTTGTCATTTTGCAGTCGGGAGAGGGCTTAACATTCTTCAATAAAAATAACCGTATAACATTCTCGTTAACGAATGGTTTTTATGCTATGGAGCCAACCAGCCTCTGGATATTCAGCTCACACGGATGATCGGTTCGGTGCTCTCATTAAGGTATCATTAAAGGCTGATGGTACGCAATAACTAAAGCATTCGAAAAAACGAATAATAAACTGAAGCCGTGTAGGCTAACAGTTTACACTCTGGCGTTTACAGCATTAGAACAGAATTTTGTCCTGCAATTGTTAGTTTGCTGAGCGATAAGTGAAGTCTGTGGCTCACCAGAATTTTGATTGGTGATTATATTGTTGTGAAATATTTTGAAGGTCATTTTAAGTTTATTTCGTGTTTGTGCTTGACGTTTCACTCGTGACTAGAGTCTTGTTATGATCAGTTTATAGATCAAGGTTGATCCGTATTTGTTTCGACAGGTTTTCAAATTCTATTACCTTTTGAAGTAGTTTTTCAACATGAATGTCATTTATTAAATTTGATTGTCAGTCCTTGAAGTGGGCACGTTTTGGAACCGTCGCTGACCTTGATTGAAACCTACATCAGAGTTCCTGTTTTGGTTTAAGGTAGAGTCTCGTGGGTTTAGCTGTCACGCTTTCATTGGTTTTCTTATGGGTTTGTTTATTCCACTTTGGTTATCAACAGGAAATTCGTATGAGTCACTCGGAAAAGCGTTTGTAACTCTCATGGTCAGCAAGCCTAAACGTACCTACGTTTTACTCATATAAGTTGCCAGTGTTTAGCACAAAGGGGTGAATAGTTGAGATTAGTTACAGTTACTTGTCTAGCAGAATTCGTTAAGTGATGCTGTAAACAAGACATAAGAGCTCTTGTAAAGATTAAAGAA
>OZ038005.1:8782706-8940206 GCA_964035705.1 Porites rus | reverse complement strand
TATTTGAATTTGAATTTGAATTTGAATAAGTGAAATCTTTTATTTACAAAAAGTCCCTTTTGATTTTTATCCAAATGATTTGGTAAATACTAAAACAACTTTCCCCTCAGGGTCGGTTCATAGCGCTAGATATATACCTCGAAGCTTCGCGTCTCGGTATATATTTGCTGGGCAATAATTCACCTCCCCTTTGGGGCATAGTTGTATAGATACCTCTTATTAGCCGAGTTTTCGGTTCGTACTGTAAATTACGGACCGAGTTTTTTCCGCGCGCGGGCCATAAATCGATGGCCAGTCGATTTTCCTCTTCTTAACTGCGTACTACGATAAAATTTTCAAGCACTGACTAGAATCCTCTTCGATAAGATTAGGAGTTAGTTTCGTTCACAAATAAACACAGTATAAAATGTTGAAGGCCAAAGTCAACATCCAAGTCCTCACGGTTGACAGGCGTCTTATAACTTTATTTAAACCTTTTTTCCGAGGAAAAGAGATTTAGAGCTCCGAAATTAGCATTTTCTTTAAACATTTTGGTCCGTATAGCAAGTTACGGACCGCAAATTGACCAATCGCATAGCGGAAACAGACTCAGCCATATAATAATATACTAAAATCCCAGTCCGGTTTATTTGACTTTTTTTATTCCTTTGATAAGTGTTTGAAAGTCCTTCAACCGACACCAAGATGAAAGATAAATGATAAATGAGCGAAATCTATTTCACAAGTGAGATCGACCTGAGTGCATTTTTATTAATATAGTCTCTCAACATCACCGTCCAAATTCCAAATGGTATTCATTCATTTATTTTATCAACTAAACGTGTTTTAAAAATTTAATTTAACTTTTTAGGTGCTGTATTCACTATTGCTGTATTAAGGCCTCGGCATGATCATTCAGCAAAAGCAAGGACGCCGAAACTTTAAAAGACTCAGTCAAGTTTGAAAATGTCAAAAACAACTCGTTCCGACAGCTATCATTTGCTACGAAGTGATCCAGAAGCAGCAGAAGACGATGAAGCAGCAAATAAATCTCCTTGGTGGAAAGCGTTAATAAACTTAATCAGCGATATTGAGGGCACAAGTATTCTCGCCCTACCTTATGCGATATCTCAGAGTGGTTTAGTGGCGATAACAGCACTGGTTGTTCTTCCTTTTGTCGCCTTCTACACTGGCGCAATCCTGATTGACTGCCTTTACGATGAAAACGATGCTGGAGAAAGAGTTCGCGTCAGATCCAACTTTAAACAACTTGGTGAAGCTTGCTCGCCTCGTTACAGCGGCCTCATAGTTTCCGCTATCCAGCTAATCCATCTTTTTCTTGTCGCCTCTCTGTACCTGGTCTTGTCCTCTGCGCTTGCTAATGGTATTTTTCCAGATTTACCGCTGTCAAACAAAGCCTGGATTGTTATTGCAGCAGCTGTGGGACTTCCGACGCTATTTCTGAAGAATTGCTATCAAGTCGCTTGGTTGAGTTTGATTAGTGTGATAGCTATAGTTATGGCTGTTGTTGCTATTTTATCCTATGGAATAGTACATCATCCATCATGGACCCCAGGCGAAATCTTAGTGTGGGATAAAGAATGTGCACCTGTTTCATTGGCAATCTGTATCTCATTCTGCTATAACTGTCACTCTACTTTGCCTGGCCTTGAGGCTAGTTTGGAAAAGAAGTCGCAATTTCGCACAGTACTTGGACTCACATTATGTTTAGTTGCCACCTTAAAGGTGACTTTTTCAGTGTGTGCATTCTTGTCATTCAGCTCTAACATCCAAGAAGTAATCTCTAATAGCCTTCCCGTGGGAGTTATTAGCATCCTTGTCAACGCTCTTTTAATTTTGAACGTAGTTTTTTCATATCCTTTTGTGGTTATTATTACCATACAAATAATCGAAGATTCAGTGTCCCCTGATTGGTTTTCATTTGAAATACCTCATGTTGTTTGGTTTGTTGGCATCTGGGTTGCAACAAACTTTCTTACTCTCCTACCAGCAATTTTAATTCCACACTTTGTGCTCTATATGGCTTTTATTTCCAGTTTGACAGGATCGGCGACTATGTACATTTTACCGGCGCTTTTCCATCTCATTTTGAAAAAGAAAGAACTTAAACTGTACCATTATATTTTTTATGTATTCATTATCATCTTCGGTGTTTTTGTTGGAGTAACAGGCTTGGTGTACACTGGGAAATCATTGTTTTAAATGTTCCGCTACCTCAACCGATAAGCCTTGGCCGAGATAGCGCAGCATAACCAGTAAGCTTTTAGAAAACTTCTAATAAGAGGTAAAAAAGGAAAGAACTTGCATAGGCTAAGACTGATGTAAAAAACTAGCGAATAATGACCGTTATACTCAGTTGCTAAAAGAAATTTGAGCCTAATAAATTGACCAATCATATAAGATTTGTGGCAGACGCTTTCTCTAAAATCATGTCGAACAACGTCCCAGGGGGAAATCACGAAATGAATTTTCCTTCGTTTGAGGGCATGGGAAGTATTTGCTTTTTTCTTGGCATCTTTTGTCAAGAATTTGTTCTTACACTTTCTAATTACGAACTATTGTTCCTTCGTTTTTACATCATATGAGGAAGGCATTTGTAGTGGAATATTTATTCTAGGTTTCAGGTCTAGTCGCACCTACGAGACGCTAAACTTTTTTCGCAATGAACCTAGGCTTTAAACCATGTCTGTAGCCGAACATGTTGATCGGGAGCAACCAGAAGGAATCTCGAACTTGTCACTCCTTTCTGTTGACCCTAAATTAGATTCTAAGTCTTTTATCGACACTAAGCTTTGTGCATTTACGTTTCCACTTCAAGAAGACAGCTCCGACTCTGACTCCTGATCTAAGAAGCTCAAGCGAGAAGTTGAGGCGAAGAAACTCAAATTCAAAAGCAACGAGAAACAATTTTTGTTAAATGCAGAAATCCAGGACTATAGTTCCTTTGTGCTCAATACTATCAAGAAAGTTGATCTTTTGCGGGCCCAGAAGTCCATGGAAACTTCTCTTGATTTGATATGAAAGCGACAAATATTTATCTAGCTAGTAGATAAGACCGACGCGTGTTGTACTCCAAGAGTACGTGCAAGAGAAATTGGAAGACAATTCAGAAGATGAAAATGAAATTACAAAAGCGTAGGAGAAGTCGTACAGGAAGAAACTCCAGGTGGCTACCACGGCCGAGAAGGCTCATTTGGATCAGGGTACATAGTCTTCTCTTACTGCTAATTGCAATAATAATAATAATAATAATAATAATAATAATAATAATAATAATAATAATAATAATAATAATTTATAATTTACCAATTTATATAGCGCGTATTTACATGTGCTGATCAATAGCGCTTTACAATCATATGTTTAAAAGAAAACGAAAATACGTTACCGTGAGAATAAAATAAACTAAGTTACAAACTATAAAAATACTTCTTAAAAAGATAGGTTTTAAGTCGAGATTTAAAACTGTTAAGTGATGTTGCTTGACGAAGCTCCACAGGTAGCTCATTCCAGAGTTTCGGAGCTGCTGCTGAGAATGATCTTGCTCCCAATGTTGTAAGCATCTTTCCCTTGGGATGGTCCAATAAGAGCTTACCAGTAGACCTAAGATTATATAATGAATTCGATTTTATACTAATAAGATCGCTAAGATAAGTTGGCGCTAGGCCATAAATACATTTGAAAGTCAAAAGTAAAATCTTATAGTCAATACGCAAAGAAACTGGCAGCCAGTGCAGCTCATAAAGCGCTGGTGTAATGTGAGAAAACTTTCCAATGCCAAGAATAAGTCTTGCTGCTGCATTTTGTACACGCTGTAATTTAGCGATCTGCACATTTGGTAAGCCAAACAATAAACCATTACAATAGTCAAGACGGCTGGTTATAAAAGCATGAACCAAAGTAATTAAAGAATCTCTCGACAGGTATTTCTTAATACGTCTCAAGTTATGTAAATGATAAAATGCCGCATTACAAGCCTTGTTTATATGATCAGTCATGCTTAAGTTGCTGTCAAACCACGATCCAAGATTTCTAACACATGGGCTTGGACTGATACGATTATTGCCCACAGTTATGGAACACGAATCTAATTTATCAAGCTGTTGTCGTGTGCCGACTAACAAAAACTCCGTTTTATCATCATTGATCATCAACCGATCTTGAATAATCCATTTCCTCACCGCGTCAATGCACTTTCCATAGCTTGTATAGCAACAGCTTGAGCAGTGTTGCCGAGTGGTTTAAAACTCAGATACAGCTGCGTATCATCAGCGAAACAGTGAGCATCAGGAAGATAATGTTCCACGATCTTAAACAGCTTGGACGCATATATTATGAATAGCAAAGGCCCTAAACATGAGCCTTGGGGTACCCCGCAGTTCAAATCAAAAGGACGAGACAGAACTCCATGTACAGAAACGCGCTGACTTCTATCAGACAAGTACGATCTAAACCAATTCAGAGCAGTCCCACGTATGCCAACCTCGTCAGATAGCCTCTCTAAAAGTATTCGATGATCAACAGTGTCAAAGGCAGCACTGAGATCCAATAAAATTAACATAGTGACATGTTGAGAGTTCATCTTTAACAAAATATCGTTCATTACCTTGATAAGTGCAGTTTCAGTGCTATGGAATTGCCTGTAAGAAGATTGAAGCGCAGGAAAAATAGCATGTGATCGTAAACTTGATTAAAAACGACTTTTTCAGTCAACTTGGATACGTATTGTAAGTTACTAACTGGTCTGTAATTTTTGTACAGCAAATCCACTCCAGGTTTCTTCAAGATAGGATTAATAAGCCCACATTTCCAATCATCCGCAAATTCTCCAGAATTAAGAGACAGGTTGATCATTTTAGTAATGACTGGTAATAGCACATCAGCACAGCTGATTACCATAGATGTTGACATCGGATCAAACATACAGCTTTTCTTCGGAGAGCAGCCAATCAACTTACTAACAGCACTTTCAGTTAAAGGGATAAAGCTGTCCAGTGTTCTAGTTGGTAGCGTTTTCACATAGTCAAAATGAGAATCATGCAAACAAAATAGTGATGATCGGCAGCTTTTTCGAGGTGATATATGTCCGTTTGCCCTTTCTTTGTTATTTCCAGAGCTTGTTCTACCTGAAACAAGCTACCCAACCTGTATTTTCTCTAGTTGTCTTTTATCTCCCTATTTTTCATTTGGACGAACTTGATGAGGGAGAATGAAAAATTTTTTAAAACCTCTTTACATAATCTTCATAATGTATATAATAATGTCTGGAACTTTCATTGAGATTGATTCACTACTGCAACATCTTAACATTTCAAGACAAATCTATCCTACGAACCTGTCAAGAATCTGCGTTACAACATTCACTGTTTTGACGTTATGCTAAGTTTTCCAAAATAATGCGCACTATACAAGTTCTATATACCTCCATGACTAGACAGTACATTTTAGTTTGAATTGATCGCATCTTTTGAATGTAAAGCAATGACAATCCTCACACTGAAATATACTAGTCATGGATATATGTATTGTCCTCATTAATTTGGAAAAATTAGCATAACCTCAAAAGTTAGGAACTGAAAAACGGGATTTCATACATGCTTATCCCTTTTTTTGGGTCGCCAGTGTTGTTGCATCTAACTGAAACGCATCTTACTGGCATGTTTTATCTTTTAACAGCTGTTTCAGTTTGTGAATTGGAAGAAATATTTTTAGCACTCCACACTTGTGTACTTTCAACTAGAGTCACGGGTTCCTTAATTTACGTCATAGTTTCTTAATCTTCGTCCCAGCTCGTTTGTTTCCGAGAGGCTTCTGAGAGAATACTAAATTTTTTTTTGCAGAGGTTCTCGCAGTAATGTGTACAATGTACTTTCACTAAAAAAAGAAAAAACGTTTAGGTTAAGGGCACTTAAAGAATAGAGCTTGCAGTTTTTGTCCCTATTTGATGTAATTAATATGAATCCTTTCGCGAGAAGGCGGGTTATCCCGCCTTGAAACGTTTACATGGCAAAATGTGGGCGGGTGACCCGCCCCCTTCTATCATGTAAACGTGATCAACTCACGCGGCCAGCATCTCCTGCCTATTTACTATAACAAAAGAAAGCGTTTACATAAGAAAAGAGCTCAACTCCCACAAGATTGCCTTTGGTACGCCAACTTGGCCGCCGTTTCATTGTTTTGGGACATCAATATGGCTCCCATGGCGTAATGTGAAAACTGTCTATAATACATGGATAGGCGGTCACCCAATTGAAGTCCAAGATACGCATTTTATTGAGACTCTATTGAAATAAAATTTCTTTCAAAAAAAGAATTTTAATTTAGACTCGGGGTTGTTCAAGTTCTTACTGTTGAGGAAACCATTGTTAGTTTACTTGTGTGGGTATTGATCAGTGTCTTTTCAATATTTTGTATTACGTCATTTGGTGATTGCATCCATGGCGCAACAACAAGAAACTTCATATTTGTAACCTATAGATATACTTCTAATAAACCATTATTATTATTATTATTATTATTATTACTATTATTACTATTATTATTATTATTATTATTATTATCATTATTATTATTATTATTACGCCATTTGGTGATTGCACCCGTCCGTAACACTGACCAAGAAACTAATGATGCGAGGGAAGATTAAGAATAATTGGGAGTTAAAGTTACAGAACGGCGGTGGCAACACCTGGGATACTTCCTTATATGGCCTATAAGGGGATGTGCTGCTGGACAGTATATGGTTTTTGACCTCTCCATCCTAAACGGGGTATATAATTTCGTGTGCGTCTGTCCGAAAACAGGGTATTGCCTGCACGATTGATTGGATTTGCTGGATGAATTTCGTTTGTACTCCAAGTACATAAAAGCAATGACGATGACGTGAATTTGCTCATTGCAATTGCCAATAAATGGCTTTAAAACAAGACGGCGGGCATTTTGTCCTTTGTCTCTATACAGGGGAATAAAATTGAGGGTGTTTCACTTGTTTAGGCCAAAAAAACTTTATAAAAAAACCCCTGTTTAGGACAAAACCCTCAAATTTATTACCATTATCAGGACAAAGGACATTACACTCTTTTAGACAGACTCGCGCGAAATTGTATACCGTTTTTAGGACAAACTCGTGCAAAATTATATAACCAAATAACGAAGGTCAGCTCTAACACCACAAACACGACCACCTGTAAAAAAAAACTAATATCTGACAGTGCCAAGCGAATAACATTCCTAGTATGGCGATAAGTAAATTCGCGAGCTAAGCATAACTTCAAGTACAAGCAAAAAAAAAAGATCAAAACAGGAAAACAGTACGTGGACAAAAACAAGACTGAATGAAACAAAAACTAAACTTAAAAGTTAAGATAGATCCGTGTTAAAAATAACTTTCAAAATACTTCACAACAATGTTCTTAATTTGCCTAATATCTTTCGAATGACCTTTTTAGCTTCTTGACGGACATCTCTCAATCTCCAAACGTAAAGAAACGGATTCAGAGTCGATGAAATTAGCATACTGGTTGTTCCTATATGGAGAACGATGAGAGATGTTTCATAGGAAACATTCAATGCCTTCACAAGAACAGTAGAAAGTAAATACGGCGCGTAACTCAACACGAAAAGCGCCACAATCCAGAGAATGGAAAACACAGATCTTTTATATTTTTCAAAGTGAATGACGGACTGGCCAGCGATGTTTGCACTTGAATGTACTTGCTGCTGATGGTGTCGAATTATTCGAAATACTCTAAAGTACGATAGAGTAAATATAGCAAAGAGGCAAAAACCCATGCATCCTTCTATGATGGAGTCAACAGGTAAGTCAAAATACTTATCCATTCCTGGCAGTCTGCGAAATGCCATATATGGTACCGGTACCATCAACAGAGCACCCTCGATAAAATACACTCTCCGAATAGTTATTAAGGAGCTTCGGCGGCTCATAACTAGCCATCTTTCCACCGCCATTGATGTTAACGTTGATGCTGTCAGGATAACTAGATAGGGGACGATGCTATGAGCGACTGCAGATGCTACACAATAAAGCTTGTCATACCCCTTAAGATCTGCGACCCTGTATATAACATAAAATGGCTGACCAAGAAGCCCTATAAATAAGTCTGCTAACGCAAGGAAACCAAGGAACGTATACGTGGGGGTTCGAAGAGAAGGGTTCCTCCAAATTGATGCCAAAATCAGAGAATTTCCTGCTACAGCCACTGGCGAAGACGCGCCATTTACAATGCAAGTGAGAATTGTCACAAGATCATAAGTGTGTAGGAACTTGTGATTTGAGCAAAACTTAAATGGAAGGCCATCGGATGAGCTGGAACGACTTGTGTTTATCATTTTCACCTTAAAGTGAAGCAACTGGTAATGTTATGAACTGGAAAGTAATATAGTGTCAGTTTCGTAATAAGATTCTAGCCTTTGTTTTATTGCACAGTTTTGCCTTTAAAATATAATGACACCCACGTATTCTAGAACAAACGAAACGACATAAATAGAGCTAACCTTAATGAGATGACCACCGAAAAGCCCAAGTAAATTGATAAATTTCTTCTTAAAGTATACAAAGAGGTAGATTTAATTAAGTTTTCCAGTAGATAACTAATCTGATTTAAAGCTACAGTCTATCACCGCTCGTGCTGAGTCATTCCAATCCTGCACCTGTCGCTTACACGAAGTTAATTTATATTTTTCAGAGGAATTTTAATTCATAGCCATTCTCAAATTAATCTTCTTCACAACCCTTCCCATTTCAGTCGAAACTTTGTCATCTCCCTATATTCATTCTAATTCTTCCTCTAATCGGCATGCCATATATATTCATCCAATACCATTTCAATTAATAGGTGATAGTCAATCCCTTAATTATAAAAACTAATAATAAAGCTTTACATATGATATTCATAACATCTTGTTGCGCTCAGCACACTTTCTATTAACAGTGAAAGTCGTTCAGGCTTGAGAAAAATTGAAACACAGTCATACATTGTGTGTAGTTAGTCGTTGGGATATCGAAACTACAATCTTCGACAAAAACCTTGAAACACTTTGGAAAATTTTGCTCCCTTTCTTTTTCCCCTCCCTTTACCAATGATGTTGTAGCCACGTAACATCGCAATCACATCTCAAAATTGCAGAGGGAAAGGGACGTGCATAGGTGTTTCAAGGATTTTGGCGAGGATTGTAGCTCACTGTAGTGGCATTTGTTTTATTTCTGACGCAAACGTAGGCGTGATAGACTCTCGTGTACTTATACCAAGACCGCAATCCGCGTGATCGGATCTTTAATTGAAACAATAATTTCGAGTTTTGAGAATCTCTGTTTCAAACAAATAAAAAGTCAACTAAATTATCAAACCATTTAAATTATAAAATATGTCGCGTCAACACAAAAACAAAACAAAACAAAAATTTAGCACAAATTGAAAAGGCTGCAAGATTTTAGCAATTCCACTCTAGCACTGCTTGATCTAACACGCGAACCAACCATGGTTTTCGCAACCATAAAACACCCTTATTATATAGACACGAGTGTTTTACTGGAAAATATACCACTCGTAAAATTCATAAAAACTACATCCGGGACCCGGGTGGTTTATTTTCCATAATCTCACACGTGAGTTTATCGATGACGTAATTTCAGTAATTTCCCTCAAAAATCTGTAGGCGTCTTGCGTCCTTTGAATTATAATTACACATTTTTCAAAGCTTGCTTATATTTTGTCATCGCAGAGCCCTATTCAGCTCAGTGTTATTTCTCAAGATTATTGTAAATAATGTCTTATATTGCTGTACTGTTAATTTGAGCCGTCACAATTACTTTTTGGCGAATAAAAATCTATTATTATTATTATTATTCATTCAAAATATTTTCCCGATTCTGATTGGCTAAAAGCACACGTTTAATTCACCATAACCAGTAACTGATGACCAAATTTGGAAGAATTTTGTGTTTAACGAGGAAATGACGTCAAAAATGCAGCGTTTTCGCAGGTTAAGACACCGTTAACCGAGAAGACCTGGGGACGAGGTTGAGTTGTTTTGCTTGTGAACTTGAAAAATGGCGGACATTTCACTCGTTTCAAGAGTAAGAACTAGGCAAAAAAACAGCTAAAAACATGGCAAGAACAGCAAGGAGACAACTCGAAGAGCGACATCTGCTATTTGGAGAGTATTTGCGGAGCTGCACAAACCTAAACGCGCACTATCGAAGAAGAACTTAACATCAATGGATCGATGGAGGTAAGCATGTTTTAGCCATGTTTTTAAACTAGGAATTATTTTGAATGAATAATAAAACTATTATTGAATTCGGCTTTCGTATTATATGAAGAATTAAGGAGGTCTCGGAGGGTGTTATCCGCCTCGGCCGATAACACCCTCCTCGATCTCCATAATTCTTAATAATAATAATAATAAATGTTATTTAGCCAGGGTTATCTCTTCAGCATAAAATGCTGCTATCAATGAGGACCCTGGAAAAAAAATAAAAATACATATATATCTATATAAATTACAGTAACTAAAAATACCCTAAAAGTTAAAAATACAATAGATTAAAAAAATTTTTAAAAAAGCTAAAATACAGCAATTAAAATGCATTTTAAAAGCTAAACTAATACAAAAACTTAACAAGTAACTAAAAAACTTTTGATCTATATAATTCCAAAATACGAGTTCATAAGATAGTCAGCCTCATTCATTAATTGTTAATTATTTTATCGATGTCTTTTTGTCTATATAATAAAAAGAACATTACACGGCGGCTTGAAGATATGAATTTTATTTTCTCGTGGCAAAAACAATATTTTACTCACTCGCACTTGCGCCACCGTGTAATATCCTCTATGTATTCGTTAACAAATTTTGCAATCAATTGACGTTTCTGGGTAACTGACCACCCACCCCTCGCCTAAATCACAATTTTGCCCTAACTAACCAGTAAGTGTTAATGGTGACTTAGGGGAGGGGTAGGTGGTCGGTTACTCATAAACGTCTAAATTATTTTAATCTGCAGACTCGGGTGGTCAAAACCTAAGGTTAGCCTGAAATGGAATACGAAACTGAATATGAATAAGGGAAAGCACGAGGTGACCTTCTTGCTTTTGCGCATTGTCTACTGCGAAATATAACTTACATCAAAAGTGGTGGTGATTTTTGACAGTCGTCTAGTGAAGAGAGGTAACAAAGGCAGCTTGTGTAATCAAAGGAATTTAAGCGTAATGATGGTGACTCCTCTCCCCCACCCCCCCCCCCCCAAATTGTTTGTCTTGGAACTCGCCCCTATCCTTTCCTGTAATGTTCAAGATTCGAGCCGAAATTTTCTTTCTGTACCAGTTTTTGTCGTCTGGTTGCAAAGAAGCGAGCAGGTTGTTTTTTACTCGTAATAGGTACACGAAGAAAACACTCTGGGCCCAGTTGCTCGGAGCATGGTTAGCGTTAACCAGCGTTTAATACCTTGACAACGTATTGGTTTTGATACTGCTTAACCAATGGTTAAAGCTAACCATACTTTGAGCAACTCAGCCCTGGTTGTTAACTACGGTTCAAGGCCCAGTGTCAGACTTGATCAAATGACGTCATTAAAGTCACTAGAAAATGTTTTACAGTGGAACCTCAATTCAGGGGACAATTCAGGGGACACCCTCGGGACCAAGTTAAGTGTCCCCTGAATAGGGGTTTCCCCTGAATGGAGGTTGGGTTGAGGTTTGTAAATAATTAACCAACAAATAAAATTTTTCTTTATTTCTGCCTCGGAATCTGCCGCAGTCATTAAAAGACATCCGCTAGCGAGCGACGATTTTTTTTTTGCAGTCAAAATGCGGCAAAAAATGCATTGGGAAGACCAAGCGCCATCTCCTGGAACGTTTTGGGGAGCTCTCTGCTTCATCCTCAACTATGGCCACTTTCCTAATTCTACTCCCGTCTCTGAACATTTTAATCAAGCCGATCACTCTATCAACGACGTCCTTCCTATTCCGCTGGACCTGATCCGTAGCAACCGTGACTATGTTAGAAAGGCACGCGCCGCTCACCCCATCGACAAAGCTATGACATTAGATCCCCGTGGTATAAATAGACGTGATGAACTCAGTTAAAGACATTTATCTTTTTACTATTTATCTCGTTGTATCTATATTCATTTTGCTTTTATAGCCCCCGTTGAAGCTTTGTGTTGCAAACTGGAATATCGAGCAAATATAATTCACCATTTTATTTTTGTTTTCTTTCTTTTTTTTCGTATGACTCTTCCTGCAGCCGTAAAGATCAGTTTACTGCTTTAATTTTTTCAATTTGGTACTGAAGATTTTACTGATCCAGGACTACTAAGGATCCTGTTGACCCTCACTGGTTTGTCGTTACGGTTTTGCCTTCACAAGTGTTTCTTATGCAGTCATTATTTCAAGCAGCTAGATAATGCACAAAAAAAATCATGATTTAATTATATCTGGGATGTTGTGTGTTGAATTCTCAAAAGTTTAGTACATCGATTTTAGTGCGACAGTTCATATTTTTTAAAAAAGCTGTAGTCATTTTGACAAGTGAGCAATGAAACTTATCAAACATTGTGGTTTTGAGTACTAGGATGTCCCTTCTAAAAGAGGTTAAAACCAGGTTTTGGGGCCCAAAAACTGTCCCTTTCCCCTGAATAGAAGTGGCCCTTCAATAGAAGTAACAAATACAAAGACGTTGTGAACCTTTCTCGGGGGTCAAATTTTGTGCCCCCTGAATGGGGGTCCTTGAATCGAGGCGTCCTAGAGAAGATCTAGATGTTCCACTGTAATTAAAAAAAGAAAACAAAATTTACGTTGTGGACCAGACCGGTACAAACACGGAAAAAAGGGCGACTAGACCGTACTCAATTTGTTTCTCAACAGAGCGTTTTTTTAGACATAAACCTTTTGATAAGTCTTGCTCTTAGACTTCCAGTGGTAACAAGGTGACAAATGCTGAATACCCTGGGCTCCCGGGGCTGGATGTGACCTCACATGAGAGAGAACCTAAGGGTTATTACTCGGTGTTACGGAGCTCGAATGTATGCTAATTAGTATATGCTGAGAACAGGTGAACACGGCTTTTTCTTTGTCCCAGAGATAATTATCGCATTTTAGTCTTACATAATCTTCATCGAACAAATTGTACAAATATTTTGCTGAAGCGTTATCGATAGTGGTTTTAAGCCATATGAGCCTGTAAAAAACTGCTTTGCAGAATTGTGTCTGCTTTAATTTGTTATTAATTTTCTACCGAAACAATTTATATGAAAACACCCCAGCTGGGGAACTACAGGTTTCCTTGAAATGAAATGAAATAAAATGAAATGACAAAAATAACAACAGCAACAACAACAACAACAACAACAACAAATGTATTGAATTAATCTCGTATGCAGACCGCTTGTGGTCGATCGGTTCTTTTTTATATATACGTCTAGCGAGGTCTAGCATAAGATATTAGTCAGATGTTGGGGTCATTTATTCCACCATGATCGAATGCAAACACACACTGACAACAGTACAGAATTATGTTGCAAAAACGTCTGAAAAATTCATACATCGAATCGCGCAGATGTTTCAGCAATTATTTGAAACACCTATGCAAACTATTAACAAAACCTTTTAGACCTCCACGACGGGAAAAGAATTATTTGTAATTTTTGACAGTTTGCATGGGGTTGGCTCCTATCAAAAAAACTGTTTTAACAAGCTCTTGTCATTATTAGTTATGACAAGAAACCTTTTAAAGTGGTTCGAACTTAAAGTGAACACGTATTTTTTATGTCCAAGACACGGCGATTACCAAAGAGCTGAGTGATTTTATATTTGTACCTCCGGTACAAAACTTTCTCTAGAAAAAGAAATTTTAAAGAAACGAAATGAACAACTATACTAACCATCTTACTCAAGGTAACGAAGAAATGGAACTGCCTTTCACTTTGAAAGTTCATTTTTACATAGTGGTGTCTATAATCGCCTTCGCATCTATCATCGGTAATGCAGTTGAGATAACACTGTCTCTAAGAACACAAAATCTGCGCACCAGCACTAACTTCGACTAACTACTACATCACCAGTATGGCTTTCTCGGATGTGCTTTGTGTGGTCAGTTTTTGTACCTTATATTCAATGAGCAAGCTTTCAGTTTTTGGAGACGTCCTGACTTCATTCGTTTGCAAACTTGGTGCATATTTTGGATATCTTTCATTGTCATTGTCGGTTTTAAGCTTAATGCTTATTTCAGTAGACAGGTTCGTCGCCATCGTGTTTCCTATGAAAGTGTCGATGATTTCACGCCGGGCAAGATCAATTTTCATTTTGCTAAGCTGGGTCTTCTCATTGGTTTTCTTAATTCCGGCTTGGTTTGAAGTAAGGCTGGCTAAGGAAACTGAAAAACCTCGCATTTGCTCTCCGAGAAAGTTCAACACAGTGTACTCCGCTTACACCTTTGTAGGGCTTTTGGGCTTCTATTACCTACCGCTTATCGTCATCACAATCTTAAACAAATGTATCATAAATTCGTTGCGTAAAACTAATCCTGTTATTCAAGGAAACAGTCTGAGCAGCGCCATAAGACATAAAAGAAATCAGCGAATAATGAAGATGCTAATTTTAATCATTGTTGTCTTCTTCTTGTGTTATACACCGAGAATTACTTTTCCTATTTGGGAGTTTACAAGCGATGTACAACTGTATAAAGTTTATCGACAAATTTTCTATATCTTCGCCGTCTTTTTCCTACCACTTCTAAGTACTTTTTTGAATCCTGTCATCATCTTTTCGCTGAGTACAAACTACCGTCAAGCGCTGAAGAATTACCTACGGGTTGTTTGTGGCACGTGTCAGTCATGCTTCAAGAGTAACCAATCAGCGCTTGAGGAAAATGTTGAACTTCCAGAAATACGTGTGTAGCCGTTACCCAAATTCAATAGGGTTGACCTTATTCTGGAATAAATAGAAATTCCGGATTTATTCCTAAATAGTCATCACAAAATAATCTGTTTTAGAATGAACATGGCTTCAAAAATCAACTGAAAGACATGGAGTTACGTATTAAAGCACGCTAAAACCTTTGTGACAATCAAACAATGTTTGCGGGAATTGAAGCTGTGTATACAAAGGCTTCTTGTCCATACTCTCATCTAAACTTTTTGTCAGGATCTAACGTTGCATGCTGGTTGGTTTTTTGCTAAAAAAATTAGACAACTCTTTCTCGATTTCCAATAGATCGTTTTCACTCACGTGGTAGGCAGCTATTTTAATACAAATTTCTTAGAACGAAAGAAATGTTTTTCTTGAGAAAGGAGTTCAATCCTTACAGGATTCTGTTAGTGCTCAAACATGGCCGGCGATTCATTATTTTGTAAAACGATCTATTTGCTCAAAGAAGACTTTTAAAAACTCAGTCTAAAAGGCCATTTCCGAGTTCCAAAAATTCTCACTAGAGCAAAACTTTTGTTGAGAAAACGAGTATTATTTGCATGAGAATACAAAGTCATTTTCTTAACAATGGTTTCGCACTTAGCATCGCTTTGAAACAGAGGCCTGGAGCTACTCTGAAATGGCCTATTCTTGATTATGGTAACTGGCCAATCAGAATCAGGGTGTTCAAGCTGTAAGAGCCCTTGCGGGTACAGGCATTTTTCTTGTAAATTTTTGGAGCGTCTCTTTCTTAAATTCAAGAATTTAATCAAGATAAGATTATGGATAATTGGTCTGAATGACCAACAAAGATCCGACACTTTGGATACTTGATCCCCAGCGTTTCTTAATTTCGGATCTGAAAAGGGCAAATATAGCCAGCGGAAATAAGGAGTAATTTTTAAAATTATGCACACATCACCTATTGAAGCAACACTGCTCATGTTTATGGCCAGATTGGTTTTGCCCGTTAATTCGTTCTCTGAGATAAAGTAGGACAAACTGCCACAAAATTTCTACGACTTTATTAATATTTAGCAAATAACACAGCGTAGCTATTGCAGTTACAGATGTATCGTTCGGCTTATTCGATAAATGAAAAGACGATAAATGAAAAGATAGTTTAAAGTGCAAGTTCTTGTTGTTGTAGTGAACTAAACATATAAACAGTGTTGCAAACTTAAAAAATAACTTTCATCATAACGTCATCCTATCTTATTTCAAAAAAAAAAAAAGAAAAATTGCGAAAGCTCTACCAACATCTCCAATTTACTGAATAGCATATGTTTGAAAAAGTTTGAACTTCGTTGAGGCTATTATATTAGGACAAATATCTAAATTATCCATAACAACGTAGTCAAGAACTAGGTACGAAATTTATGTTACTATCTTTTTAAACTGTAATAACAAGAAATATTATCTTAAGATAACAGAAACCTTAATAGATTCGAAGACGAGAACGACTACCAGTATGAGAAAGTTTCTTTTGCGTATTCTTCACTGGAGAAATTAGCACTGTTATGTTCATTGAAGGACATTAAGCCCTCTCCTGATCGCAAAATGATAGAAATTCTAACTTTTGATAACTTGTTTCCGCCACTGCGACATTCTCTCTAAAAATCGTAAAAAAATGACGACGACTATTACGTTTTCCAGCCAAAATGACGCTGGTCACTCGCGCATTACTTATTACTGAGAAAATCTCGTACTCGTAGTCGTCCTTGCCTTAGATTCTAAACGTCTCTGTTGTTATTTAAGCGTGATAACACTAGCGTCTCTGTTTATGACGATTGGGCATCAATCATAAAATTATACAAAGTGAAACAGACTCAAAAAGAATCTTGCCTATGATTTATAGCATACCCCAACGCAATCTGTTTTAATCGAGTTCAATTTCGTCGTTACAGTGAAACCTGTATTGAGCGGACCCAAACGCCGTGCATTAAGCGGGGACGAGTTTCAGTGAGTTCCATAGTTTTCTTCTCCATTCCTCTGTGAAACAACGGTCACGTCAGGTCTTCATATTATAACTGGACACTAGCAAGAATCCCTTGAGTGTCGGCAGACATATTAATACGCATATTTTTGTTCTCTTCCAAACTGGATAACTATTTTGACGTTTTTGCAAATCCTCAGACCAGTTGGTAAAAGCAAAAGCTGTCTATTGATATAGCGCGTTTGTATGCTTCTTCTAGTCCCGAATACACTGGTTGTACCAGATATATTTCTATAGATTACAAATTTAATTTCGTCACTAGTCTGCTCAATCTGCCTCCTGATTTGGAGTCCCCATTGCTCTGAGCGGTGTACACTGGTGTTACGGGACGGACGCATACAAAGTGCCAAGCACACCTTGTGTTCTCAATCTTAATTAGCAGCTTGGGCTGGTAGCACCTTACGCTGCTCCCCCCCTTTTTTTTTTGCAGATGTTTTAATTTCCAACTTTTTTGATATTCATACATAGTTTATTTAGTTAGAACCCTGATGGCCGGGAGCACCACAAGACAGTTAAATATCTTATCTGATTATTTTGTGTGATCTCATAACTGACTCAATAAAGCTAGAAACGAGACCAAAATGGAATTATTATTTTGTGGGGCCATATAAATATTTATACTCCCTAAGTAAAAAGCTTGTAATAACATTCTATCATTTTCTCTAGCAGCAGAAAACCTTCTTAGGGAATTGAACTTCTGTAATAGGATTCCTGAAAAATGTGCTGTCAGCATATTTTGTAGCTTCCTTTCGGCAGAGCCATTTACGTACTTCTTTTTAAAGAACCTATCCATGACAGCTGGACGTCCTGCTCATACAACATGTTTATGTGCAGCTCTAAATCTTCTACGCAGCGTAGGGTTGATTCGCACACACAACACGATGAGTTTACTATTACATGGAAATTCTTGCTCGTCCAAGGCTGGAGTTCGCCCGTTCAAGGCCGAGGCCGAACTTATGTCCTGGGAACTATTGCTCATCCAGCTGCGACAATTTTTAGGGTACTTGTTACCATCTGAATACGATCCATGCCAAATGTTCTTCAAAGGCCTATAGAAAGTTACTTACAGTTTACCATTCAACCGTTAAGTTCCACCTAAAGTTCCGGAAGTGATAAGGTTAACGACATCCAGTATTGGCCGCCTTAAATTTCGGGATCATGCAGTTACTGTTTATTTCATCAAGTGATAAGCCCCTGAAAATGTTGTTATTTCAGTCAGTTACACAGGCGACTGGCGGATGAAACAAACGGAGTAATCCAACAGGAGTCCAACCTTCTAGTCAACTAGAGCACCTGGACTAGTAACTAGCGAGTAGCCCAAGAACCTCTAATTTAAGTGGTCGTCTAAAACAATATTGGCTTTTGTGTTGAGGGTTAGAGTTATTGTTTGTGTGGTTATCCTATTGTTTTCACAACCAATTGTGTGAGCCGTTCAGTGAGGTGCTGTTTGTGCCTAACTAGAAGGTCACAGGTTCGACTCCTGTTCGGAATACTCAGATTTTTTCTTCGAAGCCGCCTGTGTCACTGACTAAGAAACACTTTTTTCAGTGGTGTATTACTTCTGTAGAGGCACTGCTTGAGGCGAATAGTGTATACAGTGAAACTTACCACATTGAACTTTCCAGGACGTTGGTTCCATTGAATGAGTAGATGGGTATATCGGGGTTGAACGCATAACGTGATGTGAAGATCGAGTCCCATGATGGAAACAGCTGATCTCCCTGAAAGACAAGAGAAAACGACCCAGTTTAACTTTTTGAATACCTCCGGGTGGACACTCCAATAAAAAACGAGCAGTTAATCTTTTCTTCTCAGAGGCTCGTCGTACCCTTGAGGAAGTTAGTACCTGGACTGGAAAGGTTTAGGGTGATAACACCTACAATTAATTAATGGCCGCCAGCTTAACAGCAATTGATCTTCTGCATAGAGGTCGCAAAAGGATGCTGAAAAATGGTGCGACGATAACATCAGTTTTAAACTGTCAAACTTAAGTAACTTTTCAAAAAGTTTAGAAATTAAAAAAAGTACTGATAATATCTAAAACTTTCAACAGTAATAGTAGCGACCTTAGCTTTGAAGTATTCTGTTAAGGTTGTGCAAATTCCTCTCGTTTGAAGAACGCCGCGGTGAATGCTTACGGATAATGAGAAACTACTGTTCCTGGAAAAGCTGAAAGGTGATGGATTTCCAAGAAAGACTATCAAAGACTGTTACCTGAAGATTTCCAACAGGAAGACTTCTGTCCTGTCGATGGATGATAGAATATAAATGTTGGAACCTGTTGGAGATGAATGCTCTGTATTTCCCAGTAAGGTTTTGCCCACGTGACTGCTGCCAACAATGTTCATCGGCACCTCTGACGCTGAGCATTCTGCCATTCATCGGTTCGTTGAGGGCCACTAAACGTAGCTGTTAAACACAAAAGTCACTTTACATTGGAACGCCCTTTCAACAGGTTAATTATACGTATACGTCGTAGCAAACTGGGAACAAAATGAGAAGCGATAACTTTCACTTTCACTGAGATGTGCTCTCTGAGCTTGTTCGCAGAAAAAGGGGAAGAACTTACGTGTCGCAGCCTTTACATGGCTGATGACTCTCCACGTAACAGATAAAAGACCGTGTAATAAACCGCAGACGCCAACCAGAGAATTGCTTGTCGCAATGCCGCTCCTTAGCTGTTATCTACTGATAAGCTTATTTTTCCCAACATAAATTCCATTATGTTCCCTCCAATACATAATGTTAGCCTTTAGAAAAATCCGAAATAGTATAGTGCAGTTCAATGAAAATACATTCCTTTTGCTTCCATAAATATGAATTAAGGAACAGGCGCAGTTCAGACCTGAATCCAGACTGACAGGAATCGTTTCTAGCTTAACCTCCGTGCATGCGGAACAAAGAAAGAAATCCACGGGAAATCGATTTTTGGTTCGAGTTAGCGCAAGATTCGAGTTAGCGAGGGTTCGAGTTATCGGGAGTTGACTGTAAAAGTCTTTCTTAGTAACGAATAAAAATATTCTTTCACATTTGCTGTCCATTCCGTTTACTTACGTATTGTCCTGTTAGCTTGATGTTGGATGGAGGAAGACTGATTCCTGGAGGCGTCTACAAGATATGAAACACGCCTCTCGTTAATGGGGCTGGTAAACTTCAAATCGGTTTCAGTTCAATTACATCAAATTCATGCAACTTTTTTAGATAATCTGAGACATGAAGGCAATTAAATTCTACCTGCGTAGTGGTAAGTCTTGTTGTTTTGGAAGCTTCTGTAGGAGCCGCAAACAAGGTTGGACCAAGCTGTAAAAAAGACATTATTGAGTTAACTGGGAACAGCAACTTTTCGTTAATGTGCAGTCTTCAAAGCAGCCCCAAGCTATGCGAACGTTTTACGTTAGAGGGTTAAAGAGGGCGCTTTGGGAAAATTATTAAATCGTAAGTCCATCCGGTTTGAGGAGATAAGCGTGGCATTACATGTTTCTCGTGACTGCCAAATCACTTTTTGATATTGGGTATTATGTTATCTCTGGCCGATACCGGTGACTGATTTGTTTAAGGCTTACATGTAACGTTTTTTCACACCTCCATCCAACACTTGATGACCACACATCCTGCAGTCATACTGCATATTTGTCGGGGTACGCTACAGTTTCTTTACTACAAACCCTGGTTCATGAAATAAAAATTCGTTCCTACAATGCTTCCTCCTGTAAATCTCTACAAAAGAAGTGATTACAAAGTTGAAGTCATCAATAAAAGTATCTCAAGCATTTTTCGTCCAAGCTTGTAGGTTTCATGATATTCGTACAAGAAATTATTAACGCAGAATGTTCAAAACAAAACAACAAAGGTATGGTTTCTTCAATGCTTTTTTTAAATGCCTTACCGTGATAGATCTCCAGCCTGGTGCGCTTCTGATGTACAGCATTTGATCCGATACAACAAATGCCAAAGTACCTACTTTGACCTCCTCAACTGCGTCGATTAGTGCTTCTTGTGTGTCAAATACAACCACCTTTGATAAAACGTTAAATTTCAATAGACTGTAAAGAGATTCTCTGTCGCGTAAACGTCTTCATAGACCTTTTTAGCCTGTATGTTTTGTTTTCCCAATAGCACCTTTTTACAGTTACAGGTAAAAACGAGGTTAGAGTTGACCTTGTTTTGATACAACCCTTCCCGCTTTATTATGTAAAATATGTTGTTGTTATGCTAACCAGTATTTTGTTAAGCATAATTTCCATAAGAATAGGAGCGGGGTTTGTATCAAAACAAGGTCAACCACAGCCTCACATTCACTCAAAGGCTAGGATACTAAGCCCAAAATTGTAAAACGGCCTATTCAGACATGCCCTTTGTCTTTTTATAAATTATGCATACAAATGCACGTGCATCATAGGACGACATATGAAAGAAAGTGTATTCTGGAGTACCATCACGTGGTCTGCAATGAGAAAACAAAACATACAAGCTGAAAAGGTCTGTTTGGACACATGATTCTACATTAACGAGGCGATTTCGATTCTATGACTATACTCCCCAGGTGTCACCATATAATGTAAGTTGTTACTTGATTTTAACTAAAAATATTTTAAAACGATACCCAAACATACCCACAGATATTACTACTTTGAGTTCACTCTATGCAGAATGTTAAAAGAAAGCGGTCACATAGTTACCCCGGGAGACAGTGGGCTCATTTCAGCTTCATCTTTTGGTGGAGATATATGTCCAATGTCACCATTTTTCCACGGGGGCCCCGGTGGTCCGAGTGGTCCTGGAGGTCCAGGGATGTTGCTATCTTTGCCAGGGGGACCAGGAGGTCCAGGTGGTCCGCCTGGCGGCCCGGGTGGTCCCTAGAACGAAAATAAATTCTTAAGATCAATTTACTCGTTCGTAGTTGTTATTTTCATCGTAGACAATAGACAACGCGATCGAAGCAAGCTAAAAGCAACATTTCTCAACTTTTTGTAGTTACGCAAGTACGTCATGAAAATTAAATTACTGATGATCTCATTTTATGAAAAACTCACCGGAGGTCCCGGATCCCCAGGAGAACCAGGTTGCCCTTGTGGTCCCATAGGCCCTCTGCTTGATGAACCGGGTTCGCCCTAAAGGATGACATGAGTACGGCTTTTAAAATACTTACTATTAACATAGGGAACCCACGCTCTTATTTGTAAACTGCAAATGGAAATTAAATAAGAGATAAAATCTTACCTGTTTTGTTCTAATCTTGAATTTGCTGCGGTGCGAAGTGAAATGGACGTATTGACCGTTGTTGATTTCACAATACTTTATGTGGTTTGTCTCGCATTTTTCTGTTGGTGTCACGCGGTTTTTATTATCGTCTTGCATTTCATTGTTGGTTATTAATTTATTAACAATTCGAATTAACGGTAATGAATAGTGACAAGGGTTAAAACTCGATAGCTGCTCTCGTACGATCCCTGCCTCCAGTTGACTAGACCAGTTTACCAAGCAATGCCGCGCGAGGTAACATTCCACGATGACCATTCCGGTTAAAACGAAAACAACAAGGCAATGTCTGGATATTTATGCAATCTAACTTGAAATAATCTCAGAACTAAGTAAAAAAGCTCAAGAAAATCTCAGAAGTCAAACGCGAAGTTAACTTCGCGTCCAGTCAAGTGGAGGCATTAATAGCTCGAAAAGTCAGCAATCAATTTCTGGTTATTTTGAATGCGAAAATTTTTATTTTTAATAGAAAAAAGTGACCCACTCTACATTTTATCCCTTAAAATGTTGTTGGAATGAATTTATTGAAAAAACTGCTCGTAATACTTGAGTACGGCTTAAAAATAGGTCGGTCCTCAAATTAATTCCATCCCTTGCCTCTTTTCTCCCTCTCTCTCTCTCGAATTGATAATAAATTAATAACCAACAATGAAACGCAAGACGATCATAACGATCGCGTGACAAACCACATTGAGCATTGTGAAGTCAACTACTGTCAAAGCGTCGACTTGAAAATCGTTTTCGCATCGTAAAACAACTTTCATTTCACTTCGCACCGCAGCAGATTCAAGAATAGAACAAGACAGGTAAGATTTTATCTCTTTTTTTAATTTCCATTTGCAGTTTACAAATAAGAGCGTGAGTTTCATATGCTATTAATGACATTATAAAAAATGGAAGCACCAGAAGTAATTTGATCTGTCTTTGCGATCAAATTATAGCCCCATTCATATCAAATCTTAAACACGTTTAAAAGTTGTTTAGTTAAAAACGGTTTAAAATTATTTCTTTCATAAAATTGATAGCACATTTCGTGAAAATTACAAAACATGTTGAATTTTATTTGAATCCTCTGGAAAACCAGTGTTCTAGTTTTCCGTGTCCGTTTTTCATTTTTTAAAACCTGATATAATTTTGATAAACATGTTTAGTTGGTGTGAATAAGGAATATAATATTCCTGCTGAAGGACCACACAGGTAAAATCAGAGGCATAAATCATAAAACCGTTCAGTTTCCACCAAGTGCGTCTTAACAAGCAGTGCAAATCACAGAAGGCATGTCCGAAAACCATCCATTGCTACGTGTTATCATTTATTTTTACAAAATTTTAAGTGAAAATAAAATCTGACACATCGGGACTTTATTCTACCTTGGGTCCTTGTGGTCCCGTTTCTCCACGATTTCCCTAAACACCAAAGAAAAAAAAGAGCAAAAAAAAACTTTTAAATGTAGTGTTTTAGCCTTTCAATAAATTGTGTTCAGCAAATTGTCATTTTTGAGCGGGTAATAATACCACGTTGACTAGTCTGAATCTTGGACTTCCTCTCAATTGCAGCCAAAAGATACATATCAATTGCATATCATACATATCAATTACATATCAATTGCAATCAAACAATAATAATAAAAGTCGACTTCAACAGACGTTGGTTTTGACATTACATTACCGTCACCACTGTTTGGGACTAAAGGTTGGTTAAAAAAAAAAATTATTACCTTGGCACCAGGCTGACCCTTCAGACCAGGAAAACCTATACCACCTTGTGCACCCTTATGAGAATAAAAAAAAACCAAATTAATCGTGACAATCAACTTGGTAGATAATTTAGAACGACTAGTTTCACTCAGGGCAGCCACTTTTTAATGTTTGTTTTCCATGTTCTGAAGACTATGTTAAGCTGCCAATTCGCCACTTGTCCAAAGACTATTGAAAGGCGTTAGAATTTTTTACGTTTTTAAGATAAGGACAAGCACGTATGACTCATAACTGCATCACGCAGTCACATTAAGGCATATAGTAGAAGCAACCATCTAACCACCAAGTGAGTCTTTTGTAAAAGTAGAACATGATACATTTCACCCTGGCTTGCCATCGAGCCTCCAGTAGCTCAGTAGTTAAAGAATCCGACTAGATCACGGAGGGTCGTGGGTTCGAATCCCATCTGGGGCTCGGATTTTTCCGAGTTTCCATTTGATGTAAAAAACGTACCATGTTCTACTATTAATATAAGAGGCTTGTAATATTATGACTCATCCCTACCTAGAACTCAAAATAGCATAAACCCACACTCTCTCTACCCTCGCTCGCAACGTACCGTTATACTTATTGACCGCTCCCGAGAGAGGTTTTGAGGGAATGAACAAAATGTTCGTCACTTAATATGATCGGTTTAAGAGAAGCATTAGACCTACATTTTCTTCTGTTCTTCTAAGAAAAGTTTCTGAAAAACGTTTTCTGTCTTGAAATAGAATTAAAGGCATGGTTATCTCTACTGAAGTGATCCTTTAACAGACTTCAATTTCAAATGAGGATATGATCGTCGCAGTAGTAAATGCAATTTAAGCAATTGCAAATGAACCCGAAAAAAATTTCGGGACTTCAACGGGATGCGAACGCATGGTCTCTGGGTTAGCGCTGCGGTACTCTACTAACTGAGCTATGAAGATCCATACATTGGGGGCAGGCCAAGTTGTTGCGTTTATCTTTAACCCGTGAATGGAATGAAACTTTGTTCGAAGGTGGGAAAGAAACCCTGGGAGGGCCGCGTTTATGAGCATGAATTACAGGCGGGTTACCTACAAATTTCATTTAATACCACGACGGAATAAGGAAGTGTCCCAAAACCTTTTGGCTAGGATTTTAGGACAGCTAAATTGTGTAGCAAATATATCATCCCACTGAACCTTAATTGGTATGGATACAAAGCAAGGTGTCCATATCGAGGGAGCTGTTTAAATTTGACAGGGCGAACGCACCTTTGCAATGAGAACTGCTAAGGACTGGAATAACTTACCCCGAACCCTAAGAACTAAGAAGGCTTTGAAATCCTTCTAGTCAGAACTATAGAAAAAAACTATTGAATTCCCAAAAGATTAAGGGATCTTTTGAAATTAATTAATGCCATCACTTCGCTCTCATGAGTATTAATCCTCACTGTCCTTAATTTTTAACTATTTTTCTCGTTAGTCGAATACTGGTAAAATTTTTATTGTAAATATTTTTATTGTAAATAGTAACCTATCGGTAGTTTTTATTTCATTTCATTGTGTTTTTTTATTTATTTTTAGAGGCCCACAAGTTTATCAGTAGTTTTAATTATTGTCACGTGTAACCCTAGCTTATCGCTTATCTTACCTTACAGGTATAGATTGTAACATTGGTATCTTTGAGAGAGGATTCACGGCACTATGAAAGAAACACTCATGCGAACAATTTGATCATGAGTTCTTTCCACTAACCTGGCTACCATCAACTCCATCCACACCATCCTTGCCAGGATCTCCAGTTTGTCCTTGTGGCCCCTTCTCTCCTTGGTCTCCTTTATCCCCCTTTTGTCCTTCTGGCCCATACTCTCCAGGGAACCCAGGTGGTCCTGCTGGCCCTTCAGGTCCCTGCATACCCTTAATACCCTGGGTACCTGGTAAACCCTGGGAGCCGGGATCTCCTTTGGCTCCTTTATTCCCACTCTCTCCTTCCTCGCCCTAAACGAACCCGGAAAACTTTGAGATAAAGGTGGATTTTAATTTTTCAGGGAAAGGAGAAAAAAGAGCGCCTCATACATTTACTCCACCAATCGTCTGCCGCCCCCTAATTTAGCGTCTGTCAGCATTTGTGTTATCGTGTCAGATCTTACCGGAAACTCAAGTGGTTCCACTGTCGCGTAATTTTTACGTGCGTACTCGCGTATATTTTACGTACGTAAATAAAATAGTAGCAATGAATAAAGTGCCGCGCGTAAACGTAAAAGTTGAGCGAGGTTCAACTTTTACGATTACGCGCTGCCTTTCTTACATTGCCTCTATTTTATTTACGCGCGTATGTACGTAAAAATAACGCGACAGTGGAAATCTACCCTTATAAACATTTTATTCCTTTCAAAGGTGGTTGAGTTATACCACATTTGTTATCCTTATCCTGGTATAAGCCATCTCTAGAGAAGAAAATCTGCGATAAGGGTCACGCGGATAAGATGTTCTAATTTAATAATGTAAACAAGTAAATGCGATCAAGAAGATCATCGCAGACACAAGCAGTTGCGAAAAGAAGACCTGAAAAAATTCAGGCTTGTAAGGGTGCAGCGCTCTACCAATTGAGCTAATAAGCAAACTACATGTATAACCCCTCAAGGGATGAAGATGAAGTAATGAATATAAGAGATCTAGCATTTCAAATATATGAATTTCATCTATAAATTGTTTTAGCAATGTTTTTCTGATAAAATGCAAGGGAAAACATCCGAGACTCCCATTTCTACCATGAAATTTTTGCAAAACCTTTTAAGATCAATTGGCTATTATTACCTTCACACCTGGCACACCGGGATCTCCTTTTTCACCCTACATAGGAAAATGCAAAGTATACAATTTCGGTTACAGCCAACAGCATGTATCTTTTTTGATCCATGTAAAATTCTGAACGTTTAAGATTAGAAATTACTTGTCCTTATTTCTTCTCTGCGTCGCAGTTATACGTTTTGATCTGTCGCCCAACTGAATAAAAATGGTCGAGGAAGTTTTTAATTAATCTTTCGCCCATGTTTCCAATTCAACGCCTGTCTACGCGTTAAAATTAACATGGTGGTCTAAGAAACAGGCTAACCTACTTCTAAACTAAGGATGTCTGTCTGCTTTACAATGAGCCATGAAATGAAACAATTAGAGTTTAAAAGGGTTATACAGATCAACTACCTAACCTTTCTTCGAGGACGTTAGTGAATGGCAACTTGATTACTGAGTGTGAAAAAGTCACTGCGAAAAAAGGAATTGCTGGCAGACTCTTAACTCATAGCCAATAATAAACGGTGTTTTCTTTACCTTCTCGCTAAATCCTTGTTCTCCCTTAAAGTAAAAAAAAAATGTGATTGAGCTTTCCTTTCACATTGGGACGAGGAATTTGAATAATAAAAAAGCAAGTAAAATAATCATTTTGTGGCATACAAAACGCCTTTGAAATTTCTTTACACATGAAAGGCAAAAGGACAAGAAGGGAACTTTCGCTCCTTTATCGTTTTTTTTTAATTGACTCATTTATTTCACGCGAAGGGTATCTCTTCATCAAGGTCTTCCTCAAATAAAACCGTATATTTAATGCATATTTTTGATGCATATCTGAAAAAAAAAACAGTTTAGTTCTGTTTACTCTGACATATTAATGTTGCATAGAGAAAACCAACTTTAAGGTAGATCTTAATAACGGCGCTCTGCAGAAAAAAAAATAAAATTGCTTAAGTTCTCATACAAATGGCATAAAAAGCGGTCGTCACCTTTTTTCCTGGGAATCCAGGTGGGCCAGGAGGCCCGGGTTGACCAGGAGTTCCTGCACTGCCCTTAAGTCCTTGCAAACCAGGAGGTCCATCGGGGCCAATTTCTCCAGGAATGCCAGGAGGGCCTATAGGTCCTTGAGGTCCAGTTGCTCCATCGACTCCATCCTCTCCCTACAAAACGCACCTAACTTAAAAACTCTCGCGCTAACCATCTGCTCAATCAAACAAAATTTAAAGAAAAGATGTTTCGAGCCATTCTGTTTGGCAAGCTTGAGAGGGTCTGGGATTTGCGGATAGATCCTTTTTCTCCAATTTCAAGTCATGATCAATGTTCAAATATGAAACACACGATGTTAGGCGCCTGGAAACTCAACCGATCCTCTCCTAGACTACGAGCAGCCTGTCCGTTTTTCTTAGTCCGTCGAGCGAAACGTGCAAGACACTAAAACGACCACACGAGAGAATGAAGACGCGAAACGGGAGAGACGCGAAAAAAGAGGGCTTTTCTTGAATTGAACACCTTTTCTTGTAATGACATGTGGAACTGGGTTTATTTTCTCAGAATTAAGCAAAAATAAATACAGATTAACTTCTGACTAATATTTTGCGTATTCTCTGTTCAGGTTCGATTCGCAGCCACGAGTAACGGAATTTCTTTTGTTGGAACTAAAGTGAACATGAAAGCCACTTTGGCCTTCAATTTTCCGTTTATAAAAAGCTAATTAACTGATTCCAGTAAACGAAATACTGACAAGAAATACAAGTACATTTTGCGATGGAATTCCAATGAAGTTATTCGGTCTATTACTGCTACTAATCTCAAAGTCAATAAATAATAAGCCAGATAATGTTTGGGTTTGTCTTGGCGAATTTAAAGCGTTGAGTACCTTAGCTCCCGGCTCTCCTTTTAATCCTTGAAGTCCTTTTTTTCCACTTGGTCCCGTGGGTCCCTCCTCGCCTTTTTCACCTTTAACACCCTTCGCTCCTGTAGTTCCCTTTAAAAACGATTTATGTTTATTTCTCTTTAGTAACATTTAATTGGTTGCACATCTAAGGGCGGATGCTTAATGAAAGGATAAAAGAAAAAATGGGTAAAAATGGCAAGGATAAGATACTTGAGAACAATCTTTATTGTCACATGACTTTTTCGAATCACGCAATCTTGTACTGTGCACTTAAAAAAACGAGAAGATTGATGCTTTATAACAAGGATGGGAAATAACAACATCTTACGTTTCCCCCTTTAATTCCTGGAGGACCGCGATCACCCTGTAAGAAAAAAAAAGAAACAATAATTAAGCAAAAGGTAGATTGTCTTCTTGTCACAAAGTAGCTTAGATGATCTTTAACTGACATACCTTGTCCCCTTTTTGTGTATTGACCTGTGCTGCCGACTCTGTATCACCACCAACCTCCTACAAAAAAAAAATACAAAGTACAGAATCCCTGCTATCAAATAAGAGGATATTTACTAGGTTATAAAACAATTCTTTGATATATCCCATGGAAAAAAAAGTTACAAACCGTTATTCCTCCAGGCGGACCTGGGGGCCCGGGTGGTCCTGGGATACCTTCACCTTGTTCGCCCTGACAACAGATATTGAACACTAGATTAAAACAAAACTAATATTATAAATATATAGGAATGTACGGCTTGTGGCGGTTGTCCGTAGTTCTTGGGCCGTACATGTGTTAGGCCAGTTTCAAACGTCGTGCTACTGCCGTGCTAATCTGGCTCGACTCTAGCTCGACTGCAGCTCAACACTAGCACGACTTGGTTTCAGACGTCGAGTTGCCATTTAGATCGACGATGTAACGATTTGTGGGGCAAAAATATTATAAATCTCACCTTTCGCCCATCCGATCCTTTTTCTCCGTCATCGCCCTATAAATGAAAGTTAAGACGAAGCAAGACAGGAATGACATAGTGAACAAGTCTTCTAGAAGGCTGTGAAATCTAGTTTCCACAACGAAATTAAAGGATGCAATGGACTGAATTTCGGAGCCATCCGCCCCAATCCTCCTGATGCCCTACCTTCGCTAATGAATGGGTTTGCTGATCTGTATTTATCTATATTATAGCTGCTAGGTTGGTCTTTGCTTCAGGATCAGAAAGATTGATGTAAAGGTTCCGGAGAACTCACTGCTTTTAATATAAAAAAATTACCTTTGTGCCCTTTGTTCCTTTGCGGCCAGGAAATCCAGTGCTGCCAGAGACTCCCTAAGAAAAAAATTAGATTTAGTAAAACGACGTAAAAGTGCTGCCTGTTCATAATTAAGTCAATTTCAATTAAGTTTTTCTCGCCATACGGTACTTATTTTATCAATCATAGAGTTATTTTGCAAATGATATCATACACTAATAGGGTTTTGAATAAACGTAAATAATGCACTCAAACGGAACGTAATGGACACTCATTAGGAACACTTGATCGGGTGATCGAATGGATTGTTTCTAACTGATAGAACCAGTCGATTTGGCGTATTTGGTACATGTCAGGTTTACTTGCAAGCTCTTATAGTAGCGATAAAGTGTCTCCCAAAGGATACCTGCTCTCCTTTGGATCCCATTTCACCTTTCTGTCCTACCGGTCCTGCAGGCCCTTGCTCCCCCTAGAACAGAAAAGAATGAACAATTAGGTCGCTTTTAATCTTGCCCATCTCTTTTTAAACAATCAGACAAATGGTCTCGCTATTGTGTCTTCTGGTCACAAAGACAAAATATATTCGTCTTGTAAGGAAATATCTGGCCCATGTACTTCACAAATAAACATTCTACGTACCAAAGATAATGTACTTTTATATCGAGCCATTTTCTTGGCTATTTCCATTTTATATCTCAAGTTGCTTGGGTGGAGCTGAAAATGACATATCTCGAAGGAGTTTCGCCAGCCAATCAAAGTAAAGTGGGCAGGATATTACTATCCCTGTTTAGTATACGTGCACTATGATTTCGACCTCCTTACCACTAGATGAAATGATCATTAGAAGATCACCATAATAACCATTCCGAGATTATTCCGATTCCACGGCAGCTTCTCATTGAAGATTAAGATCAAACAGACAAGGAATGTCCTTGTTGCCAATATGACCTTGAACGCACTTACCTGACCCACAGGACCTTCCGCTCCTTTTTCGCCTTTCCGACCAGGAAATCCTGCTTGTCCTTGATTTCCAGGGATACCCTAAAATTATAATGAATTATAAAAAATTCTTTTTATCAATGTTTAGACATCGAATGACAAGTACAGTCTGATGAAATGGCCCGTTACAAAATTGACTCAGCATTAACAACTTTCTTATCGATTCTAGTATTGTTTGTAGGGCACTGAAAAAGAAATTTTCTTAGATATTTGAAAAGATTTGTTAATTTGCTCTGATCTTACGGACAATAAGACCATTTGCAATTTTCGTCAAAAGTGTTCTTTCAGAAAACGGCAAAAGAGTTGACAAGGTAGTTATTCAGTTAGTCAATACCTAGCTGTTGTGAGATAAAGTCTCTTTTGAATACATTTTAGTTTTGTTTTAAATAGAGATAGCTTAGTGTGGAATTTTTGAAAAGGATGATCAACGAAGTTACTCACTCTTCGTCCTGGAAAACCAACTTCTCCTGAGTCGCCTTTGTCTCCCTGCATGTTTGAAACAAATCATTGTCCACTAATGATCGTATTATCCATCTTTTAAGATAAATGAATACTACATTACAAATAAATATATGGTAGTGGAATAATATTATGAAAAACATGGAGAAAAATCATAAAGAAAGCTCTGTATCGCTTTTGAGGAACGTTCCACTACCATGCAAGTAAGAAGTGTCCTTCAGTAGTAGGATAAACTGACACTTTAATGCCAAAATTATTATAAACATCTAAATGAATAAAGTAAATTTGACATCGCAAGGGGATTCAAAGGCTGGTGTTTCCATTGCCTGCTGTACAGGCGTATTTTGGGTGAGCGAAAGCTGCCTGTTCATGTTCGTATTGTTGTAGCCACCATCTTTGATTTTATGACAGAGGAAGATTGGGGAGAGTAGAAATAGAAACCCTTAGGGTAGGTGCTACGGCGAAAGAAGGAAAGGGGGGAGGGGAGAAAAAATACGCCTGCCCGATATCATTGTGTACGCTAGCAAACGGAGCTCCTGATTGGGGCGGCTTAAGGGAAGTAGATTGATGCCTTTCAATTAACTGTAAGTCTATATTGTTTATTCCGTTTTCGTTTGCACGCAGCTGTGGGAAAGAATTATTCTGAGTTCTGAAATGGCGGACGGAAATTCGAATATTTACTCTTCTCTCGAGGAAAGTCTTTTGGAACTGGAGCGGCTGGAAATGTCGCGTGTATTACGCAATGAGCAAGTCAAAGTGATTTCTACACTGGCATCAGGACAAGATTTGCTCACAGTGCCAAAAAGGGGTCGGTAGCCCTACACGACTTTTATCTCGTGCCAAAATGCTGCTTTTTCTCTGGCGGGTAGATTATGCTGTGGAGGGTTCTATGTTTTGACTGAGCAAATGTGATGTTAGCCGCGTGTTTCACAATGAGGAGTCTTTATTATGAATAAATAAGGCTTTAAGGTTCTATTATTTTCTCCAGAGGAGAGAGGGAGAGAGACTTTCTTGATCTGCCTCTAGTTGCCGACGTGGAACCTTCGATCGACGGCCCGGTGACTTCGCTGCCTGCGAACTGACACCGTCGGATTTTGATTTTCTCCATGCTGGAGTAACTTTGCCCGACGTGTCAAGAATACGTTTGCCGCTCTTAACCGGGTTACTTACCGGGGATGTAATTGCAGCTTAATGAACCGGTAAATCTGGTCCAAGTTGCGTTGCGAATTTTCTGGCCAAATGGGTTACAGACCCTATCAGAATACTGCATGGAACCTTGAACTAACGGCAATCCAACTTCTTTAGAATTTCGGCTAACAAAACCCCGAAGCACTCATTTCGTTTTGATGGCCTGGAGAGATATTCTGAGGTGAATGGCCTTGCTTTCCAAGATTGCTTCCAAATATAACTTTAAACGAAATCTTACATAACCTACAATAATAACTGACAATAGAATCAGACGGCATTACTCTCCTTCCCGTAAACAACGCATGCTAGCAGCTTGCAGAATGTACACTGCACATGTGTTTGTGTTTATTTTATCGGCAGTGAAGAGAGCTTCCAGTGCAATAGTTTTTCGGTTTTGATTGGTCAGCTACTCACTTCCGGAAGAGCGGTCAAGCGGTACTAATTAGGGGGTATTTCTCATTTTCACAGTGTTTTCGGGCAGGCGTTTTCTCTTCTCACTTCTTCCCCCTGAACCACCCCCCTTTGACTCGCCCTATTTCCTCCTCTCTTTTGGAATTTCAACATGGCGCTTTCGCGAGCAAAAACATTTGCGCGTCCGAAGAAAACGCCTGCACTGCAGGCTAGTGTTTCAAGCGCTCGCGCTTCTCAACTGACTCACGATCATTCTAACAAAACCTGGCCCTGGTCCAGACAAAGTTATTGTTTGGTAAAAATTTTGGGGAAGAACCGTCGTGAACAGTTAACGCACCTTAGGTCCTGCTTGGCCTTTAGCACCTTTATAACCTTTCTCGCCCTGTTAAATAACAGAGAAGTTCAGAGCTGGTCAACAAATGCTCACTGTCAACAAAACTACTCGTTTAAACAAGAGAGTCATCATTCAAGGATTGAAAAATAAGAAACACAAAGCGTGACGGCGGCCATTTTGGTATTCCAAAACAATGAAACAGTGGCCATGTTGGTGTTCCAAACAAATCCTGTGGGAGTTGAACTCTTTTCTTACGTAAACAATTTGTTTTGTTCCCATACATTTGCACAGATACTGGCCACGTGAGGGAAAACGCTCTATAAGAATCACAACGACTTCTTTAGCCTCGACATAGAATATAATTATAAAAAATATCACCTAAAGCAACTGAGAGACTTTCGTTGGGCAGAAAAACAACACTTTCAGTTCCGTTGTCATGATTTTGGGATTAATATGCCCACACAAAAGTTAACACCAAAATAACAAATACAGTCAAACCTCGCTTTACGTACACCCGCTTAATACGGACAACGGACACTTGTTTCTTGTCCAAACAACAGATTCTCATAGGTAGTCAACCTCGCTAATGCGGACACTTCATTATCAACTGTGTGCTGTAATACATCTTTCCTTTTTGAAGGTGAAAAAACAACCTTCAGTTGACATCATGTCGATGTTGCCAGCGCTACCATACACCGGATAGGATGATTTGCACACGTCAGTTCCAGACTATTTTGGCATCAAACGAGTTATGCAGAGAACGGTTTTGATTGAGTAATTCATAGAGGAGTGATTTTTGAGTGTTTCCGTGGTTTAAGTGTGCGGAATGACGGCTTTGTGAGGGCGAGAGATGTTTAATTTGTTCTATTTTGTTCTAATAAAAGGTGGTTTTTGACTTAAATAGCAAAACCCGCTCAATGCACGGACACCCCGTTGATACAAACACGTCCTATAAATGGCTCCTTCAGTGTCCGTATTTACGAGGTTTGACTGTACCACAGGGAGCAACTTCTTATTAGCTTGTACTACAACGGTCTCATTCACAGACTCAAACGTTACAACCACTTTGCACAACGTTATAAACAGCATAACAGGAAAGTACTGTCTAATAGTTCTCATTTGAATGCTTATATTGTAAGATTTCATCACAGCAGAATTCAGAAGTTAGAAGGCACCTTGTACAACGTAATAAACATTACAACAGAAAGGGGGCTTTTTGGAAATGACTACACCACTTTACTTGTTGTTACGTTCTTTATGTAATATACCTTCTATTATATGGACTTTTCACTTGGTGGTGACGCAGCCCTACCTTTTCAGGTTCTGAGATGACTAGTCGACCCGGTTGTCCTGGAGGTCCTTGAGGTCCAGTCTCTCCCGGCGGACCAGGTTCGCCTATAAGACTGATGCCTCGCTCACCCTAAAAATGTGACCAAAATGTACAAGTTAAAAAGGCAACTGAGGTTACAATTACTCAATATCAATCTCAAAATCAAAGCTGTAACAAACTCTAGTGGGTAGAGTTGAAATTTGACAGAAGTGGCGATTGAACCTCTCACACAAACGACCAGTCAGAAACAAATAAGAAATTAGAATTTTTGAATAATGACCGCACCCATGTGAAACTGGTTTTAAAGAGTTAATAACACTACCTTTTTTCCTAATTTTTAAGCATTATAATTTTGCAGCATGAATAGTTTTGTCTCTTCAGGAATGAAATATGCTTTTTATGAAATGTGGTGATATATTCCCCGAAAGCCTAATACTTTGTGGGGTTAACTACAGCTATGAAAATAAACACCCCTCTCTTGTAAACGCCCCCGCTTGGGCTCCTAAAACCGGGCGTCTATTAAATCTTTTACAGTACCTACCTTTTCTCCTTTCTCTCCAGTTCCCCCTTTTAATCCCTGCCAAAAAATGGAATAAAATAACTGGCTGCCAGAGCGTAAACAGCGCAATGGATATTTAAAATTTGGTGACCTAAAACCCAGTTAAAACCGTGCTTGAAAAATACTCAGTTCCTTATGGCTGGCCAGTAAATAAGCAGGTTATGACGTGGAGATACTTTACACAGGATTCGTACACTTCCTCCGACTTTCAAGGACCACATTTCTAAATTTCAAGGACCTAATTTATTACACACGCTCTAAATAAACTATGAATATATAACGATAAAACTGAGCTTCTGTTCTCAAGGGCAACCATTCTAATGAAAATTCGTTTGTGAGTCCGCAATGCCGATTTTATTCTGTTGACTTCAAACTGCCCTTTGTTTTAGGTTTGAACATGTTGCCAAATTGAAATTGAAGGACTTTCAAGGGCCAGAATGAATGAAGAAGAATTTCAAGGCCTTAAAAAGGGCTCTAAAATTCAACGGCTTTCAAAAGGTTTCAAGACTCGTTCGAACCCTATTTACACAAGATTTAACTTGGAATTCGTTGAAATAACCAGCGCTCATCGTACTGACCTCTAGGAAACAACTGTGTCAAGCTTCTAACCTTCTTTTTGAGAACGGTCCACCCTTACCTTGATCCGGTTGAATTTCGAGGTCGAAACAGGCTACACACATCCAGCTTTTTTCTCGATTCTTCAGTGACACATGTAGGTAATGGTATTATAAAAATTCGAGCCCGCTTACCGGTTTTCCCTCTTTGCCTTTTTCTCCAGACAGACCCTGAGGTCCTTGGAATCCTATTTCACCCTACAGAAGTAATATGTCAAGCATGAGACGCAGTGTTTCACCACAAGATGAAACACCGAGAAGAGAGTTGAAAATACGACTCGCAGCGGGTGTTTTTGACGAACTTCGAGGTGTTTCATCTGGTGATGAAACACTGTGTCAAAGGCTTGATATTACTTCTCAAACAAAACAAAACCATTTTAGAAGGAGAAATTAAATGGGCAAAAATGGGCAGTTTTTCATATGATCTCCAAACACTCATTAAACATCAATTTTATTTCTGTTTTCTTTATGAATTATTAATGAGTTTGAAAATCGAGGGCAAGTGAAAAAAGCCGACAAAGACAAATATGGTGCCTAAACGTAGATAACCATAAAGGGCGCTTAGGGGTTCATAACGAGGAACCAAATGTTCTCTCGACAGAGTAATGAGGAAACTACCAAATCACAGGCGCCTATTTGCAGTTCATTCACGGCGGAGTAACTTTGCAAATTACAGTTTGGTGAAATTTAATCGAATAAAGGCATCTTGAAATCCAATTTGAACTTTGGCATGCTTTCAAGGCCAAACAGACAACCAGTGAATTTAATAGAAAATAAAATACAAAGCTTTATCAATCTCAATTTTTGAACAAGTACAGGTTAAGCGAAAAGTAATCGTCTACATATTAAACAGCGGTAGTTAATATCAGGCGATGTTCTCCGAATAAAATCTTATCTTGAAAACAACAACCGTAAAAAATAGGTTAGTTCAAATGCGAAACCTTTGTTATTTGCTCTTTTTGGTTGGAATCTGTGCGTAATTGAAGGCCTTGCTTCTCAACGTTTTTAGATTTGGGCCGTTATAATCATTGGTCGTCCTGTTAACTTCGTTGTTAAGGCCTGTGAACGACTAGTCTTCAAACATCATTTGAGAAAAAAAAACTTATTATTACCAACCTTCTGTCCAGCTGTTCCTTTCTGTCCAGGAAACCCTACATTTCCCTGTTGACAAAAACATTAATGAGACAATAGAAAATGTTAAACCTGATTTACCTAACAGGGTGCCATCAGAATAAAGGAAATGGATGGAGCAAACTTAACTTGCAGGCAAACCCCTTGATGATTTAACAAGTCCTTTCCTTTCGCCTGCCCTTCCGGACCGGTGGTACATTAAGAGATTAGATTTTGATATCAGTTGTTAAGCCCATTACACTATTGAGGTAACTATTAACCCCTTTTCGCCCATTCAAATGAAAACAAAAATTATATAACATAAAGTGAGGTTATTTTACAAAGACGGTCTATGGACCTTTTCTCCCTTGGGCCCGGGCTCTCCCGGTGGTCCAGGCTCCCCGTCTCCTCCTGGTTGTCCTCTTGCCCCAGGGTCTCCTTTTGTTATATTGCTACCAGGTGGTCCAGGTGGTCCTTGGGGTCCAGTAGGACCTCGCAGGCCCATTGATCCAGTATCTCCTTTCGTCCCATTGAATCCTGCTACTCCTTTCTCACCTTTTTGGCCTAGAATGTTAAAAGTAACATCTTAGAAAATTAAACCTTTTTTTACTCATTTATTTTTCAGAGTCAAAAACGTTACCCCATGCATTCTATGGCTGCTCTAGCAAAAAATTTTAATCACAAAAAAGGAAGTCTATGTTATCAGTCATGCTTTATTTATTCATATGTTATAATTCACAAAGGTTTCCCATCACTGTGAATGTGAAAAAAAAAAATCAGATAAAATGACGTATAAAATCAATGATATACTAAATCAATGAGAGAGATTAAAATAATTTGCAACAGCAGATATAAATGCGCCCATGGAAGGATGATCTAATAAAAAAGAAGGTAAGGTGTTCCATTCTTTTAGATTTCTAGTGAAAAAAATTGTACTTATGGGTATTGCTGTTACTACTAATGTTTATAAACTTGCTGCTATGGTAAGAGTGTGTAACACGGGTTGGGCGTACAATGTACTCCGGAATATTGACCCTAATTTTATTGTTCACTATTTTGAACATGGTAGTAAGACGTGCAATTTTCAGTTCTAGTGAATGCCAGTTCAAATCGTTCAAGAGATTAATGACTGTGCCGGGTTCCAGCTCGTTAGCAGTTTTTTACAAATCTGGCAGCTCACCACTGTGCTCCTTCAATATTGTCGCAATGCTTTTGAGTATGTGGGTCCCACACGCTGCAGGCTTATTCCAGACAAGGACGAACGAGGGTGATGTAGGTCTGACTTTTAACATTCTCTGGACAGGAATGAAGATTACGTCTGATGAAACCAAGGGACCGGTTAGCCTTCCCTATAATGTTCTCTATATGAAAGCTCCAATTCAAATTGGAGGACAACTCGACTCCCAAGAAAGGGCGATGAGATACGGAGTCCCAAGGAGTTCCATTCGTTGTATGCTGATGAATGATTGGGTTTCTCGACTGATAAACCCTCAGGAACTTACATTTGTCACAACTGAGGGACATTTGCCATAATTTGGTCCTGGCCACTAGGCTGTAAAGGTCTTGCTGCAAGGTATTGGTGTCAACTTTGCTGCTGACGGTTCCAGCATAAGAACGTGTTGTCGGCAAAATGTTGAATGTGAGATTCTACATTTACACCTATATCGTTAATGTAGATGAAGGACATTAAGGGGCCAGGCACAGTGCCCTGTGGGACGCCAGACATAACTGATACAGGCGAAGTGTCATTACCCCTTGCACTGTGACTCTCAAATTGGTGTTTCATTAGCGTACCATCATTTTTAGTCTTAAGTACTAGTTAAGACTCCACAAACCTGCAGGTTCGCCTTTCTGTCCTTTGACTCCTTCTTCTCCTTTCTCTCCTTTAGCATTTGGGTTTTGTGGCTCTCCACTGAGATTAGCTGGATAACTAACATTTCTGGGTAGACCTGGAGGCCCAGGAAGACCGGGCAAACCTCGGTCTCCTTTCTCGCCTTTGAATATCACGTCCGTCATGGATTCATTCCCCGTCACTCCTGGTGGACCAGGAGGTCCCGGTGGTCCGGCAATACTCTCACCCTTTTCGCCCTGACGATCATAGATGAGAGTTATTACAAAACAAGAAGACAAAGATTTTTTAGGAGCAAAGTCAACGCTACTAAAAAAGAACTAATACATCATAAAATAATTTATAGCTTTTGAAAGGCTTTTGTAATTTAAAGAGATGCAGTCAAACCCCGTTAATATGGATACTGAGAGGGCCATAGAAAGTGTCCGTGTTAACAAGGCTTCCGTATCAAGCGCCTAGAAAACCCGGGTGGAGGAAGGGAGGGGGGGGGGGGGGTAATCAACAAATAATTCTATGGGGAAGCTTCGCCCCGAAGTCCAACCCCTTACCCTTTTATTTACCACTTTTCATGAAAATGGCACCCCTTTCGTATACCTTCTATTGACAAATGGTACCCCTTTCACATACCTTGTTTAGAACGTTGCATCCCTTTTAACTGCTGTAAATGCACTGTCTTTTAAATAGGAATTAATCACATAAATAGAACGTTTTGTCGATTTTTTAAAGCCATAAAATTCATCTGTTAGCCCTTTTGGACCCTTTTACAGACCCAGATTACAGATTTCCCTACCCTTTTATATACTTCAACCAGTGAAATCTCTCCCTTTGATATACCTGAAGCCTAAAAAAGATACCCCTTTTGGGCGGAGCCTCCCCGTATATGTCATCATAGGGAGTACACCCCGGCCCCCCCGGGCTAGAGAAAATGTAAGTGCTTACTTTCCCCAGGGACAAAGCAAACTGTCCGCAATAAGCAGGTCCGCAATAAGCGAGATTTGACTGTACTGTTGTTATTTTCTCTCTTTGCAATCTTACTTGATCAACTTGATCAGTTTAAACAAAATAAACAGAGATAAGTTATCATGTAATTGAAAAATGTTTGTTAATTGTGGAAAAGTTACTTTAGGTTACCTTCTTTCCTCTTGGTCCAGGGGGTCCAATATCTCCCTACGAAACAATTTCAATCGGTTTTTATTACTAGTGATAGAAATAAAATAAGTGACAGGTAAATAGGGCAATATTTACGATTACTGCATCTTGGTCAGATACACGCTCAGCGAAAGAAGAAAATAGCAGTTGCTGGGGTATGCATGCGTTTGATACCCTATAACTTACAAAAAAACTTACAAAAACTTACAAATTACTTACTTACAAATGTTTTACTGTGTTGCGTTCAAGACAACTGCACAGGCTTAATCTTTGATGATAACGTTTCCTACACAAAACAGTTATTTGCGACTTTGCTTGCACTGAAACAAGTGAATTGCTACATTAGAAGTGTACATAACCTGCGTTTATTGTACGAAAACGCACGAGACTGAAGAGTAACTGACCATGTGGGATATATCAAAACAAGTGGGAGTATTTCACTAAGTGTTACAGTCCCTAACAGAAGTTTTAGTGATGGTAGTAGTGACGTAAAGTGATAGTGGTAGTATAGCGGTAACACAGGATAGTGGCTTAATTACCATCGGTCCATCCTCGCCTTTTGGACCAGGAATTCCTTGATCACCCACTTCTCCCTGATGATTAGAAATAAAAGAGCCAAACGAAAATAGTGGGATAAGAATATCATTAAAAATCGACAAAAATGATAAGAGATGAAACAGTACTACTTACAAACCTTGTCACCTGTTGCTCCAGGTTCGCCATCTTTCCCTGGAGGTCCTCTAGGCCCGGGAGTTCCCTACAAAAAGAGAAAAAATGCTTAGAACTGTTGAACTGTTTAAGCTCTTTTTTATTGTACTCCCTTGCGGATGAAAAAAATCAGTATAATCAGTACAGTGTACGTATTTATACAGCTGCGTGTGCAGGATATTTATCAAAAAAAAAAAACAAATGCAAACTCACCACGCCCTCTGCTCCCTTCATTCCTGGCATGCCTTCCTTACCAGGTGCACCTGGCAGTCCAATAGGCCCCCTGTCACCCTGGAAAATGACATCGAGATCTTTAATAAAAGTAGAATTAAAAGTGAAGCTTACATGTAAGAATAAACAATGAATTTTCTCTTGGCCAGAGAAATGGGCCTTACTTACATCTAGGCAACTTCTCAACAATTCTCAACAAGTGAAAAAAGAAAACAAGAGAAAATTGAAAGACCGTATGGTGAAAAGTTACGCTATACGGTTTCCTGCCTATAATATAAAAATGTCCAAAATAAGTGGTATGCAGCCGATAAGAGTCTCATAACATTTTCTACCTTTTGCCCAGGAAGGCCAATCAACCCACGTTGTCCTTTTGGACCAGGTTCTCCCTGCAAAAACGAAAAGAAAGATGACAATTACGATAAGGCAGCAAGTAAGGGACAACTGCTTTTCATACGATGAAAAATTGTGTATACCTTTTGTCCCTCTGTGCCATTAACTCCTGGTTCACCTTTGTCACCTTTTGGAGGATCGACAGGCTAAAAGGAAAAAATATATAAATAATACACGTTATAACTATACTAGCAAAAGAACAACCTTAAACACTTTCTTTTTGCTCTCCAATGTTCTTGAATGACAGTAACCTACATCACTTGAAGAACTGATCATTGTAAAATGTAGATTCTGCACGGTTATCCATTACTGAAAGAGAAAACTCAGAGCAGTTTTCCGGCTTCATCCTGACACTCATCCCCACCCTGACTAAATAGAACCGTACCGAGTCATTCAAAACTGTGCAAGCCTCACAACCGTGTAAGCGAACGCTATAACATATAAACATATCTATTATTTATTCAAAATATTTCTACGTCCCTAATTAGCTTATATCCACCAGATATGCTACAAAACCGGCTATAGCGAGCGCTGACTAAATTTGGAATAGGACGGTTTTTTTCCTCATAAACTTACCAATCCAGTTTTTGGATTGAGAATCACTCCGGGTTTACCAGGGGTACCTGGAGGACCGGGTAGTCCCGCAGGTCCGGGAACTCCAGGAAGACCATTTTTACCAGCTGTTCCCTTTGGTCCTTGAATGTACTGGCCACATTCACCCTGCAGTTAGAAAAGGAAGCTTCGCCTGTTTTTCCCGCTTCTTATAATTTTGGTCTTGGTACATAAAATCCGATTTAAGGTTATTCACAATATTTGCCAGCACTTTTAGCTAGAACCAGCTATAATTTTGTAAACCAGCACTAAACGGACTTTGATAAATTTACGTCATTCATTGGTATCAACCGAATGCTCATGATCAAATTATGGTTATTTTAACAAAAGGTTGCCAAAGCAAAGAAATTTCATTGAGTTCATCAAGTGCTTATCGCTCAAAACCAAGCTAGGTGTCGCTAACTTCTGGAGTTGAAGTTAACGTGAGAAAAAGACGCAGAAGGATGGCGCGCGGTTGTTGTGATGTTATAGCTCAGTAAAGTATATTTCACTTGTAAAATAGAGTTAACTCATTAGATCTTATTGCAGCGCCTTCATTTTACCATATAAACTCAGTTTTGTTGGCTTCTAACAGCTGCCTATATTTAGAGATTAATAAAAGACATTGCGTGACTTTGCTCTTATGCAAGAGCGGCCTCTTTATTTAGATTACCACAAGAACTGACCTCAGGTTTATAGTTTCCTGATAAAAATGCTTTATTGCTACTAGCTGTAAGTGGTACTAAGTTATGCTTATATCTATCATACCAGTTGAGTGCTTCTTTGTTTTAGCTTTGCATGTTAAACCGTATTTGTACTATAGTGCTTAATACGCATAGTATGTTTATATTTTCCCTACCACACCCTCCCTTTGCTTCAATAAAGCTGGACCACTGGCACGAGTGCACACCTGCCACTCCTACCAGTGCATAGCAGGCTGGATGGGGCCCCCACCCCACCTTAGTTTACTCACTTCCGTTACCTGTTTTATTACCGTGTAGGGTGTATCGCTGCCACCCTCATTCCATTGCGCATTATTACTAGGGTGTGTCGCTGCCACTCTCATTGCATTACCCAGTTTAGGTTGTGTTGCTTCCACCCTTACTGCATGCACTTTATGGGGTGAGTTGCTGCTAATCTCGTTTACACCTCAGGGTGCACCCAATAGCCTTTAGTCCCATTTACTGCCAAAGGTTTGTATTTGAGTATTTTTCTTTTAGTCTACATTATTAAGCCACGAAGTTCTTTATAGTTATTTATTTTGATATTTTAATAACGTTTATTGAATAAAGTTGAGTATGATAACGATAAATACCTTTGTACAGTTTACGTCTCGAACAATTGTATATTCTGGCCCTGGTTCTCCCTATGGTAAGAGAATAAAACAGTAAGAGAGAAATTAAAAAAAATAACGAGTTGTTGTTGACCAGTCGGAATGGAAGTCAATCACAACGGTAAAAGCCATGGGAACATGGAAGGCGGTACGTTCATTTTTGTTTTAATTTGTTCGTAGACAAGGAAATCACCAATACCAAAGCAATGAAAACTGAACAGGTAAGGCAAAAAAGTGACATACACGAGTTAAAGAAAACTTGTCTGTAATTCTCTGCAAATGAAAGCCAAATCTGTAACCTTAATGGGATGGATGAGGGTTTATCAACTAACGATGCCTACTTCTCGAACTTTTCTTTACTAGGAGTATATTTTCTCCACAGTTAACTGAATAACGGTATCGAACAATTAGGCACATTAAGGTACCCAAACCTCCTTTTACTAATATCCAAGAGCTATTTAAAGAAGGTTTGTATGGGGATGCTCCAACCCGACTCTAAGCCCCTACCGTTTCATATACCACGCTGACCAGAGAGCTACGTCTTTTTCATACCTTCTAAAGAAAATAATACCCACGTCATAACAATTTTAAGGCTTTACGACCCTTTTAGGTTAATAACTGAGCGACCTCAACCAATTCTACTCTTTACTAAACTCTTAAAGACCTTAATGCGCCGTGTGTGTTTTTTAATACAATTTATGATAGTGTGTAAATCCACTCCGACGAGTAAGAGAATATGATCAAGACTCACAGCAACACAAGAATTATTGTCACTTTTGCATTTTAAAGGAAATGTCTGGCTCTATAGTTCTAGTTACGTTGACGTGGATACTTAAGGAGTGCTAACAAGGACAGGATTACAACGGGTACCAATAAATGAGACGTTGGGCATCAACGTGTCTTTGAATACGTAATAATGCCAATCTAACCTTCTCTCCCTTAATGGTTAGAATTTCCTCTCCAGAATCAACAAATATTGCTGGTCCAGGCCGTCCCGGAATGCCTTCAATGCCCTGAGGTCCTTTCTCCCCGCGGCCGCCTTTGGTTCCTTTCTCTGTAAGCAACAAACGAACAACAATCCCTTGTTTATACACTGTTTTTAATACCATATTAGCTCAGTAAGACTCTTTGTTAATTTCCTGGTCCTTCAGTGACGAAAAGTCAAACCATGTACCCATTGCAGCTTGGTTAGCAATGGTATTATTATTCATCAGTCGTGACTAGACAGGTTTTAAAGAACTTGTAAGAGTCAAGATCAAAAGGTAAGATACTAATTTTTGCGTTTAACATGCACTATACAAATGTCCTTGAAACAAAAACAAACAGCCGGCACTTTCCATTTGGAAAAAATCCGGAAATTTTGGTTGGGAGCTAAATGGAAAACGATTCTTTGATTCGTCCCACAGGAAAATTCCCGGTAAAGGTAGACAACTAAAAAGGTATCCCCATTTTTCCGTTGGAACGCTCCGAACTGATTTGCGTGTTCCATTACCACGTTTCTGGTATTTCATGCCAGTTCCAGGTCCACAGAAAGAAATTTGCCACGGTCATTTTGGGAAAAAGTGGCCTCTATCCCAGTGGATCAGTGTACAATTTGTCTTTTCAGTGCTGACTCCATGAAATCGCTTTCAAATCATGAGTGCTTTTCTCTTGGGATCGGCAAGTACCTGGTGTTTGGAAGAATATATTCAAATGCTCATCTTCACTTTGGCTGCACGCAATAATCGGTACATTCTGCTGACACGCTTTTCGCGCCTTTTCATTCTTTAGACAATCGCTCCATAGATTTTAGTCGATCGCCCTCACAAGGAATTGGAGGTCTTCCAAAGCGGTTTCCTTGAGGAATACGTCCTGTATCTTTCACCTCTCTGCAAAACTTTTCCAGCGTGGCTCTGGTCACCCGGAAGTGCGACTTCAACACATCCAACGAATGGCTAGGTATGACAACTTTACAAAAAAAAAAAACCTGTTTCTGTTTAGCTTTCGCTTTGTAAAAGTCAAAATCGCTACCATTAGATAAATTTCTTCCTCGTCATCAGAAGCTGTAATCATTTCCTCCTCTTCAATGGCTAAGACCTGATCCAAAATCACTACCAACTCGGAGCCATCTTGGTGTGCCGTCAGGTAACGTAAGCCGCGCCAGGATTTGCGACGTGAAATGGAACAAACTTTTCCCAAACAGAAATTCCAAGGCTGTTCCAACGGCAATTTCCTGAATTTTTTTCTAAAGGAAAAGCGCCTAGTAATACTCAGGATAATCCCTACTTATTTTTATTATTAGGGAGCTTAAGCAACGGCGACGGCAACGAGAACGGCAGAAAAGCAATAGGTTTAGATTGGCAAAACAACAACTTTGCACGTGCATCACGCCTTTATGTACATTTCTTAGCCGTCGTTTCACGACAACGTGAAAGTGCCTAATTTCACGTTTTGTCGAGGACGGGAACACAAGACGCAACTTTCGTTTTCTTTTCCTGAACTTTGATACAGTTCTTTAGGATTCAACTCCACAAAAAAATGCCAAAACTCGACGAACTAAACGAGATGGAATAAGCGCGATAAAGTTTGAGACGCGCGAATTCACTTGTTAAGTGACGCTATCGTATCCGTCGTCGTCGCTTAAGCTCCCTATTCATCAATGCGCTTGATCGTGTTAGAGGTGTACTTTTTTTAATTTAATTGCTGTCTCTCCTAATAAACAGTGCTATCTTGGAAGCGTACAGGCGTCAAGATTTGAAATTCGGTCAAATCAACCACAAAACCGGCAGCTCTCTCAGCTTAATCTATCGTTACCTAACTATGTGAGAGGGATGCTTAAAATCAATTGTTTGGTACTACAGGGGGTGACTATATGCTCCTTACCTCCTTTAGGCCCCGGGAATCCTAGTGATCCTGCTGGCCCCCGAGGCCCGATAACAGAGTCTCCCTTGTCACCCTTGGGTCCCGGCAATCCTTGGGGACCTCGAGGACCTTGTAGCCCATTTTTTATCACGGTGGGAGTACCGATACTGGGCGCCTGAGAACGAAAAAATACGAGAAAAGGTTATATTGAGGAGACAGAAAGTTCCTCGTTGAATGACGGTTCAGTAAACTTTGAAAACTGCTTGTGAGTGATTTCCTGTAACCTCTGCGAAAACCAAAAGTTACCAAAACACAATAGAAAGAATTACAGAATGAAGACAGCGTACCTCAGTCGTAAATGTGTGGGTCTTCACCTTTGTAGGAGATTCTTTGGTAGTATTCTCTGGTACTCCTTCAAATCTACCGATAATTGCATCCGTTGCGTCTATGTCATCAATGGGTACAACTGTAGCCTTCGTTTTAGGTTTACTGCTGGTCACCGGCCTATCAGGGGAGGTCTGAGTAATGTCGGTCAGACCCACCGTTTCTACAGCGCTGGACGTTGCGATGGCAGCAGTAGATGGAGTGGAAGACATCTCGACACTAAACTTCGTGGTGTCTTCGAGAGGCGTTGAAGGCGAAGTAGTTCTCGAAAAGACATATCTGACTGCTTCACTAGATGTTAAAGTTTCAACTGTTTCACTCCTTGGTGAAGCTTCCACAGTTGAACGTTCTGTGGTCATTGCTTCATTTGTCGACAATGCACTACCAGCTGTAACTTCTGCTGTAACTACTTCACCTGTTGACAGTGCTTCCTCGGTAATAATTTTTGTTGTGACTGTTTCATTTGTCGTCAGCGCTCCTTCTCCTTCAGTTGTAGCTTCCGAGGCAACTGCATCAATTGTAGGTAACGCTTTTTCGTGAATTAGAGCTTCTGTTGTAATTGTTTTACTTGTTGACAATACTTCGTAAGTTGGAAATTCTGTTGTAAGTGCTTCACTTGTCGACAATAATTGTTCAGTTACAGCTTCAGTTGTAAACGTTTTACCTGTTGACAATACTTCGTCAGTTAAAGCTTCTTTTGTGACTTTTTCTCTTGTTGACGATACTTTATCAGTTGGAGCTTCTGTTGTAACTGCTTCATTTGTCGACAATACTTCATCAGTTGGAGCTTCTGTTGTAACTATTTCGCTTATTGACAATCCTTCATCAGTTGGAGCTTCAGTCGTAACTGATTCATTTCTCGACAATACTTCGTCAGTTCGAGCTTCTGTTGCAACTCTTTCACCTGTCAACAATACTTTGTCACTTATAGTTTTTCTTGTAACCATTTCACTTGACAACAATACTTCGTCAGTCGGAGCTTCTGTTGTAACCGTTTTACCTGTCGATAATACTTCGTTAGTTAGAGCTTCTGTTGTACCTACTTCACTTGTCGACAATACTTCGTCAGTTGGAGCTTCTGTTGTAACTATTTCAACTGTCCACAACGCTTCCTCAGTTGAAGTTTCTCTTGTAACTGCTTCACTCGTCGACAGCACTTTTTCAGTTGCCGTTTCTGTTGTAACAGTTTTACCCGTCGACAATACTTCGTCAGTTAAAGTTTCTGTTGTAGCTGTTTCATTAGTCGACGATACTTCGTCAGTTGGAGTTTCTATTGTAACTGCTTCACTTGTCGACAACACGTCTTCTTTTGCAGTTTCTATTGTAACCGTTTTACCTGTCGACAATACTTCGTCAGTTAAAGCTTCTTTCGTAACTGTTTCACTTGTCGACAATACTTCGTCAGTAGGAGCTTCTGTTGTAACTATTTCACTTGTTGACAATACTTCGTAAGTTGGAGCTTCTGATGTAACCGCTTCACTCGTCGACAACACTTCATCCGTTGAAGCTTCTGTTGCAACTGTTTTACTCGTCGACGATACTTCTTCAGTTGGAGTTTCTGTTGTAACTGCTTCACTTGTCGGCAACACTTCTTCAGTTGTAGCTTCTGTTGAAACCATTTTACCTGTCGACAATACTTCGTCAGTTGGAGCTTGTGTTTTAACTATTCCACTCGTTGACAATACTTCGTAAGTTGGAGCTTCTGTTGTAACTGTTTCAATTGTTGACGAAACTTCGTCAGTTGGTTCTTCTGTCGCGCCTGCTTCGCTTGTTGACAATACTTCTTCAGTTGGTGTTTCTGTTGTAACTGCTTCACTCGTCGACAACACTTCGTCAGTTGCAACTTCTGTTGTAACCGTTTTACCTGTCGACGATACTTCGTCAGTTAAAGCTTCTGTTGTAACTGTTTCACTTGTTGACAATACTTCGTAAGTTGGAGCTTCTGTTGTTACTGCTTCACTGGTTGACAACACTTCGTCATTTGGAGCTTCTGTTGTAACTGTTTCACTTGTCGACAATACTTCGGCAGTTGGAATTTCTGTTGTAACTGCTTCACTTGTCGATAAAACTTCTTCAGCTGCAACTTCTGTTGAAACCGTTTGACCTGTGGACAATACTTCATCAGTTGGAGCTTCTGATTTAACTATTTCACTTGTTGACAATACTTCGTAAGTTGGAGCTTCTGTTGTTACTGCTTCACTGGTCGACAATACTTTGTCATTTGGAGCTTCTGTTGTAACTGTTTCACTTGTCGACAATACTTCGGCAGTTGGAATTTCTGTTGTAACTGCTTCACTTGTCGATAAAACTTCTTCAGCTGCAACTTCTGTTGAAACCGTTTGACCTGTGGACAGTACTTCATCAGTTGGAGCTTCTGATTTAACTATTTCACTCGTTGACAATACTTCGTAAGTTGGAGGTTCTGTTGTAACTGTTTCACTTGTTGACAATACTTCGTCAGTTGGCGCTTCCGTTGTACCTTTTTCCCTTGGCGACAATACTTTGTCAGTAGGTTCTTCTGTTGTAACTGCTTGACTGGACACTGTTTCACGTGTCGGCAATGTTTCGTTCGTTAGAGATTCTGTTTTAACTGTTTCACTTGTTGACAATACTTCGTCAGTTGGAGTGTCTGTTATAACTGCTTCACTTCTTGACAATACGTCGTCGGATGGAGCTTCTGTTGTAACTGCTTCACTTGTCGACAAAAGTTTGTAAGTTTGAGCTTCTGTTGTAAGTGTTTCACTTGTTGACAATACTTGATCAGTTGATGCTTCTGTTGCAACTGTTTTACTTGTCAAAAATTCTTCGCCAGTAGGATCTTCTGTCGTTCTTGTTTCACTTGACAACAATACTTCGTCAGTCGAAGTTTCTGTTGCAACTGTTTCCCTAGTCGACAATGCTTTTTCAGTGGAAATCTTTGTTGCAACTGTCTCACTTGCCGACAGCGCTCCTTTAGTTGAATCTTTTGTTGTAAATGTTGCACTTGTCAACGATACTTCGTCAGTAGGAGTTTCGGTTGTAACTGCTTTTCTTGTGGACGATAATTTCTCAGTTGCAACTTCCGTCGTTACTGCATTACTCGTTGCTACTGATTTTCCTTCTGATGAAGGCTCTTCAGTTATGAGGTCTGTTGTAACCGATTTACCAAATGAAATGTTCTCGAGAGGAGACTCTGTTGTGAGCGCCTCACTAGTTGGTGACGTTTCTTTATTTAGGTGTTCTAATGTAACAGTTTCACCTGTAGACATCTTTTCGGTATTCGGTTGTTCTGTTGTTACGTCTTTGTAAGTTGTTGAAGTTCCTTCAGCTGATGTGGCGATCTTACTTGTTGATGTTGGGCTATCTGTTTAATTGGAAAAAAATGGTTATATCAAAATTACAGCTTGTTTTCCTGTTTGACCTGGTCTTGAAGCCCAGTGCTTAATGTTGAAAGTCCCGTGCATTACTTAATGTTATGCAAAAGCCTTTTCCATCGCCTTGCAGTGTTTCTTGCTTTTGCATTTCCATATTACGTAAATCTGACTCCACTTTTTCGTTCCCCCTTCGAACATCCGTCGGTTCAGAAATGTACCATGCAAAACAGCAACGACCGTAATTCTTACGTTCATATTGTCATATTTGTATTTCAAACAGAAATATGCGAAGATTTAATATATATACCTAACTGGGCCATAGAATTAATGCTTTCCTTCTGGGATAAACAAACCCCAATTATTCAAATGTTGGATAAAGATATCCATCGAATAAAATTCTTTCTACTATATATGACTATTAAGAGAGACAACCGCCTCTTCCACTGTATAGACTGAGATTAATCCATTGGATTGCGCTATTCAGCTTTTGAACTGACTGGAGCGTGATTATAACAATGAGTTTGGTTTTAAGTTAACGAAAGGTTACCACCAATTTAACGCGTTCGTGTACTTACCTTTCTCTTTTTCTACTCTACTTTGCTCTGTTCCTTCTGGTGTAATAGAAGGAGCATTTCTTAGGGTCGGTGCTGCCGTTTGCGTTGTAAGCATTGCCTTCTCTGTTGTTTCCCTCTTCAGTGTTGTGGGCATCAAAGGAGTGCTTGTGGTTGACACTGTTATCTGAAATACAAATTTGGTAGGAATGTTAGATTTCCCTGTACATACGCTTGTATTTTATATGTTATTATAGGCCATGTTGCGGACTGGAAACTGGTTTTCTAGCTTTATTGACCACGTGACTTTCGAATTTTTTTAATTATTAGATCGAAAGTCTGCCAATTTGCATGTATTGCTAGAAACAAGGTTGCACAAGGTTATGAGTAGTAATGAACATAACTGGATTCATTTTTGGTGCCTACAACGTGACACCATCTTTTCAATGCATTTTTCATGAATACAAAAAATTCTTGTGTTGTTTGGACGTCAGCATGTCAGGCATTGAGCTAAATAATGATAGCTACTCGAATGTTTGCCAGATTAGAATGCACTTAAGTTTTAAAGTTCTGATTTGTTTGAAAATCAGATTTCCTTCAGTGGCATGAGTTAACGGCAAACTTTCTTCCTGTACCACTATGCCACTCTGAAATTTCCGCGTCTTCAGTGTCGATCTCATAATAAAGATATCACTTAAACACCCAGACGGAGTCTGTTTTGAACCCCAAACTGACATGACCTGTTACCTGCCTTACACTCCTGTTGCTGTGCTTTGTTTGCATCTTTGTGCATAGCCAATTCTGCTATATCACCCTAAATAAAAGGAAGGAAGTGGAATTAGTTGGTTACTCTCAGAGGTTTCCAAAACCTTTTTAAAATATCAAAAGGGTTTGACGCAAAAAATCTTAATCTCCAGCATATTTCCAATCTATGACCACCGTGAGGTGCTCGGCACACTACACATCAAGAGATCAGAGGGCTCATGGGAAACTTTGTCGTGCTCCCTTGTGAATGAGAAAGACTAAGCTAATAATGATCTCTCACTCGTGACATGTCGATTACGTGGCGTTGTCGTGTTTTGATTGGTTTTCATATTCCTGTCCATAGTTAATGTGGCAGCAGATGTGTTTAGATCTCATCATTTTTTTTACTTCTTTCCTATTACTTGGGCCAGTGAGTTTCCCAAGTACCGCTACCATTACTCTCACCCTGTTAGCACAGCCTTTTTCTCACTTGATCGACTTTGGCTACTCGAGAAAGACCCTGCATGGATCAAGTAAGGTCTTTGTTGGGCATGTGCTGCTTGTCTCTGGGATACAATTTCCTTTCAAGGCCTAATCTCCGTGTGCTTGGTACAGCGGATTCAGTTACGAAGATCCGTTTATCAATAAACGGATGCTTATACTTGGAAAACCAGTTTGACGAAAGGGGACAAGATTGAGTAGTCCAGAAGTTCGGGCTTCGGTGACTTCGAAGACTTGACGCGATTGACGAAGAGCCTTCTTTTCTCCTCTTCACTCAAAAAGACAAAAAGAGGTTCTAAGGCTCTAATATATTCTCAGAAATCTTTAAGGCCCGAATAGCTCAGTTCCGAGTTCCAAAAACCCTCACTTTCAGAGCGAGGCTAAGTGTAAAATCCTTTTTTGTGATATTGAGTTAAATTTGAAAGAGAATAAAAAATCATTTTCATACCAATGGCTTCGCACTTTGCCTCGCTTTGAAACAGGGGCTTGAAGCAACTCGGAAATGAAGAGAATTTCTTTATACTGGTGAGATGCCATTTCAAGAATGTACATGAAGAAATTATGACCGAAATATATTCGGTAGCCGAAAACCACCATAATAATTTTACATAGACGACCTCAAAAACCAGGACCCTACTCACCTCAAAAGCGTTGGACTGGGCTCCCGCAGTCCACCCCGCACGGCCAATATACAAGGCACTGTAAATTGGTATAGTAAGATCACCCAGAAAAGACAGCTTAGACTTTGTCTCAGCTGCATTACAATCCAAATAAAACGTGACGCCGTCTTTTTTAATGCTGAATCCCAACCAGCTCCATTTACCGCTTACATCCGGCACAGTGAATTCAAACACAGTCTTCGTTTCTTCGTCAGGTGCATGAGTCAGTCTGATAATAGAGTCCCCAGCGACATTTTGAATCTCAAGTCCTAGAATAACAGCTCCTCTTCGATAATGCGACAATAAAGCAAACACCACGCTACGTTCAGATCGTTTTGGGCGGATTACTAAAGAAATGGAGAATTCGGTGAAAAATTGTGTTGGAAAAATGTAACGTGCAAAACGACCCACGTTCGCTACTGGTCTGAAGTGAAGGGCAGGTTTAGTATGTGGCCCTTTTGTGAGGGTAACGCCTAGCGGAAGAGGCTCTCCTATCGTCCCAAGCAGATCAATGTCACTGAGACTACTGTCCGGTGCACCTGCAAAGAAATAAAAGGGGAACCTGTGACTTTGAAATCTAAGGGCGCTTTGCAAAAGTAAGAATTGGCAGGCCGGACCATGGCCAGACCAGTGATTTGGAAAATAAAATGGGCTTTTTCCAAGAGTTTTTGCCGAAAAACCATCTCCTTCGTGCATACTGTTTAGGATTTGACTGATCTGGCTGGATAGCTTCGGTTAAAAGTGACATTCTCATTACGACGAGAATGGTTTGCACGGAAATAAAGGGAAAAGGATAAAATGGTCTGCCCGAGTCGTATCCTTTTCACCCCTTTGCCTCCTCTTAACCTCGTTTCTCTCTTCTACCCTTCAAAATTGTAATAAATACAGACTACAGTCGTACAATTTCTCCCCACCCCCACTTTTTTCCAATGGGTCTCCGCAAAATAAAATGGTCTTCAAAATAAGAAAAGAGGAAATGTGCAGCCCTTGTAAGAGTTTATGAAAATATTACTCCAGATGACAGAAACAAGGATGGTTTCCAGGGATTTTTTTAGGCAATTTAGATAACTATGTAGGAATCTGTAGTTTACTCAGACTCAGCTCCCATCGCCTCCTTATTGTGTTGAGCGGTATTGCGTGCCACCATGCACGTATCTCAGATGGAGTTTTTAGCAGGCGCCGCGTTGAGCCCCTCACAACAAGAGGGACCCCATGAAACGCGGGGGGCAGTGCCAACAGGATGCCCTTGAGCCGACGAAGCCATCAGTGTGGAAAACACCATCAAGATTGGAAAAGCCCCGTAAAGGCCTGATGCGTCAAGTGGACGGAAGCAAAAAAAAAAGGTGGAAAAATACAAAAAAGCACCCTACCAGCAGAGCTCTTCTTTTGCTTTCTCGATTTTGGAATACTCGAGAAAAAAATTGCATGAATCGAACAAGATCTCTTTTGAGCATGCGTTGCATATTTCTAGGATACAGCTTCGAACCCAGGCCTAATATCCGTTCGCTCGATACTACGGGCTCCGTTATGAACATCGGTTTATCAATAAACGGATGTTCGGGCACGAAAACTCAGTTTGATGAGCAAAACCAGATTGACTAGTCTAGAGCAGGCTTTTAGCCAAACATTGAAAACTGGCCGTCCAGAAGGAGGCATGCTTTCCCACAAAATTATAAGAGATTAAGTGAGAGGTTTGGGCTGCGGGAACTTCAAAGGTTTGATTCTATTCGGGCAGAGCCTCCTTTTCTCCTCCTCGATCAAGAAGAAGACAAGAAGAGGCTTGGTCGCAAGGAGAGAAAAAGTAACTGGAGACAAATAACAGTGATAGATACCGTAAAATTCCGAAAATAAGCCCCTCAAAATATAAGCCCCCCCTCAACTGGTAACGCAGAAAAAAAACCTCCGTTAAATCGCCCCTCCAAATATAAGCCCCGCGGGGGCTTATACTTGGAAATTGCCCTCAAATACAAAGTAAAACAAAGCAAAAACGGTAAATTTCCTTCCAACTAAAAGGCTAGCTGAATCGATTTTGAAATACAAATTTCCCTCCGTAGATAAGCCCCTCCAAAAATAAGCCCCTCAAAAAGGGCCTTTTAAAAATATAAGCCCCGGAGCTTATTTTCGGAATTTTACAGTATTAACATAAATTTAGGAAGAAAATAGCCGCGGATCACTTTGGTTCACGAATCACAAGTGGTTCGAGCAGACGCCACAAAAACAAACTGGGACTAGCCCTCAAAGCTCAAATTAATTACTACTTAGATATGTCGCGGGGATACCAACCACCAACCCATCTGGCCCCAGTTGTTGAAAAGGTGAAAAACGCTATCCACTGGATAGCGCAATTGGTTTCCCCAATACTTATCTGCTGGAAAGTGATTTATCCAGTGGATAGCGCTATCCAACGAACGTTTGAACAACCGGGGCCTGATAATCACTGATACCTCCTATAAGAAAGGAACAAGATCGATTCAAAGATTCAAGACTTACGTAAAAAATCTTCAGATAATGGGCTATTGACATGAGATCAACTTCTCAATGAAAAAAAAAAGACAAATCAAGTATCGACACGAGACTGCCTGAAAATACCATTTAACAATAGAGTGACAAAAAATGAAAGTACTACTTGAAGCTTCTTTTCATTTTCGTTCCAGCAAAGAAAACCTTTACCGTAACCATAGAATGTCGATTTTAAAGAGCAAGGTAAACAAAGAAAAAGAGGTATTTCAGAGATAAGCGATAAGTCAAGATAAGATTATTTTCAGCGACTCATGCTAAAAGAACTTGCTATACTTAAGGACACGACAGGAAAATGTGATGTGAATAACAAGGAGGCACTGAAAAAGCTGGATCTTCTTGATAAAAATTTGAAACAGATGCAAACCCCTAACAAACTTTAACTTAGCCCTGTTCCCCAACAGAACGCTAGACAGCCACTTCTAGGATTAATCCTGGAAGTACATGTAATTTTAGTCTACCAATCAAATGACATCGAAGATATATGTAGTTTTCTGTATGGTGTTCACATTGATTGTGCCGCGTGCGAGAGTCACTTTCACTCGGAAGCTTATACTAATAATTATATTCTCCTGTTCAGTATATAGATTGCGCTTTTGAGTGTGTGCTGCTCCTAGAAGATGGTATGTGCTTGCCCATCAACATTTCTTTCCATTTCCTCAATTTAAACGCAGTATGAATGTTTTGGATGAAAACTTAACCTCTTAAGCCATACTTCCACAGCAGCCTCTATACTGATATACAGTAACAACACGCCACTAAGACCCTGCATCTTCCCAGGTCACCCTTAAACAGGTTCTTAGATAAATCAGTGGTAATTAGCACAGATGTTAGCTATTTAGGTTATTTGGGTTCTTAAATAGGTTCTTATTTTCTGAAAGAAAAGAAAACATTGTAGCTAAGAGCATTTAGTATATTTAATATTAGCATTACATTGCAGTTGGAGTGATAAGGCACCTAAATCTCCAAAGAGGATCCTGAATGTTGGTTTTATCTCATTTGCCCAAGTGTCCTGAAGTTTTCTTATAGTTTTTAGAAAATAGAAGCCTGTTTCAAATTTTAGGCTAAACAGGTACTCGTATAGATGAGTCTATTTCACAAATTTTTAGCCTAACAGGTTCTTAAAAACCAGGTTCTTAGTGGCGAGTTTTTAATGCATCACAAAAAGAAATTTGGAAGTTTCTGTGAGAGTTTTGGCAAGCAATCTCGTGTTGTTATCAGAAAGCCTCAAGATTTTACGAATCCTGTAATAATCCTATAATAAAATTATCTGGACATTTCCGTTATCTTATGTTAACGTCGATTTTGATAAAAGGTTTGCGTTCACTTTTTCACTTTGTCACACGTTAGTCCGACAATTGCATAAGCAACAATGCGCATTGACAATTTGAATTTCTCACGCTACTTCCCCTACTGAAAAGATCCAAAACATTTAAAAATGCGTGGATATCTTTTAGCATCCTTGTTTATCATAAGCCAATAAAAAAGGTCAAATCTATATATCGTATTGCTCGCAGTTTTAGAGGACGGGGCCTGTGATGTCGTCTTTTTTAGATAAGAAATTGCCAAAACCGCAATAATTTTTTTCAAGCTTTGCTTTCCATTTGGTACATGATAAATGAGTTTCAAATGTTTTCTTTTCAAAATGTTTACGAAAAAGAGCACCTTATCGCTCATGGATCAATGGCTGTCGCGTTAGATGGGATCACCATAAGACCACAAATCGGCGGATTCGTTATAGGCATATTCACATACAATTTGACTTTATGCCACTTTTCGTTTTGTTTATCTACTCTTTAAATGATGCCTCGATCAGAGACAAAGCTAATTATCTATTCACTATAAAATCGGAACGTGCTGAATAACAATTTACCTTCAATGTTCTAATCAGTTAATTTAGGCAACGGGAGTTATTTACAAACAATTGATTAAACAAACGAAGCCTTGTTATTACGCATCAATGCACCATATGTTTACTTAACGCGAAGAAATGGGAAATGCAGAAAGTAGTTTTATAGTAGCAATGAAAAAGTAGAGATTTTATAACGCACCCTCATTTTGTAAGGTAGAAAAAGATTCATGATTCGCACTGTGCAATAAAACAGCTAAGAAAACGTTGTTTGTACGATAAAAATCAAAGTATGTGGAAAAACTATGCGATAAATCTATCTGGAAAACCAATTACTTCCTAACAGATAAGAGAAGTTTGTTTTACCAGACTTCTGCTTTAAACTACGAAATTACTATCCGCATCATTTTGATTTACATGTTCCTTCATTCACTAAGCAGTAAGTTCTCGAAATGCCCGTTTTTAGTCGTAGTATACTCTCCTACCACGCACTCCTCCAGCTCAAAACACAAGTTAAAACAAAAATTCTCTGACCAGGAAAACAGATAAAAAACATCGAAACGCTGCGCTCGAAACGGAGGCATGTGCATTGTGCGACTATGATTTGTGACACTACTTTTTTTTTGGCTCTCGATATATTAATCCCTATGTCATGACATTCTGACTGCATGAACTGTTTGTACCTGCTAAAGTTAAGCATGTTTTAATCTGTCGAGTTTTAATTCTCCTTCGAGAGCTTTCTTCTAACCTAACCTTTTTGAACTATTTAACCTTAGGAAACCTGAACGGAAACCTGAGCAAATGAAGTTGTCGTACTTGTAATCATGTCAACGAAACTCTTACTTTTTATTTTACGTCCAGAAAGAGCTTGTAACCTTTTATCGTGGCATTTAAAACCCATAGTGTAAAAAATACAGTTAAAGACATGGTTGATGAAAGTTAAACATAACATGAAGAATTGCTATAGAGGTAAATTTGCATGGATGACATTTTCAAGACGATAACCAGCCACTGAAGCGTGTCTATTTTTTGGTTACTCATTAGGTTTAAAAACAAGCCAAATAGTTAATAAAAGTGGAATTTGTTCACAGACGTATTACAGATTCCAGTGGACTTAATCACGAAAGTTCAAAACGGGAATCAAATCAATATATGCACAACATATGAAAAATCAAGGAAGCCTTTTCTGTGAATTATAAACTGCAATAAAGTTAGAGCATGAGTTTGTATGGTTGAAACTTTGAATTCATGTATGTGGACTTCATGTCAGTTGCAGCGAAGCTGTCTGTCTTTCGCAAATGGAACCCAACTGGATTTTAACAAATCTTATAGCTATCCACCTTGGCATTCCTTGAAGGTAAATAATTTGGGTGAAGGATTGTGTACTTACGTTTTAAGCGGACACGGCGAAACGGTTCAAGTGGTCCTTCTGATTTAACATGGAAAATTCCCCCAAAACAAACGCAACTGAGTAATAATAGAGAAACAAGAAGGTTGCTGGATTCATACTTCCACACTACGATCTTCATTGTTCATTCTGATCTCCAGAAAACGTAGTCACAACGCAAACCTTTCAAACAGACGAACGATGAACACCAAGGACAAGAATCGAGGTAAGCAGAAAATGGAACGATGGACATTTGATATTATCATTCCATTGCCGCTCCCCACAAACAATTACTTGCCAAGAAAATTGACTTTGTTGTCTAATACCCTGGTCCAGATTCGGTGTAAAGCTCTGTACTATGGAAGACGTTGCTAAAATATCCACAGCTTATCCCTTTCTACTAAAATGCTAAAGGTACCTTTTTGACTGAGCATTGGACGTTAAGTCCATAAAATTGTGACAGATGTTAGCTGTCACGGAGACAGGTAGGTAAATTAAAAGATCCGGGAGATTAGTGTCTACTCTTAAAATAGACTGAAATGCACTCTACAAAATAGTCTGTAATACATTTCAAAGTAAGTAGAAAGACAGTATTTTTTCTGATTAGACTCGAGAAGAGTCGGGGAGTTGCTCCATTTCTTTCAAGGAAAAATATCAGAGACGTCGAATCAAGCAAGTGAAAATCACACTAGCAAAACGTGTTTCTTATAATTAGCTTTGTTTCAACTTGATGACGGAAGACCATGGAGCGCGACAACAGGAAAATGAGAACAGCATTTAGGATCATTTAGCACTTTTTTGCAAGAAGTTAAGACAATTTATGCTCCAGAAGAAATGCCGAAGAGTGAAAAAAAAAAAAAACAACAAAACAAGAGAGAGAGAGATTTTGTCTCGTGCTTCAAATTTCAGCCCATAAGGAAAGTTTGGCACAATCGTAGAAAAAGAAATGATGCCAGCTAAATATTAAATATTCTCATAGTTGCCTATTAATACATGGGAAATTCTTCAGTGCGAGCATATCAGGAAAAGCATACCAATGTCTTTTGCGTTATCTATCGCCAATGAACTGTCACAGAGCTCTACAAACTGAAGCACTTGTTCAACTGTAATACGGAAATGCGGGAGGTCTGTTTTGAATGCTGCCTTGTTAACACTTTTGGAGCCATTTGAATTAATCTGTTTGTATTTCATATGTTTGGTTTTTGTTTACTTTTACAGGCGTAGAGAAAACAGACATTGTAGTACCGCCTGTTAATGACTTAACAACCAGTGACGACTAATTGCTTTCAAACTGGAGGTCAACCGATGACCAAAATAAATAAACAGACAATTCCTCTCGGAAATGTGGTCAAAAAAATGTTCCGAAAAGGTCAGTTGTCAATTTGTTAAATGACATTACCCCTACATTTAATACTAAAGACGCTAGGTCAGTCAGAGCAACTCATTTTTTTAGTGAATAGTACAGTCGACTCCCGATAACTCGGGAGTTCGAGATATCGGGAGCTCGAAGAAAATAGCCGGGAGTAAGGAAAAGAACAGTTTTTACTGCACACTGAACATTTTAATTACATTTAATCATAGAAACGTTAAGTGAAAATTAAAAGATACTTCTATTCTAGTCTAGATTATAAATCAGAACGTAACGTAACAAGAACATTGCCTAAATAGAGAATGCGTTTTACTGTTTTAAGAAGTAAAGCCGTTTCACGTTAGATTTGTGACAATCAACACCAGCCTCCACGTGTAAACTATACTCCTACAACACGTTAACGGGAAATTCAACATTCAATGTTTCGAACGCTGGTAGACTGTTTTTTTTTTTTTCCCGACTTTTTAAGGGCTCAAAACACGGTCCTAGTTATCGAGGGTAAAAGTATATAGAAATGATCTGAGGCGAAACAAAAACGACTTCGAGTTAGCGGGAGGTTCGAGTTATCGAGGGTTCGAGTTACCGAGGATCGATTTTGGTTAGCGAGGGTTCGAGTTATCAGGAGTCAACTGTATTTAGGTATTTTTTAGTTTGACGTTTGTACGTTTGTATCCGCGCCGATCATTAGATCCACGTTTTTCTCTCTCTTTTTTTTTTCTACTTTTGATAAAGAGCAGTGGGAGAATATCTATCGATTTAACCGTTTCAGTCCCAATACTGACCAACATCAATTTCCTCCTAACAATATCCATACATTGTCAAGAGATAAGGTTATGAGAATTAACAAATGATCACTCTGATTTTTTTGTTAAATTCTCTCAACTAATTCTTAAATGAACTGTACGGATATCTGTTTGGAGAATTTGTATGTGGATATTGGGTTAAAATAAGGTACATGTAACTTACTAAGTTTTTAATGATGATACGTCGAAAGAGAGAAAAGATATTACTCACAAAGTCGCGGAATTTTACAGTCGTTTGTATGGTGGGGAGGAAGTTCAAATTCCGCGACTTTGAAGAGCTATATATTAATACCCAGAAATTCCCAAGGGGTTGAAACGTGTAACTCGCGTTCAATGCTCTTGAATATTCGCTTTGACCATATTTGGAAAACTTAATGAAGGATATCCATTTCAACAAAAATGGCTGCCGCGCGATCACCATGCGGTGGTTTTTCTGATATATCTTCGTTAGTTTTCAACAAGTCACTTTCAAACTTTGCAACTTAACTGATTTTAAGGCGGTCTTTTATGCCATGTTGACGGTAGACTGCCAAACAGTCCGTATTTTTGCGTATTCAAGGACGCGCGAGCAGTCAAACAAAAGGTCTGGAACGAAGCTGAAAACAGAGAGCGAGACTGGGGAGAGACGCTTTTTCTCTCGCCTCACACGTGAGGCTCGCGCGCTTCGCGCGCGTAAGCCTCTTACGCCACGCTTTACCGATTTCTTTACTGATTTTGAGAAAAAAAACCGTCTGTTTTGCAGTCTATGTTGACGGATTTTCGCTAGCTGGTCCAAGTCAAAAGTTGAAAAACATTGGAAAGTCTATCCCAATTTCTAGCCGCAAGTCACAGTAAAAATTTGAATCTTATTATGGGATACTACGATGTGTCTGTTTTATTACAAGGAGAAAAGTCTCGCTCAGCCATTTTAGGCTCTTTCACTCCTGGAATAAATAAGATATTCAATAGAACTAGACACCGAATCGAAGAAGTGTCGATATCCAAAATTTTAACTCCTCCTTGAAAGTTAATGTCATTCTTTAATCTATAAAGGAGTTAGTTTTAGGGATGTTTGAATACTGTTGTTTCCTTGCACTTATAGTTGACGTGGGGATGAGTACATTCTCTTTTTAAAAACCTTCACTCTTCTGACCTCACCGCTATATCCTCGGCAATATGAAATAGTACAAATTAACAAAGGATTTTCACAGATACTCGGAATACCCCTGTACATTGACCCCATGTTATATACAGATAAAATGCGCACTCAGAGAAAGGTAAAAGAACGGTAAATGAACTCCTGAGGAAAATAGTTTGTTACTTTGAAATTTTCAACAAAGTGAGTTTTCAAACGAAAGGGATGCGCCTCACAAGACGACGGAAGAGGGGGGTGGGGTCTAGGTCACCCCAGGACGTCCCTAGTTATGTCTCTGTGCGGTATTTATATGACCATTACCAAGAGTACAGAACAAACTGGTTTGAAAAATACTTAAACCAAAGGTGAAAACTGAACTGCAACAAATGAAACTAGATTAAAGTACACATAGGCACCCTTTTGGCGCAGCATCCTCGTATCTATTACACTTTTGGTAGTTCAATTAGTATTTGTAAGTCACCAACCATGGAAACAAAAACTAGTTCTCTTACCTCTATCTTCACATTTCCATCTGTACATGCCTTCTGCTTCTAAGACGAAATAGCACAACGCGGGCTTTGAGGGACCATCTATGAGAAACAATATAACATTTTTCTCTTAATCTGGAGATGAGATCAAACATATTTTATTGTATTCCTCCCATTATGGCTTTCGTAAAGGTCAATCAACTCAACATGCAATTCGAGACATTGTAAATGCAATACAATCAAATATGAATCAAGGTCTATTCTCGTGTGCAGTCTTCATAAACCTCCAGGAAGCTTTTGATACTGTCGATCGTAACATTTGGCTTGACCAACTAAATCACCATGGTTTCCGTGGAACTATGACTGTAAAGGCTGGTTCTCTTAGTATTTGAATAATTGTATGAAATAGACCCAGATCGGACCGCACATATCAATCAAAGCCAACGTAAGATGTGGTGCTCCCCAAAGATCTGTACCTGGCCCATTGCTTTTTATATTGTATGTTTATGACATACATAAAATGCTCAAATAAATTAAGGTTTTATCTTTTCGAAGATGATACTAACATCCTTTATGCTGATATAAACTGATAAAAACTTTACGTCCCTAGAAAATATAGTAAATATTGGATGGTTAACATCCAACAATTACTCAGTCCTACAAAAACTATACTCATAATCTTTCATCAGGAGCAACTACAGAAGAAAAGGCCCACATTTCAACGTTTTAAACAGAAGTGGCTCGGTCGCTCGCTAGTTATGACAAATGTTTAAAGAACGAAAAAGAAATGACATATATAAGTATAAGACAGACATAAAAAAGACGTAAAAGTGTAAAAATTTAAAGAGCAACTAAAGGTATAAATTTTGTGGCTCGGTTGCTCGATGGCTCGTCAGTCAGGGCTAGCTGCATGTGAAACAGCGGCTCCCTTAAAACCAATAGAGGTGAAGTCAATAGAGATCCCAGTAAATAGACGTGGAGGGATGCGCACTACTCAGTTTGAGCTTAATCTAAAGAAAACCATAAACACCCAGGAGGCTCTCAATGCCCCAATGAATTCAAAAAACTGCAGAACTGGATGCTGAGTAAACAATTGCCTGCGTCGTAGACATGATTTAACCTTGGTCAGTAATGTTTGCAAAGCAGCGCCGAGATGCTTGTTTTGTGCCCCCAACATACTCAACGAATTACCAGAGGGGCGTTTCGAATTTCCTTTCATAGTAGAGCTCGCGCGCGCGTGCGGAGCCCCATAGCTAAGTAAATCTACCCATCTTAGAAAATTTGGTGATCACGTGACCGTACACCGCCCGACCGAGCGACTGACCGTCCGCACAGGAATACCAATGTAAAATAACTCAATCAACAGGTATGGCAACCCAAATACAACTCGAGGTTTTTTTTGGCGGGAAATCGCATAGAAGCCCGAGTCTTGTAAAGCAGACACAACTAAAGAGTCAATAAGGCCATTTATGCGACGAAAAATAAGACGCGAACTGTATCATTTATACGAACATGTCTTATCTAAGACGAGAACAGCTCGTATTAATGGTTCGCGTCTTATTTCTGTTCTTGACTCGTTTTCATGTGAATGTTGCCCGTAGCAACGGCAATCCAACGTTGCGCGCCAAAAATTAACGCATGCGTACTATGCGTTCGCGTCTTATGTACGACGCGAAGGTCATTTATACGAAGTTTTTCTCGTCTTAGCTAAGACGCTTCTTATCTAAGAACAGGTGTTAAGGGCTGTTCTAAAATAGGCCGTGTCTTATTTTAGACGAAATGTGCCGTTTATACGGAAAGTTCGCGTCTTATTTAAGACGCGTCCAATGCAAGACCCGTCTTATTTTTCCTCGTATAAATGGCCCTAATAAAGACGAAAACGGAAAGCGGAAATTGTTTCTGTATCTGTGTTGTCTGAAGTATTAAGCTTAGATTAATTGTCATGTCTACAAATTTGGAAAACAGAGCAAGAGAAAGACAGAGAAAAAGAGAAATTAGGTGGTAGGCCAGCGAAGCCCAACGAGAAAAGGGGCGACAGAGATCTAGAGCGAGAAATAAGAAAACAAATAGGAGACATTTTTTTTGTTGGAAGAACAATATGACAATTTTGTAGCGGCAGTGAGAAAATAAGAAATGCTAGCGGCCACCAATGCAAGATGAAAACGATCGGCAGTGAAAAAAGAAAATGAACGAGAACACGTACAATATTCCCTCCTCCACGCGGGCGCAGGCTCCTGGTGTAACTAAGACGTTTCTGGAAGTATCACGTTGTAGTCGTGCAAAACAACGGCAAAGAAATGTACCAACAAAGTCTGCTGCACGTGCAAAGTTGCTTTTTGCTAATTAGACATATTGTTGTTTTTCACCGTTCTCCGGCGTTGCCTTCGCCGCTTAGCATTAGACGAGTTTATAAATATTATCGAGAGCTTCACTTGTAGCCTTGGCTAATTAACAATTATTCCTCAAGCCCGAATGGGCTATTGACTCAGAGGCCATGAGGGCGAGAGGAATAATTGTTTTAGTAAAAATGATCGAACTAGTTGGTCAAAAATATCGAGACAAAACAACTTTAGCTAGCTAAAGTTACACTTTAATCCTTTTTTGCCCGCCAAATTGCCGGCGCTTTTCGCTACTAATTGGCTATAACATATAGCCTAGTAGTAGCTCAACCAATCAGAACAGAGCATTGATGATAGACCACTAGCTGGACTTTACTAAAATAGATTTAGTAAAATCCAACTAGTGGTCTATAATCAATGCTGCATTGTGATTCACTGGTTGAGCCACTACCAGGCTATATTTCATAGCCCACTAGTAGCGAAAAGCGTCGGCTTTGAAAACCAAAACAATGATGGCTGAATCGCTTTTTGCTAGCTAAAGTTGTTTTGTCTCGATATTTTTGACCAACTAGTTGGATTTTATAAAAAACAATTATTCCTCTCGCCCTGATGATCTCTGAGTTAGGCCAAATGGGCTATTGACTCAGAGCCCATTGGGGCTCGAGGAATAATAATTGTTAAATATTACTGATGGGGAACTTGATCGACATAAGCTTTTTTAACAGGCTAATCATGGCGCATACCCAAATCCTGGTACACAGGTGGGGGCCCAGAAAAAGGATTGGGACGCTTTTTTACAGAGTTTAGTTTCATCTGTGGCGCAAGCTAAGTAAACAATGAGGAACTAAAGTAAGGCCACTGGAAATACTTATCTGTAGAAAAACACCTAAAAATGGCTTTACACCACCTGGTGTCAGTAAGAAAATAATGGAGGTCCTACATGGAAATGCTCCAAGAGTTTTCCCTGCATTTCCTGGTGGGAGGGTAGACTCAGTACCTCAAAACATGTGGTACTCCACCAAGAAAGTTTTAAATCATTCATATCCTATTCATGAACAAAAGAGTCCGTAGTGATTGCAACAACTGAAAGGACATCTTTTTCCTAAGCACTCTCCTTTTCTTTTGTGAAAAAACGGTTATTATGTCATTATTATCACTGATTGTGAGGTCTCTTTAACTGGCCCTTGCAAGCCCACAGTTTCCCGTGTTTGTCTAGAATCTCAGTGTTGCTTTAGATCAAAAGCAGACGTGATTTTTTTTTTTTGCCCTCTTTCAATTATTGATCAGCTAATCTTCTTGAATATATGCTACTGCTTTTATGCCTTCAGAAACTGTCTGGAAAATTGCACACTACCCACTGGGATGGATGCAGGAAAACTGTATAACCAAACCCACTTTTTAGCCAAAAGAAATGTTATAAGATCCACCAGGTTCTCATTGGGCTTCTCTTTGCTGATGATACAGCTGTAAATGTAGTTGCACACAAAGTACAAGCTGAAAACCTCATTAGAAGGTTCACCAACACATCTCTCACAATCAGAGAGAGTAGAGGACACTGGTTATGAAAAAGGGCAGACATCAAGATCAAAAAAAACAACAACAGTGCTGCAGTATATGTTGGAAGCTCTCTGACAGTGCACAACCCTTTGTTTTTTGTTCACAAATTGGGACGTATTAAATTGATGCAATGTTTTTATTGGTGGAAAAGATCAAAATAATTGGAATACTACGGAACATTGCACACCGTCAAGTCCACAAAAACATTATACATGTAACAAAGGAGTCTGACAGGCTTCATAATCATTCCACTGCATTAAATATCCAAAATCAACAACATCATAAGCCATGTAATCTGAGATACACGTAGTCTTGTATTCTGCATTTCACACTATGGATTCTGGATTCCAGGAACTGGATTCCAGATTCTTTGTAAGAAGCACCGGGATTCCTCTGATTCCAGAATTTCGGATTAATGGAATTCTAGATTTATTAAGCTGTCTTCAGGACTCTAAAGCAAAAATTTCCTGGCATCCAGATGCAATTGCATGGGGTGAAGATTCACTTATCTAGGAACTGCCATCACCAACACTTTGTTACTAGATGCTGCAGTTGACAAGCTCCAAAATGCCTAATACAACAAGCCAACAATGGTGTCTGCAAGGTCAACAACTTTTCACCCCACGTAAGCTAATCCAAGACAGTCTTGGATTCTGAATTCCACTCCGCTGATTCTAGATTACAGGTACTGGATTTCGGATTTGTTGTCAGTGAAAAATGGATTCTGAACTCCAATCGGTAGTGGGATTCCGGATTCCTTGAGCTGGATTCCAGATTCCAAAACCCAGGATTCCGAATACCACAAACACAAAATAATTCCAGGATTCGGCATCCGACCAGAGGTAAGCCAGGCTCTGTGATAGTACCACAGCACGGTTTTAGTAAAATTACAGTGTTCGTATGGGGTAAAAATACCATCCTAAAATTTCTAGGAAATACTAAATAAAGATCAATGAAACTTACTCTGCAGTTAATTGTTGTTGTCCTTATTGCTCCAACGAAGTTTCGTGATAATTTGCAGTAATTTTGTTCAAATTCACTCTATATACAATAATAATATACAAGGTAGGAAACAAGAGATGCCACCATTTTCGCCGACATGCTCTCATTCAACACAACTTTTTCCACGAAATTCGAACTCCAACGGAAAATAAACATGCAGCAGATATAGAAACCAATGAAGCTTTCCCAAATAGAGAAACGAATCCCACAGACTTTGACAAACTCGAAGGATATAATCCAAACAGACCGACAATATGCTCGCCGAAGCAGCGGGGCCATATCAACGCGCGGCCAGGAAAATGAGGCCTGGGCACTGTACAAAAAATTCCATCCCTGGAGTCCTGAGGTGACCTTTCTGGGGACCGATACATCATTTGCCCAAAGCCACCCTACCCTGCTGGAAAAATACTTGATGTAATACAGATGTCTTTATCAGCAGGTACTGCTGATAACTGTGCGATAACTGCGTACTTAACAATTGAAAACATACCACTATCACTAACGGCTTTACGCCTTCTGAAAAGATTAAGATTGTAGCAGGACTATCACGCACAAAAGCATTTTCGAAGGTTTTTAACGCCTGTTGAGTTTTGAGGCAGATAACATTAATATGAGCTACCTTGAAAGATATCTTACGAAAAAGTAATAGCTGACGATGCTGAAAAACCTATCTTTCGGACTATCGTTTGCTGTCAAGAACGTCCGTGAGCACGGCGCCACGAAACAGATAGTATTGTCTAAATCACTTAACTGACAAGTGCTGGCTGCTGTCCTCAGTGTTGCTTACCACTTAAACTGTGGCAGTGAGTGGTAGGGAAAGGCTGTGTATCCCCTGGGGGGGGGGGGGGGAAGCACCTAACTGAACAGGGTATGTTTTTCAGGGACTCTGAGTCTTAAAAAGTTCTACAATTTCACTATTTAGCGTCTTGAACGTGGAGTATCCGTTGGACCAGAACCATTTAAAAGAGTGTAAAGATTCGAGATGAGCGGTCTACATTTGTGGTACCGACAATATGTTTTTCCCCAAAATCTAACTTCCATGATGTTAGTTTGAAAAATAGACCTTTTTACCAATTTAGCACACGTAATATTCTCTAGGGAATTTGCCTTTGGCCTTTTCATTAATTATGTAACAGATACGAGCGTGGATGCACTTGCAAAGGACAAAATTTGAAAGAAACAGTTCTCTTAGATACCATCACGAGCTAAGTTAAGCTCTTTTGTCTGAAGTAGGGTAGGGTCAAGGTTTGAAGGCCTTGGTACACCTCTACCCAGACTTCTCTAGAGTGCCCCCCCTTTTGGGGTGTATCCTCAGGCTAGTTAGTTCTTTCGCAATAAAAGACTTGGCCGACCAACGGTATGGTGTGATCAAACCAAAAAGGAGTAGAAAGGTTTACTTTCTTATGGAAAATTAGTAGAACCACATACTACAGGTATCAGGTTCGAATTTTTTGATCTGATTAGCTAGCGAACACACTATCTATTGCGCGATAACAAGAGAGGATGACAAGGACCCCCGGGGGCATTCCTGGGAATTCGTGGTGGGGGTGTGACCCCCGGTTCTCTAAATCCTGACCCTATTTCAGACCAAAAAATTGTCATTTTCCACACCCGTTTTCAGTTCTGGACTCTAAAATCCATACCCTTTTTCAGACTTGGCGTAGGCAGAAATTATATCTTCATCACTTAGATTAGAATGCCAACAAAAAGATTTTTCAACATCCACGTCGAAAAAAAGTCGCATATTACTCTTTCTTCCTTATTCATTTGGAATTGAAACGACAAATACGTTCATGCATTCCCTCGAAAACCGTACCCGAATTCAGACCAAAATAGGTAAAGTCTATACCTGCTTTCAGACCAAAACGGCGCAAAAGCCATACCCTTTGGGGTGGCACATGCACATACCTATAAGGCAAATGTAAGGGAGTACATTCCCCCCCCCCCCCACCCCACGGGACAAGGACCCGGCCGAGTGTTTTGAGCACGGACAAAACGGAATGGCTTCCTCTTATAAGTAATTTAACAAATATTTTTAGTGATGATCTTTGAGAAAGAAGTAGACAAACTCATTAATGGTGACTAGAAAAACTCAACAAATACGAAATGAACCGTTTCAGATGGTAAGAAATACAAACTAAGTTAATACTGAGTTCGAGGCGAATCCAAACGTTTCTTTCGTAAATTCAAGTTTTGTACACAAAACGATTTTTTTTGCATATTTTCAGCTCATAAAAACTTGGAATCGAATCCAGGGTAGTGTGCCATTTGGCTAACTCGTAGAAAACTCTAACTTGTTGCCTTATTTTTAAGTATACATATTTCAGAAAAAAAAACAAAAAACAAGTAAAAACTAAGGTCCTTTTCACTGGTCAAAAGTTTTCAACAAAGGAATGTCTGTGAATTCGGTACGTCATTTACCCTTCTCTCAATCTGGTCCGCATTCACTAAGTGCATGCATTCAGCCAAGACCGGACGCGTGTGAAAGGCGGAGCCACAGTCCACCCAGCTTTATGAAATATTGAGGTTTTCGACCAGTGCAACGCCAAAACCGCTTTCGATTCTATGAAATTTAGCTCTCACCCACCAAATCCTCTGTGAAAGCATACAACAGTAAGATGAGAAATAATGGATCATGTCATTAAAACTCGCGCTGAACTTAGGAGAGGAGAAGCAAGGCTTAATTATTCGTCTTCCGAAATTCTGGAAACAAGCAGCACAAAACCAGCAGCAGTTTTATCGCAACTCTCCGTTTTATCTACATGAAAGACTTAAATAAAAGTTTTAAATCACAAAACGTTCTCGGTATTAATGGAATTCAGGTTTGATAAATATATCTGAATGAGATGCTTTACATTGCTTAACACTTATTTTGTTATCATTCTAAACAGTAAATGCGTTTAAAATTCGCGTTAATAGATCTTTTCTCAACCAAACAAAGTTTCATTGATGGAGTTAAAAAGCCAATTAAAATTCTTTATGGGGAAAATCAATGTTAAAATTCCCCCTAACATCGTCACCTCAACAAGGATTTTCCTGAAACGACAGCGTGGAGATGACAACGGCTTGGCAAGAGGCACGACTTGGTTTTAAAAATCGTACTACTTCTGGCACCGAACTTTATTCATAGAGCACATGATTGTAAAAGTCATTGCCTAAACCGGTTTTTATTTTTATGTTTGGTAGTTCTCAACTATCAACTAAAATTATAGCTAATGCGTACTATAATTAAGCCATTTTGCTTCGCCGATTTTCTGTTATACACAAGGTTTTCCCTCTTTGGTCTTCATATCTTTCAATGTCGTGACGTTCTTGCAGGGAAGGAAGGGCTGTAGACAAGCACTGTTGTCAAAGATAAACTATTAAAGGGCTGCAGTTCAGTCTTCTAAATGAGCTAACAGTATCCCCCTTGCTATCTGCTAGCCCAAGTTTAATCCTCACCATATTCCCAGTAGAAATGATAGTATAGATAGTGATAAGGATGAGGACTAAAGGGCAAGGGTGTGAAAGGTATTCGAAAGAGTTTGAGGACAGATTTGAACAGTTTGCACCAAGTCAAATAATTACACAGTTTGGCTGATGAGAACTAAATGGAAATTATATGACTGCGAAAAATAAGCAATTCTGCAACTCCAAGGCAAGGGTCAGAAAAAGTTTTTCAAGAAATTCTTAATGAACTGAAGCGGTGTAAATTCAAGGAACTTTCAGGATTCATTGTAGCAACAGCCGAATGGATTCTAGAATTCAATGATCTTTCTAAAACCAACCAAACCTCCTCTTCTACACAATGATGGGCGGAAGAGTGCATTCACCAAAGCCGACATTATCTGTACGATCGTGTGCACGCATGTCACACGGGTTCGGTCGACGGAATGGATGGCCCTAAATTACATCCAAACCTTGAAAAGAACAGGAAATTATACTCATATTCACGCCATTTTTTAATAACTCCTATCAACCGCTGTGATAGAATATGGTTCATTATCAAACCTTTATGTCAAGAGTTATTAACTGCGTTTGGAAGCCTCCAAGACAAAGAGAGATTTGGAACAGAATCATGGCGCTAAATTAGTGTAAAAATTCTCTAAGGCCCAGTCAGTAGAAATATAGTTCAGAAGGTCACATTAAAACAACTAAATTCTTCACCTTGATCTATCCTAAATTGCTCTTAACCGGTCACGAGATAAAACAAGCAGAACAACTTGTTCGATTTCTGACTGAACTCGAAGTTTTATTATTATTTTTTTAATCGCAGGGTAGCGGCCTTGTCCTCAGTGTCCTATGTGACTTCTGTTACTGTAGGCTGTAGTTCATGTCACTATAGGCCTTATACTTAAATTGAACGGGTCTTAGTAAACTCTATCTCATGCTCCTTTTCTATACGTGTACTAACATATGCCAAGAACTGAAATAAAAAATGTTTTTTTAGGTTCATTTTTTGCTTGCAAGACATTAAGTTATAGACAGATTCAGAACATATCATCTGGATTCATGCCATACACGCAACAAAGTCAATCAAGCCGCGATTAGTGAACCCTCTTCAGTCACCGACTCTCAATCTCAAGTAGCATCTTGATAGAATCTTTTTAGGGTCAAAACTTCCAGCTGTTTTCAATGCTCTCTGTTTTCTTTGTTCGATGCTCCATGGTTCCTTTGAGCATCTCTTGAGACAGAAAGCATAGTTCTTTCCGGACAAACAAAAATTCACTTATATCTAATACTTAAAAAGCACTCAGAAACTTTTTCATCCAATAAAACTTCAAAACAAACCGGATACTTAAAAAACACATAATTCAATAAAGACGGTATAGATTTCGCGATTACAAAACGCATTTATACTGTTAGAGTTTTGGGCATTCCTGACTTAAATCCCCAGCGAAATTAACATTCCTTTTTCTTCGTTTTTCATTAAGAAAATGATGAGTCATCAGGAAAAAATGATCCATCAAAGCTCCGAGAGGCGTTTAATTACCTGCGGTACATTTCAGTAAAAAAAAAATCTTTTTATCGCTTTCAAACTATCTCAAGGAACTGAATAGGCATTTTTTAATCTCCTCACAATTCTTAACAATATACTTTTGACATCGTGGAAAACGATACTGATTAAAAACTTTGAGACTTGTAAAACCAAAAACGAGAGTACACGAATCCCTAGTGCGAGATTATCGCAAGATCCTAAGCCCAACATACTACAAGCACACCCGGGGGGAATCTTATCGTCCCCCGCTTAGGGGTAAAAACTACAGACGTAGCCTTCTCGTTAAATTCTCCCTTAGGGTGCTTAGGACGGATAGCTGATATGTTTACACCTCAAGGTATCGATTAGGGTTCGCGTAAAGAAATATCTAGGTAAATAAAACAAATGCCGTCAAACTGTATTAGAGCATCGCGCGCTGGAGAACGGTCTCTATAATTAGGGGTCAGATAAAGCGTGAGCCACGACCAGATTGGCCTCCCTTACGAAATTACTCCCCGTCTTTTCCATACGGGCCGGATTCCCCCTCCGGGTCAAAAGGGCTAGAACATGCAGGCATAGAGGTCAAATTATTACAGAGCCGTGCATTCATACAGACGGCAAGGATAATACTCTACCTCCTGCTAATGCCGGCAATAGGAACCATCATTTACAACATGCGAAATAGATGGAAATGAAAAAGAGAATCATCACTCAAGAGATTTATAAACGTAATTATCACCTCATACTCGAGTTAATAAAACCACAAGGCCATACTTAATTATGGTTTGTAAATATTTTTATCTGATCGTTTGTTTCTAAGTCATGTACTTTGCGGGTTACACAGGGGCTCGGTTTTAAATGACTTTTCAGCACTTTAATGCCCCATAACAGGTCCGCTGAGCTTCCTAAAGTCTTTATTATAACAGTTCATAAACATATGGATCGGCTAATAGGGATTTCTCATTAATCTCAATAACCATTTGAAGTTTCCTAATCGTTCCATTAAATGAAATACATAAAAGAGTGACTGTAATAAAAGCTGATTACTATTGGTTCTATTGCTGGTGGTTGACTTTTAGTATCCGATGGTCAGTGAAATAATGTGTTCTCCATGTCCTCAGTGTAGAAAGCACAAAGCCGTCTGAATAAGCAAAATTGCTCAAACTGATAAAATATTTTTGAAATAGAGTGATCAGTTTAATTTTGATATTTTTAAAGTCTAGTACTTACCTTTCGTTGTGTTATCTAACCGTTTTATCCTGTGTTTGTTATCGGAAATTCCATGCAAAGATTTTGCTACTTCAAATTCCACATTTCGTCGAAAACCATTCCTGGAGTAAGCGGCCCCACAGAGCATCATCGCTATGAACAGCATGCAACAGGTCCTGCAAAGCCACGATAAATATATACCATGCAAAAAATGAAAACAAAAGTAACAAAATTGCGAGCAAATTCTTACTTGATGGCCATGTTTTTCTAGAGGTACAGCTTCACGTCTCTCCTGGGTCAGGGAGTCGTCGAAACTAATTGAGGACGGTCTCGTTTTCAAAGACCAGTTGAGTGAAGGCAGATAAAATGTCACATTTCTGCAGCGTTTCCTATAAAATATCGGAAATTCATGCTGAGCCGTGATTGGCCAATTTAAGCGCGAAATACCAGATGTCGCGTGCCAGGATCACTTTTCAGGACCTAATTTTTTTGTTCTTTTTGTTGTTGTTTTTGCTGTCTTACAGAAAGTGGATCCATGTACCTTCTTATTTCATAACCCATTCAAACTTTTCTGAAATGTCAAGGGCATTCCCTTCTTTATTTGACCCTCTTTACCTCGTACTTTTGTCCCCCACCGTATGACACGACGACAACAGTAATTGGCCCTTTAGCAGCTCGCAGTGTCGCGTGACCTGCTTAATGCATAAATTATGGCATATACTTAAACAATACTAGAGACGGAAAAAGAAGAAGCATGAGAAAATAAGTATATTGAATTTAAGGTGATTGACAAAAGATTTATAGGTGTTGGAATATCCACTTTAGAATTATAAGGGTTTGCGAGTTAATCAAGACATTGATCTTTTGTAATTGACATGAAGGATACCAATCAAAATCGATATCGATACCAATATCTCGACCTCTCCCCTCGCCCCTTGTACCCCAAAGCTCTTCTGCGCATCTGCGCATAATTACGTGCGGAGTCAGAGGCGTATGAAGCACTACCTGAGATTAGGCCCAATTTCAGCAGTTCTCTTACAAAGCGAAACGAAAATAGAGCCTGGTCTCAGGTTAGAAGCACTGTGATTAAGAATGCCATTAATACCATAGAGGTTTATCAGTTATACACCGGTTATTACCCATTATTTACTTATATTCTCTTTCAATCTCTATTGTTGTACCCTACAATTTTTTGCATCAAGCCTGTAGGGGGTGGCTCTTCAAGCTACCCTAGCATGTTTCAGTTTTAGACCCTACATATTACTTTCCAAATATTAAGCAAGGGTGCACTTTGTTTATGTGGTCAAGTCACTAATGGGCCAAACGGGTTGGCCGTATTACCGGGGCAGGCTCAAATTTCATGACTTGAGGGCAGTAATAACAGATACAACGTACATCGCGGGCGCGATCCATTCAACCAAACTTACCGGAAGTTTCGGTCCAAAACTCAATAGATCGGTTCGGTCCAACCGGAAAAGTTTCGAAAAAACGGGTCCACCTTTTGAGGTGGTCCTCTTTTCCCGGTCGGACCGGTTGGAATTTTGGTTGAATGGATCGCGCCCCGCATTCACCGTACTGTTCACATTAGTAAACAACCGGAATGTAGATATCGCGTAAAGTAATTGAAAAAACTTCTCAAAATTTTCCTTCAGTGCATGAAACCCTTTTAAAATTCAGGTATAAAAATCCACAAGTGCATTTTTAAGGGTACTGTGGTCTGAAAACAGTACAAGAATAAGCTCAGATTATTAGGTCAATAAAATTGACATGTCTCAGGGATTTTAATTTTCGAAATTTTGAATGAGTGGCCGTAATATCGGGGGGAAATTATAAGAGATTCTACTGTTTGGGATTTGAAAATGTGGCCGTTGGCGGTATTCACGGGTGACCGCATTAACGGAGGATTTTTATAAGGAAATTGTATGGGCGTTTAGCCGGGTCGAAAAAAACTGGCCGTAATAACGAGGTAACCGTATTACTGAGGTGGCCGTAAGGCGGGTTCCACTGTAACGAGCGTTCACAACGACCTCTTTTCATAATAAATTATACACTTGTATGATCAAACTCAGCTCCAGTGAGCAAACATAAAGAAATTGGACAATTTCATACAACTCACTTTTTACAATAACTGTGTGAATCCTCGCGCGCTGATTAGTCGCGCGTTTTGATTGGCTAAAAACCCGTGGTTTATTGTGCCGGTAAACTCATAGTTTTACTTAAAGTTATATTCTAAAGGCAATAGACCACACTTTCTATGGGTTTACTGTTCGGCGCGTGATTTACAAGCTTTTCAAGTGTTCTCCCAACATCGCGCGTGGGTTATCACGCCGGTAAACCCGTGTGTGGTCTATTATTGCTCAAATAGACCATGGAAATGACGTAACATGTCACGCAGTGGCCGTTGTTTTGTTTTCGGTTTTTCGTAAAAAAAATGTTATTGTAAAAAACAAATCGACCACAATAAATTTCCATGCTATACACTCTTATAGATCATAGAAATGACGTCATAAAATGTTCAAAACATACTCTTTGGAGCGGAAATTCTAAATTCTAAAAATTGCCACCAGAGTGGATGTAGGATAAATCGTGACCGACTACGGAAACACTTAAGAGCAATCTTCTTGAGATGCCCCCCCTCCCCCCCCCGCTAGAAATTTACTTTTAATTTCGACTCCGTAAAGTTCCCTTCCTGGGTCCAGTTGTGGATTTCTAAGTCATTAAGACAGTTCAATACGGAGTCAAATTTTTGGCTTTACCCCTGAAATAATTAGTGTACTAATTCACAGTATTACGCTGTAATCTCATTGTTTTTGTGTGATTGTAACTATTTGGCAAAAATTGTTAGATATTCTTTCACGCGGTTGAGTAAATTTACTCTATAGCTTCCGCCATTTCAATTTGGTAATTTATTTTTGTGACCAAATATGTTTTTTTTGTCAAAAATCTGAACGATTTCCTAAAAAAAGGAAAAATCTGTATGGATCCGCGCCTGATTGTGATGTCACATGACTATAGAGAACTGTTGAGCAATGGACTGCAAAATGACCCGACATTTTTTTACTGATATTTAATTCAGTTATTAGAGAAGTCAAGCTTATTTATATCCTCGTTAAAGCTAAATTTAGAAGACTTATTTTTTTCACCCTAGATGCCTCCCAAAACTGACATTTTCAGTGAGAAGTGCTTCAGCTACTGGTGCACACATCCCAATCATTTTCCACAAACTTGTTTTTGCTTTGAAGACTCCATAGGAATGCTGGTAAGCAAAGTAGAGTGGCCTTTGAAACAAGAAAGGAATAACATGAGTAAAATGGTAGAATATTGGAATATTTATAGACTGCGCCAAAGGAAGAGATGTATTGCATGTCCAGTAATTATAAAGTCGACTTGCTTATTCTTTCTTCTCTGATTTATTTATTTACATGGTTATTTAAATATTGTTATTATTCAATATTCGATCAATTCTACGAAAGTTAAGGGTGCAGTTTTATAATATTAATCCTTTTCTTCCACCGGTTTCCCTTCCGTTTCCACCCCCTGTTGCATGTTTTATTCCTTGTTGTTGCATGTTGTTGCTCAAAGTTTGAAACCGGTCAAACGTTTAGCTACGTGCAAACGGACGCAACAACTCCTGACAATGTTGGGCCAACAATGTTGGGAGTTGTTACGTCCGCTCGTACGTACGTAGCTTTTAATAATTAAGCTTTAATACATACTAAGTGAACTTATGTGACATGTATGTGTTGGCTGTTATTTGACGGCGCATCAGTTTCTGGCCAAGCTGTCTCAGCTGATCAGATAAAACCCTTATCTTTCTCAACTGCCTGTTAAGAACGAAAATTATTCAGCTGGTGTTAATGTCAACAAAGGTAATATCTGTCGTTAAGAAGGTCATTTAGTAGAAGTATGGTACTTGTGGAAAAAACGAAACAAAGAAATAACTTTAATTGAAACTTGAGGAGGTATTGACTCGCTAATAACAACAATAACAATAACAATAGCAACAGCAATAATACTACTACTACTACTAATAATAATAATTATAATAATAATAATGATAATAATAATAATATCCGCCGCTTATGACCAAAATGCGTCTTCTTCTAGTGCAAAACTTTACAGTTACCACTCAAGTATCATTACTTCTTAAAAAAAGCTTAGTGGGAAGCCAGAAAGCTCGCTTGACCTTTAATCTTAGCCTGCGTAACCGGAGGAATTGTATTTGCTTGTGTGAACAGAATGCGGAATTGATTTTGCTCGCGCTAAAGGCACGGGGAAACTACCAAACGTCTCCTACCTATTCTCCGCACAGCCTTGCAGCTCCTCTGCTAAAACTTTGCTCCTGCCAGCTACGTAGGTTACCTTTAGTCTTACTTCTTGTTGTTGTTGTTATTATTATTTTTTTTTTTAGCCAGATTAGACCTCTCTTCATATGTTTGTGTTTTGCTAGTGCTTGTGTGTTAATTGCCAACGAGCAAGCCGAGCCAGCTTAATGCTAAAGGGGGAATCCCCATATGAAAGGGGTCGGGATGCTCGTCGTCTCGCTTAGGGGTATAAATTTTGGATTTTGGTCTCACTTAGGGTGTTCTGGGCAAAACGTCATCATATTTAGCCCTGAACGTCTCGTTTAGGGTTGCACGCGAAAAAATATAAAAAAATATATATACATATTGTCTGTGTTTTAACATGGTCTCGTTTAGGGGTCAAAAACAGCTTAGGCCTCGCCCAGATCGGTCTCCTTTAGGGGTTCTGAATTCAAAATTTCCAACGAGCATCCCCACCTCTTTCATATGGGGAGTACCCCCCGGGGGGGGGGGGGCTCAATGCCACGCGAAGTATTGCAGCAGGCAGAAAAATTCTGGATCGTACTGTAACTGAACCATGATGTAAGGTGTAGATGCCCTGGGAGTGTTAGTGGCGTTAGATTTCACATGTAGTTTCACGTGGCTTTTGATGACCTTTGTTGTAAACAAACCTTCAAAGTTCGGCCTTTGTTCTATGCCACACTACTGTTCACTACTGTACTTGTACGAACTACAACTCGCTATTGCAAGTTCGCGCAAACCTATAAATGTTATTTCCCTTTCGCTGTTTGAAACTCGACAAGTTTAAGGTTCCAAATGTCTAAGCAGAAGAATAAGAGCGATTTTAAGGCCAAGAGCATGGTAGAAATGTAGGAACGAAGAGTGTTCGTAGTGGAAATTCTCGCATCACCAGCTGAAATGGTTTTATAAACACTGGAACTAAAACCGGTGATGTAGGCAAATTCTTTTTCTTTCGTTGGCACTTAGCGAAAGCTACTACTAGTCTAATAGCAAGCTTAAAACCGACTGCGTTACCTATACCTTATGGTGGATTTCAATCTGATTCGTCTGGCTATATTTTAAAGTGATTTTCGTTCTTAAATCCATAACTTCATTCAATACCGCTCCCGATTTATTACAACTTTCTATTCTTTTGGCTTGAAGAGAAAGGATTAAAATTTTCCAGTTTTATAAATTCCAAACTGCAGCTTGTTATCTATTACGGCATGATTTTTTTTTCGCTTTTACCTTCATGGACAAAATAGACAACCGGAAACCGAGCCCAACTGAAACACAAACTGAAACGGAAGTCCCTTGAGAACCCATATATGGAACTGTCGTGCATGCATTATCATTCTTTTGAAGTTCTCGTAAACATGGCCGAAATAGCGGAAGACGGTATGCCTTCTTCGGAAAATGAGGTAAAGATGTCAATCTCTTCCTTCTTTAAACAGTAGTTATTACCGAATTAGGTTTACAGCGTGAACAAATCTTCAACGTGTTCTTTACTATTGCCTTAATACAGCCTTTGTTTGTAGCGTTAAACGTGCATGAAAAATTCATCACTCCGAAAAACTTGATACCGGTTCTAAATTGTGTGCGTATACGATTTGTCAGCAACATGTTAGTGATTAAAACTCGTCTTAGATAACCCTAATTTGATTGTTACTGTCCTCGTTTCGTCGTAGATCTTTCATATAGCTTGTATTTGAGCTTAATGTTGTGGATCTTATGGCTCTTTATTAAATATCATTGTTTTCATCTTTCACTCACAATACAGCCTAGGCGGTTTTTTGACAGGCGCGTATTGCCCTTGCACATTGTCTGATATTGGAAAGAAATAGCTCAGTCTAGTCTTCATATTTGAAATGTCTGTTGTCGTTCTCAAATAGTGAACTTATTCGCCGCCCTGGATCGGAGCAAGGGAAAAAATATTTAGTCATGCTGGGCCAGCCAAATGCGTTTAGCACTGTCGGAATCTTCGATGTGAACATTATGGTTGTCTCTTGTTGTCCTTTGATTGTCTTTGAGGATGGTGATAAAACGTGATGAAAATATGTCTACCGTTCTGTACTTTTTTATTAATAATATTTAATCTCTCATTTTGTTTGTTTAGAGGCCCGTAATATAAATTACAACATCAATCTGTTTCTATTTCGTAAGAAAAATGAAACAATTGTAATTCTGTACAAAAAAAGAATAATTATTACCGCTGTTGTAAGGACTGTAATCGAGCTTATTGTAATAAAAACCCCGGGTTAACCTGATTTACATTAAGTGAAAACTGTGGAATTTTCCTTCAAGTTTAATTTTTCTTTTAAATTGTGAGAAAGAGTTCTGCTAAATAAAATTGTTTAGATTTTGAATTTCGTAGTCTTCATTGAGTGTAGCACCATAGATATTTGGATAAACTGTAAGCTTAATTTGCAAACCCTTTGTAGTGCATAGGTTCACTGTGGACAGTAGAGTCTTTTGATAAGTAGAAGCAGACTACTCTTCTAAAGCTGACTCTTGTGGATGCAATGTTTACATGGTGTATGCTCACTCATTTTATTGAAGTGTTTGGTCACTATTTCTTTGTTCTTGCATGTTTATGGCAAGGCTGGTCCATGTGATTGCTAGTATCATTGAAAAAATTCCAGCAATATTAATTTTATAATAGTTATATGCATTAGCCAGCCTTACACAAAGACTTGTGACAGAAGTCTATCTTAGTCATAGTCAGTGATTGCTGAGAACACTGCATTCCTTGATGCAAATTGTTCCCACTTAATCACTGAGGTCACTGAATGTTTCTTTCAGCAACCCTGCTAAAGGTAAACGGGTCTTATAGTTTCCAGCTTAAAAAGGGTTTTGTAGTTAGCCCCAGTGATGTAACCTCATCTAAAACAAGGCCAGAGTGAGCGTAGTCTCCTTCACAGCCGTTATTAGGGTCGTCACTCATCACGCAACGCTCCTCCCCACTAAGTTAGTGGGGAGGTGCGTTAAGTGACGAGTGACGACACTAGTAACGGCTGCAAAGGAGACTAGAGTGAGAGACAAATAACATCAAAAAAGTAATGCTGATCTGGGTCCTTGTTGTTCATACATTGGATTGTGCCATCCACTGAAACCAATCCAGTGAATAAGTATTAGGGACACCAATTGCGTTATACCCACTGGTTAGAGATTTATCCAGTCAACTGAGCTTTATCTACCCTTTGAACAACTGTGGCCAGCTGTTAAACATTTTTATCCTGGTCCTTGTAGTGGAGCATGCTATGTGAGTGATCCAGGCCTCTTGGCGAAGTTTATAAATAAATAAATAAGCATACATACTTGTGCAGCTCTGGGGGTCCTCTCTCCCCAGGTCATCTTCTCCTACGTGACGGAATACCTGTTTATATAAACACCAATGAAATACCAGGTGAGCTTTCAGCATGAAAACTGGATATCTTCACGCGTGAAAATAACATGTTATCTTCAGTTGCTATGGCTACATAATAAATTGTGCTTTTCACATCAAAACACTAATAAAGTGAAATGGTTGCTATTTCATTGGTGTTTATATAATAATTGCGCTCACTCATGAAATGAAATTTCGTATCTCCACGCGGCCATGTTATATTTGCCATATAATGAGAAATTACAGTTGAACCTCTCTACAATGGCCACCTTGGGGACAGAAGAAAGTGGACGTTGTGGAGAGGTGGTCGTTGTAGAGAGCTGGTTTTAAACAAGAGTCAATGTATGGATTTTTTGTCCACCAGGACGAAAAAAGTGGCCGTTAGTGGAGGTAATTAACATGATGCATGGTGATATTGATAACTGTTCATTGCATCACATGCAACAGAACTTAATAAGTCATGTGAAGGCTGGTGTTTCTGGATTTGCCTGAAATGTAATGAAAAGTGTGTTGATGAAACTTTGTTTTTATAAATTTTCTTTTTTTTTTTTCAGACAACCTCTGGAATATCAGGTTCCACTGAATCTATTGATTTGTCTTGCATCCATGTAAGTTATGTCAGGTTATACATTAATTTGGTGATCTGTGAATTAGAAGAATGACTTTTGAGTACTCAAGAAAGAGCCATCACCCCTTAAATGAGTTAATGAGATTAAGCATGGGAGATATATATGCATGTAAAAGCAAAAATATTGAGACGTCTGCACCTAGGGATAAGCATCGCATCTCTCCTCAAGGATGTTACACTTTGGAGGGCTTGAATTCAAGGAGTTTATAGTTTACAAAAATTTGGAGCACTTTAAAGCACATTGACATGGTAATAATTAGGATGACACAGTACAACAGAGCTTGGCTACAATTTAAGTGTTGCCTGAAGTTTGCATACTTCAGACCACACCACCATGCACAGGAAAAAATTGCAGAAAATCATTGATGTAAAATCGAATGGGATTTCATCAATTCCCAAGGAAAAAAAACATAAATGTTAAAGTTGGACACTTACCATTAATGTTTTTCTTTCAAAATTCACATAAATGTTAATTACAAATTCCACTGATGGTTAGTGCCAACTTACCACTGATGGTTTTATGTAATGTATCATTGATGTTAAATTCTTTTCAAACATTGACGGTAATTCAAATTAACAATAATGTTTGTTAGTCTTTTAATATTCAGGTTATTTTAATGTTCTATTATTGGGAAATTGCCTCTTCCCATGAAGAAAAACCCATCAATGTTTATTGCCATTTTAATTCCATACATGGTAGGAATCAAATTACTATAAATGGTAATTTATCAACCATTATTGGGAAATAGCTTAACCATAGATGGTAATTCAAATAATAACATCATCTTTTATTGTTTTAACATTCAGGTTATTTTAATAGTGTTATTGAGAAATTGCTACTTCCCATGAAGGAAAACCCATGGTAGGAATCAAATTGCCATAAATGGTAATTTATAAACCTTCATTGGGAATTAATAGCTTAACATTAATGGTAATTCAAATAACAATGTTTTTTACTGTTTTATGTTCAGATTATTTTAATGTACTAGCTGTCATTGGGAAATTGTCATTTCCCATGACGAAGGAAAACCCATCAATGTTTATTTATATTGTTGTTAACATGAATGGTTGGAATAAAATTTTTATTTTGAAAGGTAATGTAAAAACCGTTATTGAGAATTAGCAATCTCCATTCTCACTTGTGATATTTTAGTTCCCATCAAAAGAAATTTGAAAACATCCAAGTGGATTTGTGGTTAGTTAATTAACTTCTTAATAATCCTCTGCACTGAATTTTTTTTTGATATAGTTATCATGGAAATCGCCAATTCCGCAAAGCTAAGGTTACACTTCTAACAGTTCACCACTAAAACCAACCATAATCATCCAAGGCTATAAACTTTCAACTTTTAATGATACATTAACAAAGGATACATGTGTACAATAATCAGTTCGTTTCAGCTATCGTTTCCGAAATGATCGACCCGCAAAACTTGGGGCTTACAAATAAAAAGCAGAAATGAAATAATGCAGGAAGTATATTTGTAAAAAAAAATTTACACCGTGTTTACAACCTAGAATAATAACATTCTCAAATTCAAGCCAGTGTTCATGTGTTGATGATGAAAAGCTAAACAACGCAAAATTTGAAATACAAACTCTGGAGTCGTGCTCGAGAAATTTAAGTTACAGGCATGGAAAGCTTAATTGCCAGCTTATATCACTCACTTCGTCTTGTAAATTCTTCTATTCATATCGCTGATTTCATTCAGCTGGGCCTTCGACGGCTTTTTTGCCTTAACTGCGGTGATCACAATACTCGACGCTTCATCTATATCGGCGCTTGCGTTGACCAGCGTGGTTAGTTTAAGTTGGTCACCAACTGTCATCAGCCTGCAGGCTTCGTACTGTTCTCTTGTTGCTTTCTTTGATAGCAATAATAAGGATTTGCCGTCAATTTTTTGCGCTGGTTGCAGAAAAAAGAACAAGAAAAGGAAATTATTGTACATAGTACAGGTAAACTTAAACTTTTTTCAGTAACAAAACACACCAACTATGAACCGAATGTGAAGGAACGAATCGAATGTTGATCGATCTAAGATTGCGGCCGCCATCTTTGAATTGGCATGTGAACGATTTCTAGCCCTTCTAACAGACTATAGAAAAGTTGCAAAGATAACTAAAGTAAGGTTAAATTAAATCTTAATAACTTAACAGCACTTAATATCTCATCTTTATTCAAAAATGACGTTTCTTTCTTTCGCGCCAAAACTTTCAGTGAATGACCAGTTTTCCCCCAAGGCAGAGCGATAAAAACTCGATCACGTTTAATATGAGTTAATTCGAAGTGCACAATAATGAACCCAAAGCTGAATTGAAAAGTTTCAGGCCTTTTTTCAAATACTAGTAGGTTATCGGAAAGAAAAAACGGACCATCATACGCAGTGTAAAATGGCGCGAAAAACACAATGCGACACAAGCTTACCTTCGAACTTCTCGGCAATTTCTAATTGGAATTCTTTCGCAATAAAATCCTTCACTTCTTGGATATTCATTTCTTGTACGGAACTGGACGTTTCATTTTCACCCATGGTTGTCAATAAACAACAAACGAAGAATAAAGAAGACCAATTCAAAACCGTCACGTCCTCACTTGCACAATTCATGGGTGGAATGAACAACGCCGGGATCAAACACGGGATCTTCACCGTCATTCCGCAACCTGATTGGTTGATAAAAAAAAAGCTGGGGTGTGATTGGTGCAGGTTATCTTCGCGCGGGAAATTTGGCGTTTTCGATTGACATTTCCTTTGGAGGGCTTTTTGAAATTATGGTGAAGGATCGGCATCGGCAGGATATCTTCGCGTGGGAAATTCGGCGTTACTGATCTTTGTTTTTTACCCGTCGTGAGCCAGCTGCCCGATATTATGGAAACTAAAAGACGAAGATTTGAACCTTATGTTTGGTCAAGAGATGATATTGTCTGCTGTAACTGTTCACAGTTAAAATCTAGACACGTACATTGCCCTTGTTCCAGCTGCAATGGTGCTGCAGTTGCACGTTCCCTGGAATATTCTCATTGGCAACAACAACAAGCCATTGCTGATCTTGGGCTACCCAGGTAATCACAAAAATATAGGCTCATCATTTTAACATGTATACATGACTGCTTTTGATATACAAATAAGTGGGCAATATCCACAATCATTTGTATTCTCTTGAGGCTGCACCTGATCACAAGTATTCCTTTGTTTCAAACAGAAATGAAGAACCCAGTGATTCACACAACGACTCAGGCATTGATGAATTTTCATCCCCTTTGTCTACCGGGGACAACGTCACCATTACTGTGCACGTGGATGATGTCTATGACTACAATTCTAGTGCCCTGCCAGGCAACCAGATTTGTCCAAGGCCAGTTTCTTCCTAGTAAGCTTGATGAAAATGGAAACATTGTGATATTTTCTGAAACTGGTTTTCCTATTCCATGCAAAGATAGCCTCCCTAAAATGGTTATTCAACCCGTAACATGTATTTTGAGAAAGGTTATGGTTGTTTCCAATCCTTTTGAGCCCCAAGAGTCAGTTGTAATTGACTTTATGAGGAAGAGTATGCCATTGTCTGAGCACGATATTGTCGTTCCATTTTACCCTGAGCGAGGAGATATGGTTTTGATCGATGGAACTGATCCTGAGCCATGGCTTGGAGAAGTAATGACTGTGGATGTAACTAATCAACTTGCTAAGGTCCGATATTACATCAGAAATGGGGAAAGAGAAGTTGGCTCCATTCTTGTTGATGTATTTGTCTCTCAGAGAAATGCCTGTTTAGACCAAGTATCCTGGAATGCAATTGTGTGTGTGGCAATTGGAGAATGAATGGGAACACTTGGGAAATGATGCCTTTTATGTAGATAGCATGTGCTCAATAACTGTCAATAACTGTCAGCTTAACAACAAAATACTTTACCTGCAGTAACACCATAATGACAGATGTAATTAATCCCCTCTAAGGAATACCAGTACTAGAATTTTGCATTAAAAATGTTAATTTATGATACCAAAATGTAGTCATTACCTCTTTTATTGGAATTGCTGGATTTGTTGATGTACTGTTCCATCAGTGGCTAAAGCATTTAGTTGGATGGGTAAAATACCAATATTGTTGGGAAATGGTTTATACCAAGAATGGTTTTGGGAGAAAGAATCTCAAAATACAAGCATGGTCTTTGGAATTCACATGAATGCTTTTAAAGTTTGACACAAACCATTTATGTTTTAATCCTTACATTAATGGTTTTTCAACTCATGGAGACAAACCATTAATGGTTTAAAGTATCATAACATTTGCGTTCTTTTCTAATAACATCAATGGTTTGTACTGATGTATTATCCCATAAATGTTTAATGGTGTTTACATAAATGGGTAACATATAAACATTGTTGGGAATTGATTACACCAAGAATTGTTTTGCAAAAGTAAAAAAAAACACATTCTTGGTATTTTAAAAGCACAATAATGATGTATTATCCCATTAGTGTTTAAAGATATTTACATAGATGGGTAACATATAAACATTATTGGGAATTGATTACACCAAGAATGGTTTCATAAATTACACATAAATGGTATTTTAAACCCACAACAATGGTTTTATTCTGTATAAAATACCATTCATGGCTATTATTGTAGACCCATCCATGACTTCTAGACTGTTTATGTTAATTGTTAAAAAAACATTCATAAATTCGAAATAACATTAATGTTTTTCCACTTAAAAAAATTAATTCCCTATAAAAACCATTAATGGTTTTTAACAATGAGTGGGAATTTCAAAAAAACCTTTGATGTTTTTTTGCAATTTTTTCCTGTGATGGTCTGCCTCCCCAACACTTTGTAAACAGTAGTATGTTATCATGGGAAAAGAATGATATGAAGGACACAAGGTTAATATGGCTTAACATCTCCACCCAATGACCAAATCATCTGAATTGGTACAAGGTTACAAGGTCTTACATCACGGTCAGCATAATCTTACCAGATTTTAAGACCCTGGATGGTGGTCTGGCCATCGTTGGTACTCTAGGCTCTACTTAACAGTTTACAGTGAATATTGGGGGAAACATTTGGTTTGTGCCATATTTCATTAATTTTGGAAATCTTCCGAAAGTAGGGGATGTTTTGTTATTTTATTGGTATTTGAGTCTCTAATTCTCTCTAGTGGTCAACACATTTGTAAATAACTAGAATTAAGGAAAAATGAAGATTATTGTTGTTATTGTCATCATGTCAATTATGCAGAGGCAGAGGGTTTCAAATATTTCTTTATAATTAAGGTAACTCAAGGTTTTGATTAACTGGCTGCAGATATATTTTTCAATATCAATATACTTAACAGTGTTGATATTTTATTTATTTATCATCTTTCAGTGGGGCTACCTAAACTGCACATTGCTTAATGATCCAAAGAAAATAAAGGTATAAAATATTGTGTGGAATATGTATTTATAACCCTAATATTTTTTGACCTTTTGTTATAATGAGGGGCTTCTGATAGGTCACGGAAAAAAAGTCAAATTTTGCGCGATTTTTAGGGACAAAATTGCAGAAAAATCGGCTGATTTCACAGAAATTTCACGGGAATTTTCGGGGCAAACTTGGCTGGAAAGCAATCAGTAAAAAAGGCAGATTTTGTGTTTATTTTCGGGGCAAATTTCACTGGAAATCAGTCAGTTTTGCGCTGATCAGACCAGCGTTTTTAATGTTTTTCTAAGAGAAGTCATCATATGCTCTTTCAACAACAATACGCTCCAGAAATGAACCAATGGCAAAGCCTTTAACATCATGGCTAGTGCCCTGAGTGAGTTTTTCGCAACATAATCTATGCCTGGTAGTTTCGGAATGTTGTTTGTAGGTTTCAGTGACGAAGTTTTGACATAGATTTGTGAGTTTATGGCAAGTAAATACCCCCAGTAACTGAGACAAGTTTCAAAATTGCTGTACATACAGACATGTATTTGATAAGATTTCTACCGAATTTTGCGGTATTTTGCGTGTTATTGTGGATTTCTTGAGATTTCACAGATTTACCAGAATTTTGTGGCGCCGCGACCACACGAAATATCAGAAGCCCTGTATAATTACTTAATTTAAAACATATGTACATGTACCTTAGATGATGACTACACTTTTTTTGCTTCTATTTAAGACGTAATTGGCAATTATGTATTCTTTGAGGAACTTTTTTCTTGTAGCAATTAGAAAATTGGAACACCTCACCAAATGACCTAAAAAGATTATTGAATCATTATATGTTTTCTCTAAAAAATTGGCTAAAGGCATTTTAATATGAATTCAAGAACAATTAAAAAATAAGATGTTTTACTTGTATTTGTGAAAAGGAAATACATGTATAGACATATCACAGTAAAAGTAAAAATCACAATTATTTATTCCAAGTAGTAAAAAATTGGAGATTTAAAAAAAAAATCCTACAATTGGGCTGTGTCAGTTTTTGCTCTTGACAAATGTTGCATTGATTTTGTTACAAATAGTTACTGTATGGTGAGTCCTGGGACTCATCTTGTGAAAAATCATGAGTCCCAGTGCAGAACCAGTGAGTCCCAGTTTAAAATATAGCCCTTCTATTTAATAAGAGCATAAACAAGACTCAGATAAACATGCATCATTAAACAACAGCCACAATCACTGCCACAGAAATCACATGAACAGGATATTTCTACAAAAACATCTTCAGATCGATCAATCGATCTTTGTGTTCTACAGGACGCATGCCATGAATTATTTTGCATCTTTGGGTTTTTTTATACATCAGGAACGCAGGACGCAGAAGTAACAAAATCACTATGTTGGTGATAAAAATAGTAAAAACAGTGCATAACACGTATGTTAATTGTGCAGGTTAGGAAATATATTTTGACTAATGCGTTCTCTTGCTGTACTGTAGGACTGCATTTGGCAGACTTACTGGGTGGACTTGTGCGGATCAACACTCAGACTATATAAGGTGAGATAAAAAATATTTTTAACAAAACACTAGAATGCCTATAAACTAAGATAAGCAGACAGCTATACTTCTTGACGCTATATTGAAAGTTTATTTGAATTCTTCACTTAAAAGAATCACTTAAAAGAATCATTAGTTTAAGCATCCAGCTCCAAAATTGCAAGCACTTTCCACCATTCCTGTTGTTTTCTGCTTACAAGTACAGAAGTTTCATTTGTTTGAATTATTTTATGTACATAGCTTACATGCAGGGTGCAGAATGTTCATATAGCAGGCAGGCTGGAATGGAGCTTGGCTGACTATTTTCTTGTGGTTTCAGTTTTCAAGCTTTCAAATTATCAATTATGTCTAAAGTACAGAGATGAGGGTTTTGGGTTTTGTTAATGATGTTGCATTCATGTTGCCCGTCTTCAATATGCATGTACATGTACATATCAAAGAGGTAGGGTAGGATAGGGCGTGGCAGGGGTAACCAATATTGGGCCCGTGGTTTCTATTATGATGTGTAGCTTTTTATAAATAACATTTAGAGCAAAGAGAAAGGGCAGGGCAGCCAGGTGACTGGTATGGGCTTTTGGGCTCTATTATGATGTATAGCTTTCTATCAATACATGTAACATGTACATGGTATCAGCAAAGAGAAAGGGTGGGGCAGCTAAATGACTGGTATTGGCTTGTGGGCTCTATTATAATGTGTTAAAACTTGCTATAAACTAGAAATAGTTGACACTACAGCTGCCCCCGCTCTGTATGTTGTCGGTCAATAGCATTCTTAGCTTGCTTGTTGTGTAGTTCTTTGAAATATACTGATTCATAATTGAAGATTTTCAGAGCAATATTAATTAACTTAGGCTTAGGACTCTATTATGTTGTGTAGCGTTCTATAAATAACATGTAGATTAAACAGGACAGGGTGGGGCAGGCAGGTGACTGGTATGAGCTTTTGAGCTCTAATATGATGTGTATCTTTCTATTTAGAAATAACATTTAGAGCAAAGAGACAGAGTGGGGCAGCCAGGTGACTGGTATGGGCTTTTGGGCTCCAATATGATGTGTAGCTTTCTATAAGGAAATGAAGTACAATGAGAGAGGGTGGGGAAGCTACAGTGTAGGTTACTGATATGGGCTTTTGGGCTTTATCATAATTTGTGGTTTTCTATGAATAACATGTAGAGGTAAGACAGAGGGTGGAGCAGCCAAGTGACTGGTATAGGCTTTAGTGCTTAGTTATGATGTGTGGCTTTCTATGAATAATGTGAAAAGCAAAGAGAGAGGGTTTGGCAGCCAAATGACTGTTATGGGCTTTTGTGCTTAGTTATGAGGTGTAGCTTTCTATAAATAATGTGAAGAGCAAAGAGAGAGGGTGGGGCAGCCAAATGACTGGAATGGGCTTTTGGGCTCCAATATGTGTAGCTTTCTATAAGGAAATGAAGTGCAATGAGAGAGGGTGGGGAAGCTACAGTGTGATATGGGCTTGTGGGCTCTATCATAATTTGTGGCTTTCTATAAATAACATGTAGAGGTAAGACAGAGGGTGGGGCAGCCAAGTGACTTGTATAGGCTTTTGTGCTTAGTTATGATGTGTACCCGGTAGCTTTCTATAAATAATGTGAAGAGCAAAGAGAGAGGGTGGGGCAGCCAGGTGACTGGTATGGGCTTTTGGGCTCTATTATGATGTGTAGCTTTCTATAAATGACATTTAGAACAAAGAGAGATGATTAGTTTTGGAATGAAAATGTTTATTATTATTATTCTTGTTTATTTGTTCATTTACATATTTTTGCTTACGTGTATTATTCCACATCCCTGATTGAAAGGAATCATATTCATTATAGGAAACCAATGTATTGACTTGTTAACTAATCTTCATTTGTTTGATCATAATTACTTTACCAGGATTTATCTCTACCTGCAAATTCATCAGATAAACTCCCCCCTTCACGTCTCACTGGACCAACAAATGAGGTATTGCTCTTAACACAATCATGTATGACTTAATATTTATGATCTTTTGGAACAATCTGACAGAAATCTCTATGATAAAATTAGCAAGGACAAACAGCATCCACTGTATTCTATCTCACCAACTGTAAAGGACTCTTCTTAAAGGCTTTGAAGGAAGACATTTCAGTTATCACTTAGTGCTTTAAGAACTGCTTTGTAAATAGGCTATACTTTACTTATAACTAATAGCAATGTGCTTTTACTTTAAATTTTTACTTTAAAATTATGATTTTTATAATTTTAATTTAACTTTAATTTTTATGACTTTTGTAACTTTCAATATGTATTTTATCGATTGAATTAAGATATTATTAGTATTATTGTTGTTGCTGTTATTATTATTATTATCATTGGTGGATCCAGGTGAGGGGGCCCCCCTTAGTTTTAGACCAACCTGAGGCCCGAGGGGCCAAAAAAAATTCTTTTGGGAGACTGGCCCCCCCTTATCTCAGGGTCTTGATGACTGCTCCCCCCTTCTTATCCCAAAGCCTGGATCAAGCACCGATTATTATTATTGTGTACTTACTCTTAGGATATAATACTAATGAATAACAGGAACATTTTCATTTTCATTTTCACAGTTTAGCAAATAGGTAACACTCCATATAATAGAGGGTTTTCAAGAAAAGGGGCACTTGTAATGACCTAAAAAACAGTCACAACCTAGTAAGCGGCCACAAGCACCCATTTTCTAGGAAACCCTTCAACAACAAATCGCTTATACAGTTGAACCTCCATTAAGCAGCCACCCTTAGGGTACCGGCAAGTGGCCAGTTAATGGGGATTGGCCACTCAATTGAGGTTCCTCATAAATTAGCATGCATTGTAACATGAGCGTATTCTTTAGTAGAAACATCCCTTTGTTTTGAAACACGCACACGACTGGACCAGCATTACTGGTCCACAACTGATCTGTCGTCACCTTCTATCTCCGACTGTATTTTCCGTCAGCATATTCTTGAAATAAAGCCAAACTAAGTATATCAAGCCTTTGATAGCGGCTTAATAGAGGTTACAACAATGGGAGAACTGTCATTAGGATGGCCAAAAGGTGGCTGCGGCTGCTTAATAGAGGTTGGCCACTTTAGACAGGAGAAGTCGTTACGTCACGTTGCCATGGTAACAAAATTTTCTGGATGACAACAAACCGAAAACGTCACTTAAAACGTGAATTCGCACAGCTTCAAACGTCATCGATCTTATTCAACTTCATTTAAATGGGCAAATGTTGGCGAAATTTTGTAGGGTTGAATCCGAAAGGACTGTATCTAAGTTTAGAAAAGGAAAAAAAACAACTTTTGAGTTGTGTTCACCTACTCCATAAAGCAAATGTGTGAAATTAGGTAGTTTCAGTGGTGCAACGACGGCAGCGAAATGTACAAAATAGCGTGGTGCACGTGCAAATTTGTTGTTTTGTCAATAAAAACCTTTTACTTTTCTGCCGTTCTCCTTCCGTCTCCGTCGTCGTTGGTTTTGTTGTCATCCAGAAATAGTGCTACCATGGTGACGTGCCGCCATACTTCTCCTTCCTATAGGTGGCCGCTTAATGGAGGTTCAACTTTATTACTTATTTCGTTCTCTGGAAGAACTTATAATGCAATTGAATGTTGAGTGTATTTAAAACATCACTTTTGGTTCTAATGCAGTAATGATTGACTATTTGCTTGTGATTTTCTTAGAATGAAAAGAAAGAAGCATTTATCATTTTAAAGAAAGGTGCAGAAGTCACAATGGTGGATGCTGGTTATGAGGTAAAAACGCTATATACCCAGGTGTAAGGCTCGTAGTTATTTGTTTGTTTATTTATTTGTACATATTTTTTTTTTTTTTTTTTTTGAGGGGTTCTCAAAAAATGTTTGCATAATCAAAGTACGCTTGTTGTATGCGTCTTACCTATTAAAAATCTGGAAGACAATTCAAGCCACTTTGCTAACCATGGCGTAATTGGATCAGGGGCACCCAACGTCAAGTTTTGGAAAATATATGTTCGGAAGACGATTTGAGATCTAGAATTTTCGGAACATTTTTCGGTAAAATTTCTTGCTTGCCTGCCTCTCCTAGGATTTTCGAACATCTAAAAAATGGTATAATTGCCAATTTTTAACGGATGTTTACCCTGAAAAGGTCACCGAGAATTTTCGGGAGCCTTTTTCCTGGCTGAAATTTTCGAAAAGGTAAATTTTGATCCCTATAATATTCGGATAACTAGACTTTCAGCTAGGAAATCCGAACAGATGAAAAATTTTTAGGCGATGAAAATATGCCTATATCTACCGTTTAAATACTAAAATACGTTTAACAATGCTATGTTTAAGTGGTTTTGAACTATATTCTCGTTGGGTGCCCCTGTTAGATAAGTAGTCTTCAAGTCAATACTCTTAGGGTGTGTTTGTGTGTTTTGTGTGTGTGTTTTTCTATACCGGATAGAAGCTTTTTACCCGCCACGAAAATCACAGCGGATATAGGGTTTCAGTTCACACACAACAACGGTTGTGGCGGCGCGATTTCTGTGACGAAGCGATGTTGCACCGCGCCGATCTCTTAAATGGAAGGCCACATATCGGATAGGGGTTCACGCTCTACAACATACGTTTCTGGGAAACTGCCCACCTACCCCTCCCCTAAGCCAACACTAACACTTACTTCTCATTTGGGGCAAAATGCTGGCTTAAAGGGGGGCGGGGGGACGGAAAAGCTATGCGTCATAGTGTGATCAAAGCCTCATAGAATGTAAAAATGACGTCAAAACGTTGCAAACCTTTGTAGCAGAAACCGCAAGTAGCGCACAAATGTTTTAACTGCAACAGTTGTAAAAGTAGCCTGCGAAGCGCAGACGCTATTTTTCGGAGGGAGAGAAGCGACGACCGGAAATGCGTCTGCGCTTCGCAGGCTATTGTAAAAGATGTTGACAATGAAAAATTGTGATTACTTCGTCTTTAAATTTTGGCGTAGTCTCAGAAAATCGCGTGTAAAAGACAGCAAAAGGACACATTGTGCATTTGACAATGGCTTTTGATCATTGAGCACGTGAGGGTTACACGTGCGTGTCGCTATTGACACAACGTTATTCACTCGTCGTACTCGTGAGACTCGGGCCCATGCAAGGCATGAGAGTTTTTTAGATATTCAAGAAGGCTAACAGTCTGTGACGCACATCACGGTCAATCACACCTAGTGTTGCAGGGGTTTATGTTACTGGTTATTGATAGAAAACGAATCTTTGTAACAGCCGTGTGTTTTCATAGACAAAAAAAAATTCCGTGTTCAAAGTTTTGTAGAGTTTTTACTGCAGGAAGCACTCTAGAAATATTTCTGGAATGGTATTGTGCTGCAGGGAGAAAGCCAATCAGGCGAGAGAAAACTAAACCACAAGCAGCGACCGTAATTAGTTTGCGATTTTGGCTTGTTCGCGTGCCCAGATCTTTGTTGTGATTGGTCACAACAAGACCGCGGCAAAACGTCTACGCGTGCGCCGGGTTGAGCATTTCCGGTCACTTTTCAGTCACGCTTTCCTGTCAAAGTCTCCCAAGCTTACTTCGTGAGTGTAGCCTGCGTTTTGTTGGTCTGCTTCATGTTGTCATTCGGTTGTTTTGAAACTGCTTTTATGGATGACCAGGAAAAAATTAGTCGCTTAGATTCAGAAAAGGTATAATACATTGTCTAATTTTGGCTAATTTCAGGAGTTCTTATCACAACACATACACACAAATTATTCCTGAGATATTTCAGTTGTTCGCGGTTTTCAGTAGTCTGCTACACAGCCGTTCTTTGGGTCGTCACGCAACGCTCCTCCCTTCCGTGAGGACACAGAAAACAGCTGCTTAGCAGACTTGGTTTTCAGAGGTTGACAGTTATTTTCATCGCCTTCTCTGAACTTAAATGAAAAAGTTAGTAACTGCTGATTCGACTCCCACATTTGTTTCAGCCTCGCAAGTCCAGGAAAAGATTAACTGTAAATAGAAGACATGTATTTAAACTGTCCTTCTCTGCCAAGGGATCATCAAATTCTCCATCTTACCTCTTTCAAGCACCTTCCAAAGGCGCCATGTATCGATGGTAGGTCTCTAACACAAACTTACTACATTACAGTAACGTTTCATATTCACTCATACAATACCGGATCTTTCACGTCCGGAAAGTTGTACGTTAATTGAGCTCTAGACTAGAAATACAAAACAAAACATTCAAAAGAGTTCAAGTATTCGTAAATTACTTTTTGATATCTTAGATGAAGATGATTATAATCAATTCCCCGTGTTTATTAAAAAGTCAGTCTATGTAGATAGATATACTTGTTAAATTTTTAATTTTTGCTTTTCCTTTCTTTGTTATTTATCTTCACGAGTGACTCCTTGTCTTAGTGCATTGTTAAATAATTAATTGAGTACGTGAGTAAGTACTGAGTAGTTAATTAAATCACTGAACTTCTTTGTTTTAAATTAATTTATTTTAAGTTGCAATCTGCGAGGCTTTGTAAAGTGTAGTGTTTTTTGATGTTAGTAGATATATATGGTACTCATGTACTTGTCTTTTCCCCCGGCGGGGAAGGGGGGGGGGGGTACTGTCATATATGGGCTATATAGGTATGTGCCGCTGTGAAGGGTATGATTTTCAAGCAGTTTACTCTAGGATAGGGTATATAAATCAGAGCGTTTGGGTCTAGAATAGGGTGTCATTTTTCAGGAAACTGATCAGTTGGTTGAAGATTTTATCTAGACCAGGGAAACTGCTACTCTAGGATAGGAGGGATTTGGGGAGTTTACTCTAGTATAGGGTAGCAAAATTTAGCTGAACTATCTCTAGTATAGGTTAAGTGTTCCAGGGTCCCAGCTGCACATCCCCACCCAGAAATTCCTTAAGTACCCCCCCCCCGGGCCTTTTCCCCACCACGACTAGCTTTCAAGCTATTTAACTGTTGTTGTTGTTGTTGTAACGTCGTCTAGGAATGAAGGCAACCCAGAAAAAAAAAACAGAGTAGAGAAGCAAAAGTAACTATGGGGTAGGGGGTGGCTTGGTGTTGTTGGAGGTGGCGAGAAAGCGAAAAATCAAAGTCAAGCTTAATGTATTCTCTCACCATCAAATATGGAAAGCGAGCTACATGTTGTTTTAACAATATTCTTCAGGAAGCAAAGTCCAACAGCGAAGTTGATATCAGCTTATTACATTTTTATGCATTTGTTTCGATAGGATGAGCAAAATTGAAGAGGGCATTGATATAGCAGACAAACCACAGGTGTGTGACACAACGTGAGCTCTTATACACTTACTAACTGGTCAGCGTCAATTCTGACCCCTGATTAAAAACTTTCCTTCCCTGGGTGCCAGAGACTTTTCTAGTGCGGTTTCCGGTTTCTTTCAAGTAGGGACAGTGTCCCGATTATGCGCACGCGCGAGCGTCATCTGTTTTTTCTTCAAAAGACAATGGAACTGTTATATTGACTCGACAAGATTTCCTTCCGGACCGCACCGCCGACAGAGATTTGTTGTCTATATTCTCAAGTAATATTTTAGACTTTTAAAGAAGTCTTTCGTCTTATATAAAAATTTGGCTCGCGGTTCGAAGACTTATCGCGATTTTATCGCTAGCTGGGCCGCCTCGCGACCCGAAAATCTCGTTCCGCTCGCTTTAAAAACATATTTTCTACTTTGAAATTCGCGTCAGAGGTCAGTTGTTCCAAGTCTAGTAATATCTGCTTGATTTGCTCGCGTTCTAGCCTCAAACGTTTGAAAGACATAAATAAAAATGCAATCTTAACGCTATGCATCATCAGAAAGGTTAGTCAAAAATTATATTATGATTTCATGGCACTAGTTTTACTAAACATGTAGCGCCTGTTTGTTTGATTTTGTCCGCCGTTAGGGAGATTCATTTAACAAAGTTTACTAACGCGTCGTTGCAAAACATTCTGCTTCACGAAGCTCCCCTCCACAAGATCTCCTCAGTCTCATCAATGTCTCAATGGTTTCTTTCTTACAGTCTTTATTGTTGCCGTTTCATTTCTGCGTATTCCTTTCACAATTATCTGAGCTTGTTTGGAAGCTGGCAGAAGAAATAAGCCTTCAATCGGCGTCAAAGTGCTTCCAATCTTTTGGTCCTCCGGCCAACGGCAATAAAAGTAACGCCAAAAAATCCAGATTTTGCCCAAATCGAAACTTAACAGGAACAATATATCATTGATCTGCAATCCTGACAAGTTTTAGTGTCGTATCGAACCCGGTCAAGCGTTCAGGATTGGTATGTTGTCAGCTTGTTCAACGCGTTCAGATAATGTAGCCTGCGTCGCAGACATTGAGTTCTCTATCTGGGTCTTGAGTGACAAGTCCGGCTGCCACGCAGGCTAAGATGATGTGGACGGCACAAAGTAAACTGAGCAGGAAAAAAACAACGAGGGGGGTGGGGCTTGGGAGAGAGGGTGAGGTCTGTCACCGTTACTTGATTGACAACGTTCAAGAACCAAAAAAATTTCAAAACCTTCGGTCGGATTACAAGCCGACAAAATGACATCAGCTGAAAATAAATTACACAGGTGTACCATCCTCTCTCCCTCTCATTTCTCTTCTTCCGCTGTTTTTCCTCTGCTCTCCATTTTGCGTCATTCGCCACTGTCTTAACGCCTGAAACAGGCTACATATATTAATATATAGTGTTGTTCAGCGTTAACTTCTTGAAATGTTATTTGCTATACCGTGTTTACTGCACTTCATGTCAGTTATGTTCTCTTTTTCTGTTCTTTTTATTTCATTACTGACTGGACTGACTTGTATTACGGCAGAATGAATCAGCAACAGGTATTTTTTCACGTCAAATGATTTTTTTTTTAATAGATTGTTATTGTACTATCATAGTTACTTTCGACTTTCAGTCAGTAAATTTCTTGACAAACGGTGTTTCAATTTTGTACAAAATTGTAACCTTAGAAGTAGGTCGAGGGCGGGGGAGGGGAAGTTAGTTTAAAGCGCAGGGTTATGAAGGATAAGTAAGATTTTCTGAGGGATAGGGGGTGAGGAGGGATCAGGGAATTCTTGAATTCCATCTTGTCTAGGTATTTCACTTCATGGACACTCAACGCCCCAGTGGTGGATAATGCAATAAAAGTGCTCCATTGTGTTAGTTTCTTTATTTTGCCTCAGTTGAAAGTAGTTCAACCGTAGATCATGTGGCAATAAATCTTCGAACATTGTGGTCATACTTGTCAGTTCCATTTCATTGCTAGTATCGCTGGGTTATATTTGTAGTATTAGTAGCGATCGCAGTGATAGGCTAAACTTTGGTTTCTTTTCTTTCAAAACTATTGTTAACACTTGTAAACCGCCCTCAGAATGGTAACTTGCCTTTAAGTTCAGTTGGTGTTGGCATGTTACTACACCGTAATAACTCGGTAGTAGCAAACGTTGCAGTGAAAGGTAATGAAATAATTTTTTAACTCTATTTTCTCTTAAATAAACTAAAATAACTTAACAAGACAGAAAGTCGGAATTTAACAGTTTGTTGTTATCTAAATTCAAGACTCGATAAGGAGATAGTTCATTACATTGAATTATATACATAAAGTGGAACAGTTTCTGTCTCTGTTAATAATTAACGCTTTGATTCTTGATCTTGTTTTTAGTTGTTTCGGCTTTAACTTCAGCTCTAACCTATTTGAGAGGTTTTTCATTTAGTAAGTTATCAGTTCTTTTACGAGTAAAGGTCTCAAAGTCACTCTTTGTGTAATAGAAACAAACCATTATATTTTCAAATGCACAAGTTTTCGGTCAATCTTAATTCTAAGTGTACCCCTGAAGGTTCTATAAATGACTTGATTATTTGAAACTTATTCCATTAGTCCTTGACGAAGTCTGACAGGGGCGTAGCCAGCCAATAGACCTGTAACTCCTAGCCTACAAAGTTCTGGTTTGATCACTCTACCGCTTGTAATAAATTATGCGTTGTTGGGTGCTGTCTGATGTCTGATTCATTTCGGCATTCGTATATGGAAAGTGTCCTTGTCCATCCGTGAACGTTGCAGTCTGAAATGTAGTTTGGAGCGAAAAGACGGATGATTTTTTAGACTATGAAATTTTCTACCTGGTCAATTTTTCTTGAATTTTGACATACACTTCTGAAATATATCTTTTAAACTGACCAAATATTGAAAAGTCGTAGCTTGATCCGCTTTACGCAAGAATGTGGATTTGAATTTAATAAGTTGCATATAATCGTTCAGTCAGTGATATGATCTATGGGGGTATGCTCGCTTGACCGGATTTGGCTTTAAACTCAAATTGCACAGGTCCACCTTCTAACAAAATATCGCTTCATTTAAACTCTCTGAGTTTGCTCTTTTCTAACCATCTAATTTTCTAGGTGCAGACTTCTGTACCTTAAATCCTCAAACAAGCGCCCAGAGAGCATGGTGTTGGGATAAAAATCATCTTGCAAATAACCTGCGTAGCTGGCGGAATTGTTTTTGTGCGTGTGTGAGAGTGTTGGTGGTCAGGCCGCCAAGCGAACGCTGAGGGCGTGAGAAAATTCAAAGCGTCGAAGAGGCGAAGATATTTTCTTTTTGAGTTTACCTGTGAAATAGGATAATTCGGGATCAGAGCTCAAGATACCGCGAAAGAACCACTGGCTTAAATAAGCGCCCGGACGTAATTCGATTACTTGCGATACTCAACTTCCGTTGTTTTATTTTTCACCAAGAATAAAAGTGCGGAGCTATTTTAAGACAGAGAAGTGGTTGTTTCAAATTTGCATTTAAGCAAGGGCGCTTATTCCAGTGAGAGGCGTTTATTTGAGGATGTACGGTACATCTAATCTAAAGATTTAACAAGTTAGGAAACTAAAAGTACTTAAAATATAAATGATTACCACTAATGGAGCACTTCAATACACACTCCTCAAATATTGTTTTCTTAGATTATACTTTATTATTTTCGTTCTTTAGGATAGTGTAATTCACTTTTATCAGCTTATTTTGGTTTGTAATGACAGAGGTGTAAATGTGCTGGGCGTAGAATTATTTTTATTTCTTTGTAGTCAAAACAGACTGGTTTTAAACGTGAGAATTTTCAGTCAGTGTGGACGAGTGCAATTTCATGTAGCATTGCCAGGAAGAGAACAGTCAAGTTGTCATTTTATCGGTGCATTTGAGTAAAAAAAGGTTTAACAGACAAATGAGAGGAAAACGTGTCAACTTGATCCTTCATTCTGTAGCGTGGTTGAAGAGCTTTCCGATTCGTGGAGTGATTTATTTTGGATTAGATGGTACAGTCCCCGCTTTACGGACACTCGCCAAATACGCCTCATTATTACGGACAATTTGCTGGGGAAAGAAAGCCTACAATTTTTCTCTAAATCCAACCCGCTTAATACGGACACCCAGTAAATACAGACACTTTCTATACCCCTCTCAAAGTCCGTATTAATGGGGTATGACTGTACACACCCGCCCTCCCTTTTGCATCCCTGTCATTACCAAGATGATATTTTGAATCGCTGCATGATTTGTTTCGTAGTTCTGGTGATTGTATTGAAATGATGAATATATGAGTTTCATATATTTGAAGTGCGGGATGAAGAAATATATGCAGCGAAGATCATCACAGTTAAATACGCAACTTATGTCAGTGAAGCGCTCTAGGCAAATGTGCGAGCCGGGGAGCCAACTGGTCATTGAGTTGGTTCGTAAGAGTCCCGGAAAAGATGATTGAAGATGAAATGATGAATGGTCGTTTTTATACTAGAGGACGTATTATCCGTCTGGACGAACTTGGGCAAATATTTGTAGTTCGTCTGGTTATGCATCTCAAGTATAAAGACGGGTACAAGAAGTATTATGCGTTTGGACGAACTTTCCTTCGAAATACGTCTTGAACGACGCACTACGAAAGGTAGTTCGTTTGTTCGCATAATGCGTCTTTTCCCGTCTTCATACTTAAGACGCATAACCAGACGAACTACAAAATGTTTGATCAAGTTCGTCCAGACGGATAATGTGTCGTCAGTGTAAAAACGGCCAATATATGAATTATATATATTTGAAATGCGGGATGAAGAAATATCACCCATATCGCAGTGATATGGTAGGGTTCGAATTCCGGTAAGCCTGAAAATTTTAGGGCTTACTTTTCTCAGCGACATAAGTTGCGTATTTAATTGTGTTGATCATCTTCTCTCTGTTTATGTGATTGTTCTGTTTTTTGTCCTCCTTTTTTTACTTCATGCTTAAGTCATGACTGTGTTACGATCTCTTTTTCAGACAAGAGACTGAAAGAAGCCAAACTTCTATCCATGGAGCAGCGTAGATACCATGTGGTTCCCGAAATGTAAGTTTTTTACAGCAAGTGAGAACCTCTGAGGACACATAATGTGCACCCGTTTCCTTGCCTCAAAAGGTCTGCTTGCAAAGTACTTAAAGTTAAATAAACCGCGTACACAGTTAGCAAGTTCCCTTTTTGATGCAGCAACGCAGCTGGGATTTCACACCGTTTCCACCAGACGGCGTGTCACTTTTTACTCGCGCACGCGCTTCCGTTTAACGTCTATATGACAACTGCGTACTTTAACGGCTTTATATACACTAAAGACGGGTCAGTCACGCGCCCGAAAGGCCTGTTTATGACACTTTTTGATATTTGTTACAATTAATATCATACTATAAGTTAAATTGTACACGACCTTTGGCTTAATGGTTATATGTAACGTCCGAAATCTCGAAAACCAACGGGCAATACAATGGCCAACGCGCGGCGCTCGAGGTGCGGGTCTTTAATTAGAGACCTTTAGATTGTACGACGAGTACCAGATTTTCTTAATAGTAAGTTGTGCCCGCGCGTGAGGCAGTGTCATTTTGGCGGGAAAACGTGGTAGCTGTCGTCATTCTACTACGAGTTTCAGCGAGAATGTCGTTGTGGCGGAAACGAGTTATCAAATGTTAGAAGTTTTAGCATTTGCAATTGGAAGAGGTCTTAACCCCCCTTCAATAACGATAACATTGCTTACTTTTCTAGTGAAAAAAGGTACAATGAAGACTTCCGGGGTGAATATTTTTTTGACAATACGCGAAAAAACTTTAAATCAAATCTCGTGCTCGTAGTCGTTCTCGTCCCCGAATCTTAAGGTCTCTAATAACTCAGTTCACGTAAGTCTAGCAGTCAACGGCTGTCTTTCTACTTGGGATTCATCGTCACTGCACAAGGCATGGCTTACAGTGGGAGACAGTTGATATTTCTTCTACCTTAACTGTAGGACGAAATGCTTAACTGCCCCATGATAAGCTTGGTGAAGCCACAGACTGGAGATGAGCAAATGTTCATAGCTGAGTGAAAGCCCATACTTACAAATTTAATGATGCTGTTATTGCACTTGTGGTTGAAAAGGTGCATCATTTTAAGTTTTTCAGTCACACTGGAAATAAAGACCAATTTCGATATACTAAAATTCATACTTGGTTTCGAGACTTGGGGAATTAAAACGGGTTACCTTGTATTTCAGGGAAAAGCACTGAATACATTTCCTTTGTTTTTCTGAACCAAGCATGAATTACGAATTGTAGAGCGGTTTTCATTTGAGTGTCGAAAAGTAATTGGTTTTGCACTTTCTACACGATGCGATTGGCTTAAAAGATTCGCGCCACCTTTTCATCCAATCAGAAGTAAAACCAAAGCCAATTGTGACGCGCTCGCATGCATTTTCCCGCGCTTTGCGTCAGCCACATGTAATTACTTCGAGTTTTGATTGGTTCAATGTATTGTCTGTGTCCTATGTGATTGGCCAGAGTAATTACTTTGGTTTTGGTTTTACGACACTCAAACGAAAACCACTCTAATGTATTGACTTTGCTGAATTTCTTTTCAGGGGTTTTCATTATTCAAGAGATGATGTTGACTCCGGAATGGAAGGTATTTACTACACACAAGTCCAATGTTTCTACATTTAAATTTGGTGAGGTCTTAAATAGAGCTGTTAATATTTCTGCAGGAGACGTGGAAGAAGCTTACGATGCGTCCAAGAAATCTCCAGAAAATCCTCATCTGGACAGTTTGAAGGTCAGGAAACTGTTCTTAACTCCAATTTAGCAGCCTTTTTTTTCGACCTGTTCACTGCTCACAGCCTAAGCCCTGACAGAAACGTTATACAAAGTAGAAACGTATGAGTAGCGACACTGGGAAATATTATTGAGTAGATTGTATGTCACTTGGTTGTAAGAACCCTGAACAAAGCATAAACAGCTGACACGTGAGCACAGAATCTTCAGTCCTATAGCTGTCATCCACCTCATCCAGAGTCTGGGTGTGGACTTTCTTGCATTGCTTAGTTGCATTCTTTCTCAATACAATCGCGGACTCTCCCTGAATGGCACCTCTAGACGGACCCCCATAGTTGGTCCCTGCCTTTCTTTACTCCCTTACTCTCTATAAGATGGACACTGAGTACGGGGGCCAAAGGTGTCCATCTCGGAGAGAGTCGACTCTTGAGGTGATGTTACACGGGACGATTGGCAACGACGATTTTTAGCGCAACACAGCGTTGCAATGTTGGAATAATATTTTAACTATTCGAAACAATGTCGCAACAATGTTGCAACGCTGTTACAACGTAACGCTGTGCTGCGTTAAAAATCATCTTTGCGAATCGTCTCGTGTGACATCACCTTTAAAGGTGAGAGCAGCGCGTATCTTTACTATCCTCAAACATCCTCAAATTGTATTCGTTATATGTATATGTATGTGTTAAATGTTATATGCATCTCTATTGTTTCTGAGAGTGAAATTATTTATTTAATTGTATATTTACTTGTTAATGGTAGAAACGTCTGCGGGAAATGGAGGACCTTGTAGTACAACTGGAAAAGGAAGAAGAGGCTTTTTTAGGCCCAAATGATTCGAAAAGTAAGTTTTTCCTTTCATGCAAAGTGCAGACTACATCGTATCTTAGTTATGTTGACAGCTGTCAATGGATCTTAACTGATCGTTCTTTAGTTACTTTCATTCATCTTTTTGACAGTATTCCCACTTCTAAAATCAACGCCCTTTCGAGTTCAAGCGTTTCAGACTTGTTTCAACTCGAAGCCGTTAATCTGTCTGCTGCGTTTTCAGAAAATAGAAGTAAAGGCTAGATAGATGTGAGGTCATGGTATGAGCTTCAGATGATGCCATTCTGCTTAAAGACGATGTTTCATTTTTTTTTTTCTCTTGTTTTCAGTGATAAAAAGATGCGAGTTTAAGTCAACAACAAGCACAGACTACTTCTTGGTACCAGGTCACCCGCGCTCGTTTATCCCTAAAGGAACTGAACTGACGATACTCGGGCAAATGCCAAACGGTCGCTGGCGATGCTTTGTTGAGCTGCCAAAAAACAAGTTTACGGTTCTCACAAATGGAAATCACTGGGAAACATCTTCTGAAGTTGAGAGTATTTCATCGTTTGACATCAGCGAGGAAGGCGCGATTCTTAACTCGAGCTCAAGAACTGAAACTTTTATAGGAAGTGTGCCAAGTAGTCTGCTCGTTGAACTGAGTCTTCCCTCAGTTTCTAAACTAAAATATGAAGACGGGACGCCCATTGCCTCCCCAGGGGACACCCCACAATTATCCCCCTTCCCCTCCCCTCCTCATTCGCCCTATTCCAGGCACAAAAACAACAGAGATTCCTTGCCGAATAATAAACGAAGTTCTTTACGTCGATCTATCGCGAGTGAAAATCTAAGTGAACAGGACATCTGGGAGCAGTTTTGCATACCCTCCCCTCCCTCGTCGCCTGCTACGTCGCGGTCGACCACTCCGTCGCTCTCGCGCTCAAATTCATCTGGAGCATCATTAGAGAATATTGATTTTGATCATACAACTGAACATGAGAAAAGATATGCGGACGCAAGTAAGGGAAATGAGCAAATGGAAAGCGAAAATATGGGAAGTGAAAAAATAAGAAATAAAGATTACTCTCAAGTTGCTCTTAGGCGAAGAAAAGAAGACAGTGCAGGAAGAACTACTTTGAATGTGAAAAGTCATAGAGAAGCGATTCTTATGAATGATGATGTGCCAGAAACGTACATTGGTAGTGATTCGGAAGATGATAGGATGGTTACAGTTATAGATGAAGTTCCACCGCATGAGACTGAAGAAGCTTTGAGAGCGGAGAAAGAAACTGTTAAAATGCGCGTAAAGAAGAACACACCACAGCGTGAGTTTGGTGAGTCAAGATCCAGTGTTTTGGAAGAAAATATGCACGGAAATGTTCCGATTTCATTCAGTTGTACGTAATGCTTATTGTCAGCCATTCAGCCTTTAATGAGGCTGTGTCGCCGCTGTCAAGCTCATTTTGTTATAATTGTTAGGGAGTTTAAGCAGCGACGTTTTTGAGCGACACGTCAACCGGAAGTGAGCCTTTTTGTCTTTTTAAATGCCTTGACGTTACCATATTTGTTTTGCTAAGTGTCTTTACTCTTATAGAGACGATTTGCCCTAAAATTTGTTCAAAGTCGTGGCTCAAGAGTGCAAAAAGTCCACTTCCGGTCGACTTGCGTCGCTCACAAACGTCGCTGCTCAAACTCCCTATTAACCCTTTAAGTCCCAATAGTGACCAACATCAATTTTCTCCTAACAATATCCAAACAATGTCAAGAGATAAGGTTATGAGAATTAACAAAATGATCACCTAAGGGAAAATGCTTTGATCTTTTATCAAATTCTTTCAATCCATTCATGAAAGAAATGTACAGAGATCAGTTTGGAGAATTTGTATGTGGATATTGGGGCTTAAAGGGTTAATATTATTGTCAGAGACACACCCTTATTCGCAATGGAGTTTAACGTTAGCAAAGAAATTGCTTGCAAATGGCAAGTTCACTTCTTTATGTTAAACACTAGACAGTGTCTCCCATGCATTCCGTTCAAGACAGAAAGAATGAACTTTGAAAAACTGTTACGCTAACAAGTTTTCAAAAATCCGTTTCAGTCTTCTTGAGGTTTGTACATCCATGCCTCCTTTGTATTTTCTGTGCTACTTACACCTTTTTAAAATGTTTTGAGCCATAATTTTTATGTTTCACTCGGATCAATATAGGTTTCTGAGAAACTGCCCACCTACCCCTCCCCTAAACCATGCAACATTTTACCCTAAATGAAAAGAAAGAGTTAATAGCTTATAGGAGGGGTAGGTGGGCAGTTTCCCAGAAAACCTAAATTGATACTTTCACTCAATTTGGTGACGTTTCCCACTCTTTGAATTATGATATATTTCGTGGCAAAGCGCCTTTAAGCTCATGACGAGTCTTTATAGCCAACAACATCACGGCTTAACTGAAAGACGACCAATAAAATCGCGACTTAACTGACTTATCAGGTCAATAACCAGAGTTTAATGCCATCAACAGACGTGATACAACTCACTTTGACTCTGAAGATGACTACCGCACTAGTTGTCGAAACGTCAGTCACTGTCAACAACAAGAGTTCACCGAGACGATCATACTCAACCTACTAATGAAATGACTCCTGGATTCAAACCTTTCATAACATGTAGATTGTCCTTATTTTGCAGACGCTGAGTCACCAGGTGGAGTGAGGCCAAACTATGCTTTCCTGGTGACCAAAAAATTAAGGCAACGAGGAATAAGCTTAATCGTGGGATCGTCAAGTTCAGGTGGGAACACTTTGCGGGCGTTTCCTCAATCCCCCCCCCCCCCACTCCCCCCCACTCCCCCCCACTCCATTCATTGATTTGATTTGATTCATTTATTCATTGAATTGGTTGACTGTCACTACAGAAGGAAGGAGGCAAGAATCGCGCATTATTTCATGCAGAGTCGGTAGCCTATTGGTAGTGTCAAACAATTCATAGATACCAGTTGTTTGATCGAGGGAGCTCCAACATAGGTTATTTGTTCAGCACAATAAGATTGAAAATTAGCTGACGTTTCTATCGTTACGACAGTTTTGTTTGAGGAAGGCTTAAGTTGGGCGTTAGAGGCGATGTAGCGACGTTTTACTGGGCTTGAAGAGATGATCAAAGAATCTTTGTCTGCCCAGGCAATATAATCATAGCACTAGTTTTTTTTCCTAATGAGATCGTTCTTATAGGGGCTATGTTGCGTGAATATTGCTGTTCAAGGTCAATTCTGCGCTAAAGTCATTACTTATACGTGTTTACCCATACACAAAATGGGCCTTTAGAGTTGCGAAGAAGATATCTGACAAATTTTATCACGGAGCACTAACCATGATATTTTTGTGGGGGTTTGCAGGCATCACATTAAAACTTGAAAAAGTTGGCTCAACTTTTTCAAGTTTGAATCCATGTCCATCCTTGCCATCTGTTGCAACAGGCAACAGAAAATAGTTTGAGTGCCTTAATATAGTCTTAAATAACAAAACTGGACCATTATTTTTGGAATTCAATTGATGCGAAAAAAAGTGTTAGCTTTTTAGAAATACAATGTGTAGCCTCTTGATGTAATCAACCGGCATAACAAAACAAGGTTCTTGCTGCTAGTTGTAGTTTTAGACCGAAAAGAGAAGGGTAAATGCTTTTGATAGAAGAGTTATATTGATACAGAGTAAATGTTTCATTTGAAAAGGAAACTTCGCTTACTGTCTTTGGCCTTTTTTTCTGGTTTCCGTAATTAGCAAAACAGAATATGAAAAAGTTCCACTTGACAGCTAAATCAATAAACGGAGGCCGATCTTGTTATCAAGACGTCATGTTTTGAGTGGCTATATTTAAAGCTGCATGTATTAACCTCCTCCGTCGCTACAATAGTATAAAGTATTTCCGCTTCCAAATTCTGGATTCCCTTATTTTGAGCAATTCTGTTGCCAAAAACAATAAGCATTTTACATCTCAATTTAAATCCCTCAACTTTTGTACTGAAATCCATCGTAAGGGTAGGCCACTAATATAATTTTAAACTTAATAATTGTCGTAAATAAATTATTTTTATCTAATCCTCACTTGACTTATATTCTGTCCGTAGAAGAAGAAGATGACGGTGATACAGGTAAAAGATAATTAATGTACTATTTGCTTAATTGTAAGAAAAACAAGTAGTATAATCCTCCACTCGCAGGTGGCGCTGTCCTTTTTGTCATTTACGTTTCTGGTTGCATGAATGACAGGGAACCTTCATCTCTGACAATTAGAGTTTGGGTTAAGTAAATTCAGAAAGGCACTACAATCAAACACCGCTTTACGGACACTCGCTTAATACCGTTTGCTTCGTCCTTTCGTCCCTGCTTCGTCTCTAAATTCAGCCCGATTAATAAGGACACTTTCTACGGCCCCATCAGTTTCCGTATTAACGGAGTTTGACCCTACTGTGACTTGTTAATAGTTCAAGTAATTTATATAGTACTGCAGTCCGGCTAACCTCCCGTGGGCAACCCTCAAACACAGGAAGATTCAGTGGTCGCTTATGGGAGATGTTCGCTGAAGAGAGTCGAACCAGAAAGGGTCTCGTCCGAGAAGACATCTTTTGGAAGAGAATTTACCGCTTGCAATTTTTAAGTTAATACGATATGTGTAGTTCCATGTTGTCACTTGTCGTGTTGAGTAGTACACACTTCAAACAGACCTTGCGTTACGTGGTCGCTTACAAGAGGTTTAAAAACAGTTAGAAAACCTTCATCGCCCAAAAGTAGTCGCGGTTGCTTACTTAAGGCGGTAGCCAACTATAGGGCTTCGACTGGGAAAACCTTGTTGCTAATGGGAGGTGGTCGCACATGGAGTTCGCAAGTAGTTTTAACTATTAGTTTCTTGCTAAAAATAACTTTTGGTCAAATTATGATGGGGCTTTGACTGGGAAAACTTTGGTGGTTACGAGAGGTGGTGGCACATGTGTTCAGAAGTTCTTACTAATACTTGATAGCAATAACCCTTCGTCAAGTTATATTTGTTGTTGTTGTCGTTGGTGTTGTTGTTGTTGTTGTTGTAAAGTGTCCTAGTTGGGAGGTCGCCAAAGACCAGCCAGTAGTTTCGACGCTTTCTAAATAAAGTTATTTGTTGATCGACTGTTATATTTTGAACAGGTCCAGGATATTCCTCAAAGCTGTCGCTAAGGTGAGGGGGTTGCCTCTGTAGGACTAAAAAATAATGTTTCGCGCATTTAGTATTGTCACAATGTTTATCAAAATGGTTTAACTGATTTCCTGAAGTGACAGCATCATGTTATTTCAATTTGCTGTGGGTTTTGTCATGAGATTTTTCTCCGGGATTTGCATTTTCTGTCCTCACTACCTAACACTTCAGAAGTTCCCGTTCTATCGTGTACGAACTCTCGTGATTTCTTTGGGGTTAACAAGGTACATTTTTTAAAGTCTTTGCGTCGATCTATTTGTTTGTCTTGATGTCGTGGTTGGCTAAGGAGAGAATTTTTCTTGTGAGTGGTTACAAAACAAACACTTCCCAATTCCAGTTCTTCCTGGAACGCAGGAACTCTCGCTAAGTGGGATCCTTAGGGCTTTGGATATTTTTGGAGGAGTAAACAATCTACATTTTTATTGTTTGTACGTCTATCTATTTGACAACCGTGATTTCGTGATTGCCTGAAGAAGGGATGTTCCTTGAGAATAATTGGATCACGCTGGGAGATTCTCTGTGTTCTCCTTTTTTAAATTAATTAATCTATTTTTCTCCAGGGAACAGCAATCTCACTAGGAAACAAAGTTCCTAGGCATTGTCAAGTTGTGGGTTAAATTACATTTTTCTTATCTTTCGTTGCAGACGTTTGGATGCAGAATTTACGCGTTATGAAAAAGAGGAGGCTGAGGGAGGTATGAATTTTATTTCTTCTTGTTTACTTCAGCCACGTATCAACGTGTGCAGTGTCTTGTACACCCATTGTTTATGTACGTAAGAAAGTTCGGATCAATTTAGGTTTCCAGGCAACTTCCCAACAACCCCTCCCCTAAGCCAACATTTTGCCCAAAGTGAGAAGTAAGTGTTAATGTTGGCTTAGGGGAGGGGTAGGTGGACAGTTTCCCAAAAACCTAAATCGATCCTAAAGTTCTTCTAGTTCATGACAAGTTCGCTTTATGTGTCTGTAATAAAATTTGTCATATGAAATCAGGATAATTAGCAATTTGGGCCTCGGCGGACAACGCCTTCTGAGAACTGAATAGTTCATCAGGTCATACGAAAGCCGGATTCAATCATGAATTGTTTTATTATTCGTTCAAAAGAATTCAAACGAAAACATGCGTACATCGATTGACCTAAAGTTCCTGTTTTCGTTTGTCTGGTCCTTGGCCAATATTGATATTCAGGGTTTTGTAGTCTAGCCTATATTCTGCAAATAGCAGTTATTATCCTTCATCCTGCTGTTCTTGTTATGCTTTTAGACCCCAGTTTGGCGATTTCTTGTTCGTAAAACGCGTGCAATTTTCCGTCATTTTTTCTTGCTCTACCAAAACAGCTGAGCTAACGCAACCTCGTCTCCAGGGCTTTTTGATTGCCGTGCCTTTTTCTGCAGTTATCCTGCACCATTGACGTCATTTTACAGGATATCGCAATCGTCTTCAAAATTTGGTCGACGCTAGCAGTAGCTGGTTTTGAAGGGAGATTTGAGCCAATAAGAAACGGCGAAATATTTTGAATGAATAATAAAAAATTTTATTTGCCACTTAAAAAGTGTGAAAAGTTTTTCGGGTGCGTCCCAGTTACATACAAATTGTCAAATATTTACGGCAGTCGACAGTTACTTTCCAGGCTCCATCTACTTATAGCTTGTAGTGCCCTCGTGTTGTTGTTATGTATGCGTCTAGCGAGGGTGAGATGCGTTCTGGTGCAAGATATTACAGATTATATACTGCAGTGAAATAAGTACTTGAAGCAATATGCTCTTGAGCTCCCCGCAAGAAATTCCCTTGAATCAGTACGGTCTTTGAAACTAAATAAGTGTTTTCCTATTCACTTTTTCCTTCAATTTTAGGAGTGCGGTCACATTCTGCGTTTGTTCCGATGAAACGAGCTGCAATAACCTTAAGCACAAGGTTTGTTCATTTATTGAACTGCGTCATTTATCTTACTTGAATTTAGGGCGGTTTTTTTTTTGAGTTGTTATTTTATCTCTGTAAGATATTTTAGGTTTGACTGTGTGTAACATACGAGACGCGTAAGATTAATAAGTTATGCCTTGTTTAGAATCAAAGCAAAAACTGCGCAGTAAACCTGCTTTGCTTAGTTGTTGTTGTTACTGTTGATAAATGATTTTCTTCTTTAAATATTACCTTGTTTGTTCACACTTTGTACTAATCGTGTTATGTTTTCGACCTAGCACCCAAGAATTTGATCCTCGCTCGTCGACCACTGACGAACTTCTCCGAGATTACTCGTCACCAGCGGACAAACTTCCCTCGTTCCCTCCTAACACGTGCACAACGATAGAAAGGCTTGGCGCCTGGAGGTTAGTACACATCACGTGCACCTCACGTCTTTGAGACAGCGGTAGTGCCACGGTCTTAAATATATACTCCAACACACTATATTTCCGACAAAGGACTGGATCCTTGTATTTTTGACTCTGAAATGTTTTGGACTCTCCTTATTTCCTTTTTACTCTGCAGTTCTAGATGAGAACCTGTTTTTAGGTTCTTGTCAAAACCACGTGACAGCGCGTCTTGAAAGTGTAATAAGTGGACCTTATTTCATGAGCGTGGCACGTGATAGTCTCGATGGACAAACCTTTGGCCCTAGAATCTCTTTTTGAATTGGAATTTGGAAACATCTGTATTTATGCAGGGAGTAAACTCGGAAGAATAGGACCTTGAATAGGGACTTGCTTCTTAAATGCTATGAAAGATCCAAGTTTAAATAGTTTTGAAATAACTTGCAATAAAACTCTTAAGTTAAGGAAACAAATAAGCCACTTCTGAGTTCCAAAAACCCTCACTTTCAAAATGAGGCCATGTGCACAACCTTTCTTGTGAAAAACCATATCAAAGGCTGAGCACTTAACCTCGTTTTGATACAGAGGCCTGATACAGGCCTAACCACCGAATTAATAACCTGTTCTAGGCGTTTAGATAGTAGAGCGCGGTCGAAAAATTGACGAGGAAAAAAAAACGGGAGAGACTCCCCACTCTCCTCTCGTTTTTTCCCCCTCGTTTCCTCGGTATACGATTTAACTCGCTCCCCACCATCCGAACACCGCGCTCTGCTCTATATGAACGCCTGGAACAGGCTACCGAAAGAATGCATGTGTCATCTCCGTTGTTTTGTTTCGTTTTCATATGAAATACTCCTTTTCTCTCTCTCTTTCACAGCTCTACAGAGAACGCTCCGCCTTTAAATCAACGCCGTACTCTTCAACTTAGCAAACCTAGTTCGGGAGGCTTCGGTTTCACTTTGCAGGTAGGTGAGAAAAGACATTAAATTTCACGTTTTGAAAAAACGGCAGAGATGGCAACGTGACCATATTTCCGGTTTTATTTTTCGTCGTTTGCCCGTTTTCACTTGGCGAAAAGGAATGTTTTTTTTTTTTACTGAATGATTAGCAACTGGAGAAAGAACTATACATTACCAGTACTTATGGCTATTTCTGCTGTCTGCCGTAAATTTAACGTGGTTTGTCTGTGAAGTTACTCTAGGCTCATGTTGATCCCAATACAAGTAGTAGACCTTTTAGTAAGATTTTTGTAAGATTTTTTTTTTACATCTTTGGGTTTAATCCTTGACCTAGCCTGTAGGGAGTGTCTTATATACGTGAACATTGCGCAATTCATTCAAGAAAGAGTAGGAATCAACTTCACTGACTTATATTTGAACGCTCGCGCGTCTATTTAATTTACAGACGTACGGAATCGTTCAGCAAGGTGGCGACGTAGAATACATGACATTTGTTCTAAGCGTTGAGGAAGATGGACCAGCTTATATGGCAGGGTTAAGACCAGGTGAGACATTTTCCTCCTTGCTGTTGGTGTAAGAAGCTTGTTAAGGCACGTTTCTACTTAAATCTGCACTGTAGTGTCACTGGACTAGTCCGATATCTTTCAAATATCTGACTGGTTAATAGCGAATACTGAGGCATCACCCGGAAGAACGTCGTGTGAAAAAAATTGTTATTGCTCCTTTTTTTTACGTTGAAACTGCTACAGCTTTTCTCATGTATATGGAAGCCACTGAACTGTCCAGGTTGATTATGTTGTCTTCACGCTCTGTACGCAGTCTTGATTTTCGCCGGATTTAACCATGATTGCGGCTTTGACGAAAACGGCAAAGATTTGTACCAAAAAGAGAGGCTTAGCTTCTCGATGATATGATTGTTAAAGCTTAATATTGGTTTTACCTTAAATATCTCTTGTGTTTTCCCAGGAGACATAATTTTGGAAGTGGATGGTACAAATGTGGAAGAGGAGGATCACAAAACGATAGTAACGCATATTCACCGACCTTCTGAGTCCGTCAGGTTTGTACCAAAGCTCAAATGCTGCATTCAGTACTTACTAGCCGTAAAATCACCTTGGTCAAGGTAGAACATAATGTACAATAGGCCATCACATCCCATTACAGCAGAGATTAAGCTAAGCCTAAAAGCGGAGCTACCGTTAAATACTATGTATTTATATAAAAACAATGATCCTTAAACGTTGCCAACCAAAAAAATACTTCAAAGACATTTGTGACTTCGATAGGTTGTGAACGTGAGTCTGCGATACTCAAATATGATGCAGGTGAATGAGTCATATGGAAGCCACTGAAAGAAGAAAAGTCCTGGAAGAAGAAAAGTCCTGGAAGGAAAAGTTATCATTCGCATTGTAGCGATATATTAAATTCCTAATTTCTAAGCAAATTTTTGTGAATGTAGATTTTAAGTGCATGGAATTGTACATTGTCCCTCTCTTTGTACAGGCTGGTTGTAGTGTTTGTTGATGCTCTTCGACGAATGAAGATGAATACGAAGCTAAAACTTCTCCAGGTTGGTTGATTTCTTTGCGCTCAAATGAGAACGGGTAGAGTCCCAAATTAAGTCAAATCTTAAGGCACTTGAACAAAGGTAACAATACCATAAAGAGTACTGCAACGCTTTAACAATTTCAACCAACGTGTGGACAAACGCTGTCTTAATGGTACCTACGTGAAGCCTCATTGTACCAACCCAAATACGTGTTATAGTAATAAGCTCTATTTATCGATCTTTCTCTCCTCTGTGATATCAGGACGCCGAATTTTATAGTGGGCAGTTTCCGCTCTCCCTAAGCCAACATTTTGCCCTAGGTGAAAATTATAGTGTTAGTGTTGGCTTAGGGGAGGGGTAGGTGGGCAGTTTCCCCAGCAACGTATAATGATCCGACAGGTTTTGATATTGAGGCTTCTCATTTTGTTTGTGTGACATTTTCCTACTAGGCTGAGCTAGCGGTCAAAGAACGAGAGCTTGAAGATCTTTCCAAGAACGAAAGGGACTTACTGGAAGGTTCGTAAACTCTCAAGGTCACTAGCATCGAATCAGTGTAAGATTCTGGGAAACTCCCCATCTACTCCTCCCTTTAATCAATATTTTGTCCTGAGTGAGAAGTTGACGTTAATGTTGGATTAGGGGAGGGGTGGGTGAACCGTCTCCCAGAATCTTTTACTGATAGCTTCAATAGTGGCAGAACGCGTACAACTCGTGTCAGTGGTTTAGCTGTTTAGCAGTCTCCTCTTCGCGTATTTTCTTCCAAATGAGAGGGAAGGGCGGGGGTAAGAAAGAGATTGACACAGAACAATACATTCACACACAAAAAAAAACAATCAAACAAAAGCGAACCAACAATAGTTTCTGCAATACCAAGAAACACCCTTAATCGTTCGGCAAAAAGTATAGAAGGAAAACGGTTTGGTATTCGATACAGCTGCAAGTTAAAATTGATTCGTTGTGAGCAACGGAAAGTTGTCTTAATTATTATAGGTTTTTCTTCATTTTTGACAGGTAGAGGATGTACTTTAAATTTATCATTACTTCAAGAAACACGGACACGCGAAAGAACTGGTTCCTATTTGTACACTACTGAATTAACAAGCTGTTTTGATAAGAAGTCCCCGGATGTTCGTGACAGCTTGTTAAAATACCGGCAGCCCGTTCAAGACACCAGGCCGCGTCCATGCTCTATGCCTGTGCAATCAGGTTTTAGAAAACAACAAATCACTGCCACTATCGGATCTGAGATTTTGAAGAACTTTTCTTCCCCAGACCTGAGCGCCAATCGCCGCAAACCCACGGTTAGTAATAAGCTGATCAAAAGTTTCCGCAAGAAAAAGCCATCTATGGAGAGTTTTAAATCGTATGTTGATTTGGATCTTAATTCGGATGACTCTGGAAAAGATAACTTGTCTGCAACCGTCTCTGAGCCCACGTTAAGCGTAGCTGAACCTTCATCAGCGGCAAACACCATGGTCGAATCCAGGACTTTTGATCAGGGACCCCTTGGGACAAACTGTTGGAGTCATTGTAACGGAAAATCAAATTCACTTCCGCCTGGTAGTGTGAACATTTCTCTCACTCTTCAGGTCCCATCGGAAGATTCCGGTGCTTCAAATCAGGGTCGACTCTCTCCGGAAATTCCCAGAATGCGACGAGGACAAAAAAAGTCGCCGGCGAAAACGTTGCCTATGACTTCTCCCAATCCGAAGGATCCACCAAAAGAGTTCGTTTGACTCCAGTGCTCTTCAAAGACCAGACTTACAAAGGGGTCGCCTGTCACCTCGGCCAGAGTCCTATTTATTAACTATGGATGAGGCTGGAAAGAGACCCCTTTCACCAAAGGAGAGAAAGCAAACAACGGGGAATGGAATAGCCTAATGAGAGTTAAACAGACTCGTGGAGTCCTTCTTAATTTACCTGCGATCAGGTGTTAATTTTTGTTCTATTTTGTCACGGAATGTTCTTAACGTTGCTTCTAGGAAACGGGAAGCGTAATACGAATACAACGGACTCATGAGTCCTTATCAATATTAGCAAATTGCCTGTGAGTAGGCTTTATTCTCCTTTTGCATTTTCCTGTTTTAAACTAGTTTTAAAGTCGAGAAAGTCTAGGGTAACCAGTGGTATCTAGGCGACTAAGCTGTTAAGTGAGGTCGCTCTTTACCCTTCTTACTTCGAAGTGACGCGAGCACACTTAACTGACACGAGACTCCAGAATATTTGTATTGGATGAGGTCAAAACTTAATTATACTTGAGACAGGAACCGCTAATCCGCAATAAGAATTGGTATTCATTAGGCAGTAGGTCCTTCTTAAGTAACTTATTAGGGCCTCTTGCTCTCATATTAACTTAGTATCATGCGAAAGTACGTCACGAAACTTAGCGCCTCCTTAATAACGAGGGCATCATTTTTTTTCTCTTTAAGATAGAAAAGTAATGGGGGATAGATAAGTAAGGGGTGGCGACAGTTTATCTCAGGGACGAAGGTCGTCTGGGGTAAAAAGAGATCAGGGGGTTGGGGTTAAATTTAGGGGTAAGATTTGGGGGTAGGATTTGGTGGTGTGCACCTCTTTGCCCCCTTCCCCGTGCCCCTCCGGATATCCCCGACAAAATTGTTTTTACTTCCTTGGATACCACAAGTGTCACTGCAACTTTGATAAATGATTGTTGACCAAAAGTTCTGAATAAATGCATGTACTGTAGCGATTACATATAATAGGTATAATTACATCTATATTTGAGACTGGTTTTTGAAGTAACTTATTTAGAAAGAAATCTATCTAACGAAAACGGTGATCTTTTTACTCACGGGGACTTGAAACTTGTGCCCCGAAACAAGGGCTCTGATTATTTTCTATTTAAAATAGTGCTCGCCCGTTTTTAGTCTTCTCCTAGTCGCTTCATGTTCTTCTCGCCCGTTCCGACAAACTGAGGGCCTGAAACTGGCTGCCGCTACTCAAGCGCAAGTCAGTGGTATGGAAATATTTATTTTTTACTGTTTGAAAAAACGACTCCAGCTTTTTTAATCAATTAACATTCCACCCCCACCTACCTTTGATCGGGCTCACAAACACTGCTTCCAATACTGAAGACGGGAGTTGCCTTCCCTGCCTCATCCCTCGTCCCCTGGGGACGGGAAGAACAGCGATCCGGCTTGAGGATGAGGCTGTTACCTTCTTTGAGAGTACTTCACTTGAGAGAGAGAGTGGAGAGTCTTTAAATGGAGGCCTAAGTATTCAAAATCGGAAAACGATGTTTTAGGGCGGGCTTTTCAAGTCTCTACCAGTAAAAACATCTTGAAAATAACCCTTAATAATGATAAGATACACCACACTGGTACCGAAGGTCTCGTTTCCAGAGATCGTTTTCATGTGACGTCACGGCGGCCATGTTGATGTACAAAAAGAAGGCCCTGTGGGGTGGCATAGCTCCTGACCTCATAGTGAAAAATATTCTGTGTGAAACCACGTGACAAGGCGGCCATGTTGGTTGTCAATACACTAGAATTTTTTCTCGAAGAATTTACATGAAAATGGCGTTTAGTTCCCAAAGGAGAAAGACGCTTTTGTTCTTGTCCACCAACATGGCCGCCGTGACGTCACGTGCAAACCAGCAATGCATGGTTTTATAGAATGTCAGAATAAACCATTCCAACAAAGAGTTGGAGTTAAAATGTTTTCGTATCTATTGGTTTTTAGTTGTCCTTTGACACGGGTCAGAGCTGACAGGCTACGGTGATGTAGATGGTCTACTAATCAAGTCATTTTTAAGCTTAAACTGAACAACAAACAGTCATCCCAAAATCGGGAGCGTGCGTAGTCAACTTCGTAGCCCCGAGACCCCAAGTTGGTGTATTAGAGGACCAACAGGTATTTACGATTGCGAGGGCATGCTGGGTAATCAGGACAAGATGGTGGAAAAATCAAGAGTTTGTATGAGAATACAAAGTCATCTAATTCTTGCTAATTGAATATATTTCCCTTTGAAAAATGTAACTGATGAGCTTAAAGAAACTGCACACTAAATCTGGAGTGCAGTCTGAGCAGTCCTATGTTGCTTTTTAGAAAACCTGAGTTCCTCCGTACATTTTCTGTAATCCGACAACACAAAAATTACAGAAAATGTATGGAAGACGTCAAATTTTCTAAAAAGCGACCAAGGACTGCCTTCAGGAAGCGCTTTTCGCTCCTCCCCTTGTGGCGGTGACCACATCATCAAGCTCAAGCCTCGCTGCATATCTTTACCAAGGCCGTCGCGAAATCCCTTTATAACTTAGTTTACCTTTATACGACAAGGACAAGTTACAAAGTTGCGCGGGAAACTGGCTCAAAATACGTTCCATGTGCAGTCCCATTCCACCGCGGTCAAACCAGAGAAATTTGCAAATGCTAAGCAAACAGGTTGCTACTTTCACTGTTGGAAGCTTAGGATTTTACCAATACGCTGTATTTACTAAACTACTTGCAGGTTTACTAAAAAAATCCCTAAGTAGCAGAAAACTGAAACAGGTCTTATCGTTGGCGCCATTTACCGGCATAATCATTGCCCCCGCAGGGATTTCGCCCAGAGGCGAAATCCCGAGGAGGCACCCTAGTAACTCGCGCGTATATTAAGGACAGTACTTACAGTTCAAATATACAGTCAGTATGCCAGAAAAAATCTCGATTTGCTCGAACTGGGGCCGCGAGGAATCGGTAGCTAGGTAATGATGACGTTTCTATTGTTTGCGCCCGCAAGTACGAAATGGTTAGGGACCGCTCAGGTAGATTTTGTGACATTTATTGTGCAGTCATACTTGGATACTCTTTTGCGTTACGCGGTGACATTCTGTGGCACAGTTGTTTTGAAAGTTATGGACCAAATGACACTCGTTAAGCGCAGGGAAGGTTATAAGGTGCGTTTAACTGTGTAGATATATAAACACTTGGAAAGTTTGCCAGACACGAGTCAGTCACAAATATTTGATTGATATTGAAAACCTTGACAGACACTCTTTCTCTCTCTTTGACCGGAATAAGACTCAGCCCCAAACAAGCAAGACGAGTGAAGAACGGCTAGCTTATCACTAGCAGATTGATGGACATTTACAGAAATTCGCCGACAATTCGAGACAATCAAATTCTGTGCTGACTTATTCCCTGCTCACAGATGTTCTTCCGTTATAAAGTTTCAAATAAGACTAGAATGCGCTAGCGTGAATCGATCAAACGTCCTTTTAGTTTCTATGGCTTACTTTCCGGCAAATGAAATGAACTGAATGTAAAAAGGAAAAGATAAATAGCGAAAAATTCAACTTCTAATTAAATCTTTTCTTATGGTTTAGAATAAACTATTCTCGAAACTGAGAATGTTTGGATCAAAGCTGTGTAAATCGAGCTGAAACTGTGTATGGAACCTTGCGTTTCCTGTATTTATCTAACCTAATATGGAATATGTGTGAAAATCTTCATTATGAATCGGTTTATTTCAAAGGGCTACACAACCAGCAAGAATACTATTGACCGACAATATACAAAACGGGGGCAGCTGTAGTGTCAACTATTTAATAATTGTTCCACGAGGGCGCGTTGGATATGAGATGATAGATAGCCAACGAGGCGCGTAGCGCCGAGTTGGCTATAATCATCTCATATCCAACAAGCGTGAGTGGAATAATTGTTTTATTAAAAACGCCCACAAAATCTCTTTGAATCTCCCCGACTAGAACAAACCGGAAAAGACAAAGGACTTCCGCTGTTCACATGTCACACGTCTATCAAAACTGTCAACGCGCGAACGGACTCGCCTGGACTGCATGAATGAAACATTAGTTTTTTTAAAAACTCATCGGGATTCTAGGATTTTACACAGCAGAACAACTAAAAAAACCTGGCAGATAATGTGAAGAACAAGAATTTTTAAGTGACAGCCGTCGAAATTACTGTGAATTTGGATTTTCGGTGCAGTTATAAAAGTAAGAACGGAGAAAAACTATTACCTCGGTCGCTTGTTATGAAGTTGTCTGAAGCCACAAGCTGGTTTTGCTGAACGAGAAAAGAAGCTATACTGCCGCCTAGATTGCTCTAGTGAATGGCTGCATAGCCTGTATTTGTAGCTGGTTACTTGTGATTTATATTCTTGATGTCGGATAAACAAGCCGCAGTTATCCATCGGCGAGTGACTCGATTGGCGAATGGCTTCGCAATCATGAAGAAACAACACTTGTCTTCTTTCGTAGCTGGTCAAGGTACTTTTTGTTCCATGTGTTTTCATGTGTTTTTCGAAAAACTTTCAAACAAGCTCTTGTGGCTTTTTTGTTTGTTTTTTGTCTTTTTTCTTTGGACGAAATTGCATTTCTAGTATTCTAAGAAATGAATTAAAACGATTTGCTTCGGGCGCCGTTCTATCCCTCGCGAAAGAAAAATCTCAGCTAGCTTCCAATTTTAAACTGACGCGTACACCGACCATATATGGAGAGCAAGGTATAATAGCTCATATACCATAACGGCTAAGCCAATCAAAGTGCTAGAATTACATTATCCAATGATTCACTTTTTAATAATACTAGTTATACAATGATGTGAATGCTACGCGCGCTGTGATCGGTCGTTGCCCATGATCTATGAGAGTACAGATACATGGATGACGTCACGGGAAACTTGTTTTCTTTGTTTTGTTCAACATGGCACGCGGTTTTGAAAATGTTTGTGAGATTATTCCGGATTGAAGCAAGTGAAAGCTTCGGAAAAAGTTTAGCAGGAGCTATTTACAAAGAAGAAAAATGGAGAAACGGAGACCAAAAAAGCTATTGACTACTTGACAATGCCTAAACTACAAGAAATCTTCACAACAGTTGCCATCGTGTGTCTTCGCTACGAGAGACTCGCTGTTTTGCAAAATGTTTTCGCTATTATTCTTCTTTGAGCAAGAAAAGACGGTGAAAAACTTTTCGAAGAAACTGGACGCAAGTAAGATAAAGAAGAAGCTAAGATGAAAAGTTGGGTTTGGGACTCAAAAAATGCCTAAACTAGCACAAATCCTCAAAAGGTCAAGCGGTTCGAGGCAGGTATGTGTATCGGTCTTTTTCTTTTCTGATCATTGTATAAAACAAATAGATACCATGTTGCCGTGGGTCTGTTCAGTAATAGATCACAGAGGACGTCAAAATGTGGTAAAAACAACAGTGACACACTCGCTTGCGGCTCGTGTGCCATTTCTTTGTTTTTACGACATTTTGACGTCATCTGTGATCTATTACTGAACAGACGCACGGCAACATGGAATCTATTTGTTAACTATAATTGAGTGCGAAGCGTTTTCAACGCAAAGGTTTAATATTCTGAGAAATGGAAAGATAGTTATACCAGTAAACGAGGGAAAATAAAGCCAGCAGAAAACTTTGTGTTTATAAAAGTTTCAATAATTACATTTTTTTTTATTTAAGGAAATATAAATACAACTTTTGCCCATTAAAATAGAAGTAATAGACCTTTTGAGCTTGTGTGTTTTGTTTTCCCAATTTAGACCAAGTGATATTCTCGTGATATTCTCCATTATGAATACATATGCACGTGCATAAGACGACATTTGAAAGAAACAGTTCTCTGGGGTACCATCACGTGCTCTGAAATGGGAAAACAAAACATACAAGCTCTGTCGGTTTACTCCAGCTAATTTTGATTTTATAATTATGAAAATTATCGTTACTACCAAGAAGCTCCTTAAGTTTGCGAACACCGCGATCAACGGACCTCCTTCACGAACAAGGTTGCAGTAAGTCGACACAAAGTCAAAGGAGCTTTAAAATCTATGATCCAACACTCCTTCCGCACTAACACTCGTCGCTAATAACTCCACACCATCGGTGTTATCCGTAGGAACATTGATTTCCGACGAGCAAGATCGGGGTAAGTCGGACGAACTTTCGCTCGTCCCTGGAATAGGCTCAAGTTCCATGTGATCTTTTGTTGACAAAAACCCTGGACGCTTGAGGTAACCGAGGCTGTGAGATTTCTTGTGTGACTTTTTCGCTTCTTTCGCAGCCTGGTCAGAAGAGGAACTCCATTTTCTTGTTTCAACTTCAATTTCGACCTCCTCTGTGTCCACGATCGGGTATTCCATGGAAACGTGACTAGACCTTTTCAATCCACTAGTCGACAACGCCAGGATTTTTCCGGTGTTAGCTACAAAAAAAGAGAGAACAAAATAGGCTACTCCGTGTACACTAACAGGGAGGAGAATCTCGCTTTGGATCTGCGCAACATCGCAACTATCCTTTCACCATCAACTAACATTGTCCAAACTCTAACTTCTCCTCGTAAAAGCAGTACGAGGGAAACGAAGGTAACGACAAAGACTCTTTCACACTACATGAAAACAGTGTGGAGGTCATTTCCGTTGTTACCACAGCTTAACCTTTAAAAACCGCTGCCATTAACATACATTCCCCTTTTTTTTTTCTCCATATATACCCGTGTTACTAATGAGGAGAATTTGCTAACCTACCAAGGCCTCTTTTGCTAGTATTTCAAGATCATTTCCTTAATTCTATTTTTTTTTATGTTTTATTATGGAAAATTTCAACGCGCAGCGAACGGGTTCACCGCGCTGCGCTCTCCACACTTTGCACACGCACCCGAATCGCCCCATTTTACCAAGGGACACGAGACCTTTGAAACAGCCTGTCTCAGATATAGTGGCCTGCATAACAGGTGTAGTCTTTTCGTCCTTTTCAAGCGACCGAAGAAAAGCGCGAAGTAAAAATCGCCTAAAAACGTGAAAAAATAACGCTTGTTAGGCAGGCTACTTTATCAAGCTTAGTTGACAACGCAGACAGAAAGCAGCGAAGAGGAGGAAAAAAACGGGCGTAAGGTAAAGCAGGGGATCTTCTAACCAGCGTGACAGGTGTTAAAAGGGGAAGAGTAAGGGGAAGGTCGGGCGCGCAAGGGGGGGGGGATCTCTGGGGGGAACTCTAGCCTGAGTATCGGGCATTCCTTACTTACCAGGGGAGAGGAGATTTTAGAGGGAAGAGGAGGAAAGAGAAAGGAGAAAGGTTTCTCTCCCTTCGCTGTCTCCCGTTATCGCTTTTCTCTTCTTCTCCCCACCCCCCCCCCCCCCCACCCACCCCCGCAGAAACGCCTGGCCTGATTTTCAGGCCAGGGGGCATCTTAATGAATTCTTATGCCTTTTCCTTTTTCTTGTTGAGTACTCCCTACTTACTCTCTCTACTCTGGCAACCAACAGGCCTGAGCAGCTTATAGGAATCCATATCAATTCCGACCGGAAGCCACGGTTTATTAGGGTAAAACCCTTATTTACAAAAACGGTAAGATTTTTTTTACTCGACACACTGGTAGATTGTAAATTATTTTTATTTTATTTAGTACCACATAAAATAAAAAAGGCACTCAATTATAAATTATATATACGATACCAGATTACAGTTTTTACGCGAAATTTACAAACAGGCTAATCACACGAAATCTAACAGAAAGATAGATAACACTATATCAGCTTATGCAGTCACATTTTAAATTATTTTGGTTTAATATATAGAACAGTTTTAATACTTGTTATTTTAAGCGGCTGATAGATTTCTTTGTAAACACAACAAAAGCATTACGTACTTTAATAATTGATATTGTAAGGATTAGATCTGTATTTTTTGAAGGGTATTATATTACTACATATAGACTATGTTATATTATTTATTTTAGTATCTCTTTTTCGCTGGAGTTTACTAATATCACTGGATAGTTTCATTACGACGTTGGGATTAATAAATGTGTGACAGCGTCGCAAACATTGATCGCATTATGCTCTCACCTGATGTGCTACCAGGTATATCAGTACCGATATAACGAAGCGCCAAGGGACTAGCAAATTGTGTTCGAGATAAAGAGGTTTCGTTATATCGTGGTTCTTTTTCATATATTTTGCCATTACTGAGGTAAAGAAAATAGTTCTTTATACCGAGGACTTCGTTCTAGGTTCGTTAAATCGAGATTTCACAGTATTTCCTCGCATCCCAATAAGCAAGACCCTGGGCATCCCTCTCCAGTTAATGCCAGTCAACTTGGCCCCAGTTGTTCAAAGGGTGGTTAGTATTTACACAGAATAAGGTTCTATCCAGTGAATAATGCAATTGGTTTCTCTTAACGATTATCCACTGGAAAGCATTCTCCACCAGGCATTAGTTGCACTAGCCGGGGAAAACAGCCGTCTATCCTCACTCCCCGCCGCTTGGGACATTTCGCCAGGAGAAACGTCTGCGCATAAGCGAAAGAAATCCATTCTGATGGCGTTAATTCGTCCGGAATCTGGTCGGGAGCTTGTTCGAGGAACACAAAACTTTACCAAAATCGATCAGGAGAAACAAAATCGAAAAAATTTATATTTGCAACCCAGGACTACCGGATTAATTATGCAAACATGAACTTACGTCATCAGTATGGAATTTCAGTCGGTGAGGCGCAGAAGTCTCTCCTGGCGAAACGTCCTTATTGGAGAGGAGCGGGGAAAGACGGCTGTTTTTGCAGGCTACAGTTGTTCCAAAGGTAGATAGCGCTATCTACTGGATAAGTCAGTTACCTCTATCCACCGGATGCCACAATTGGTTTCTCTGATACTTATCTGCTGGTTAGTACTATCCAGCATTTGCACAACCGGGGCCAGCACTATCCTGTGTTTGAACAACTGGGCCCTCACAAGCAAAGTGTTCCATGGCACATGAGTGTATACCCTTTTTTAAAACTTTGCGGCCGGCCTTTGAAGGGGACAGGGTGAAGAAATACTGCCAGGTTCGTTTTTTTTTTCTCATTCTTTCTTTGTTGTTTCAATAATTATTGAAACTCAATGCAACCAAGACAAAATAAATTCTTGTCTTGCATTTTGTTTGTGATCATGAGTGACTCAAAAAAAGAACAAATGTGAGAGGTTGTAAAACTTATTGGGGCACATTGCATGCGATCCAGCTTTAGTAAACTGCGACTGTTTGCGACACTGTTTTACTAAGGTCCCGTTCATATGGAGAAAACTTGTTCAAAGCAAAAAGGTCACTCGAGAACGCAAGCTACCGAGGACGAGCCACTTTTTCCCACATTTCCTTTTTACCAACAACTTTTTTCCATATAAACAGGGCCTAAGCTGTCACAAATACAAATAACTCTCCTTCTTCTAATTCCTCAGGCAAACTTGTTTAAGGCTAATTCTGGAAAGTTAACATTGATTCTAATTCCGATTTTACAGTGGAAGTTTTTAAAGCATTACTTCACGAATCATAGTGAGCACACTTCTCTGAGTTTATCATTATAACCACGTTGTTAGGTATTTTTTAGTTTTGCCATCAAGAGAACCAACTGTGTCAGTAAACACATCACCAGCATCATCATCATAATAATCATAATCACCGTTATCATTATCATTATCATCATCAACAACACTCTCCAAACAGGAGACATAAGACTCTTCATCTGAAAAGTATAAATCTGGTGCATCCATGCTGGGGAGACCTACTGATGGCACTGCCTTACCACTATTAGCTTGGTTTTCCTGTGTATCCAATAGGTATATCTCCAGTCCCAAGGGACCATCCCTAGGGAGACCTCCTGTTTCCTCTAATGAATGTTTGATGGCACTGGTCAACTAAAAAAAAGAACAAAAACAAAAAAAACTTATTATGCAGAATTTGTTCTAGTGTCTTACCTGTGAAAGGTTGCTCTTTCAAACCCAAAATGGGCAAAAATTACTTAGCCTCCGAATACAGCTTTCTCCCATCGCCTGACAACATTGATCTTTTTATGGACACTTTCCTACGTATTTGACCACGTTTGTTTTCTGTGAATAGCGGTTCATTATAATGTCTTGTATCATAGCCATTAGTCATTAAAAAGAGTAAGTTCACTATAAACAATATATATTAGACCACCAGCAAGCCCTTAGGGATTGTCACATAGGCTTGAAATTGAGCAGATGAATAGGGCAAAATATAGGCACTGAACAAATGACTCGTCTAGCATTGTCCTCCTCAACGATCTTGCAGAGCATGCCCAAGTTTGATTTAAAAGGGATTTTAAGCAGTTTATGTAGTGGTATGCAAAGGCTGCATTTTCTCCCTGAAAAAGGGACTACGGATTGGTACAGTTAGCTAGTTAGTGGCAGGCCTTCTCTGCAAGAGCTCCGAGTTTGATTACCAGGTGTGACTTTAAATCCTTGTTTACACTTCTTTCCTTCCCATGAAGCCAGTTATGTCCAGGATTGCACTCGGATGAAAAATTTACAAAATTAACAATTTTTCGTCATAGCCTTGCAAAAAATTATAGCAAAATTTACAAAATTAACATTTTTTCGTGAAGGCCTTGCGAAACTGCAAAATTTACAAATTTAACAATTCTTCATCCAGGATTGAACTCAGATGGAAAATTAGCAGAATTAACAATTTTTCATGATGGGCTTGCAAAACTAACAATTTCACTGTTTCCTCACAGGCCCACCAACCCCTCATTCATTTTCTCATCAATTTTTGCTGATATGCTTGCAAAGTTTTGTGATTTTTATTGTTTTCAGAATTTTGGCAGTTTTCATTGTTTCATCATAGGTCCTCAATCACCACTTTTGAATTTCCTTGTTGATTTTCATTGTTGGGCTTGCAAAATTGTGTCATTTTATTATTTTCGCACCAGGTTAGTTCTTTTAGTTCATTTTGTGGCTGAGTTCATGTGGACAAACATGTATCTCTTTGAAGCTTTAGGTAGTTTTAGTTTACCCTTTAAAAATAATTTTGTCATAAGATAAAAATAAGAATTTCTGTCGACCTTGTAAGATCTCTAAGACCTCATATTAAAAAGAACAAACACTGGACTCTTCGTAAGAACACCTTCTCTTACCATGTGGGCTGGAGCTAACAGACTGTGAGCTGCACGCCAATGGAGATCTTCTAGAGCCTTAGTTGCAATAACCCTTTGACCATTGTACCTGTATTAAACACATACACAAGTTATACAGAAGACTGTTTGTACACAAATAATATTAATTATTTATGAATCATCTGGTTGTTTGTTGTTTATTGACATTTGATTTGTTCGAGAATTTAAATATTGTAACTGCAAATCAACTCTGGCCATAATTATACAATGAATACACTTTTTTGATAATTTACACTACAAATTATGGGAACATAATGCTTTAATTACAATGTTGACACCTGGTTACCTGGGATCAAATGACACCAGAGAAGATTCTTATACAGAAAAGCATAGCTTTACAGCAGGGTGCAAAGAAAGTCACTTTTACAGCTTGCCATTTGGGCAAGCTTGTCAACGCTAAGATTTTCTAGCCCAAACATCATTTCAACTAGCCCCCAAAACGTTTTGATGAGCAGAATTGATTTTACAGTTCTTCTGTAATTCGAATTCCTCAAAAAAATTCACTTGCCCATACGGCAAGTTAAAAACAGAATTCACTAGCCCGATAGCAAAATCCACTAGCCCCAGGCTATCTGACACTACTTTCTTTGTGCGCTGTTTACAGACACACTAAATGATACATAAAGTCTGGAAATTGCAACTTACATTAGGAAATACAGGCCATGTGTAATCTCTTGAATCAGCTCCGTGCTTAGAGTGATTCTTGGGTGATTGACCAGCTTTGTTACCTCCTCTGTTGAAAAATAGGACTCAGATTCTTCTTTACATCTTTGACAAAGTTTATGAAAACCACTTTTTGTGAGCCTAAATTGAACAAAAAAGGAATAAAGCATATAAATTAAGTATACCTTTTCAAGCCACCTAATAAGGTCGGCTCTTTGGGGGGATGGGGGTGTGATTTTACTGGCTGCCTGGCTCTGCTAGCCCTTATGGTTATTCCAGGCAGCCAGTACTCAGCATTCATTGTTGTAATTTCTTATAAGGCAAGAGAGAGTCAAAATAAAGACCTGACAGTAATAAATATTGCGCAAAAATACAATGCAGCTTACTTTAATAATCCTTAATGTCAACATGAGAATGCTTTTTCCTTTGGTTTGCAAACCTGCTTCATGCTGAATTTAGTAAATTCGACAATTTCACATGGAAAATGGCCCATTTCAAACAATTTGGTAACGGTTTTTTAATAGAGGCCCTGTTAGAGGCCCTATTAATAAAGGCCTGTTATATTCTGACAAGTGGAATGACCGTGAAACAGAGACATAAGACTAGAGGAAATGGGGACATATGATATAAAGATGGGTTAAATACTGACAGGGACATGGCCTACTCCTTAATACATGGAAACAATTATCCTAGGGACAACAAACCGCCCATCATCCTAAGAGAGCCTCTTGATAGGGAACAGAAATTCTGCATGGTACATGTACATACAAGTTACTAGTAACTTGAGGTTTATATGGACAAAGAACAACAGCCACACAAAATATATTCCACTAACATAGGGTAGGATAGGGGTATTTTTAGTGGTGTAGCCTTGGTTGTTTCCCAAGCTGCACTACATGGGCTGGATTGGAAAATCTCCAGATAGAGGCAAGGAGGAGGATGGCATGACACAAGCAATAAAAAAGCTGAGCTACAGGTCTGGAGTGACCAGTTGATTGATTGGTTTTATTTCTACATGTACAAAGGAGGGATTTGAGAAAGAACAGTTAAATGTTAGCTATATTTCTTTCAAATTTTTGTTTACTTTCAAGCAATAGTGCTAAAGTGTTCTTGTGTTCCATATGGAAAACCTGGGTAGTTTATAAAATCATGAAACAAAAGTAATGTTATCCTGTTTGACAAATCACAGAAAATTGTATGACAACTGTGGCCCTTACCTTAGTGCCATAATGCAGAAGCTGTGGTGAGAAGCCTCAGTCATATACACTATATTTGCATTGTACTGGTACAAAATGGCACTTAACACAGACAGCCTAAAAAAGAAAGTGAACACTACTTCACACAGTTCTTGACAATTTTTAAAAGAACTACAAGTTCAATGTTTGCTAAGGAGAAATACATGGCATTGTCAAAACCTAGCTTTCATCATCATCGTCATCATCATCATCATCATCATCATCATTATCACTACCACCACCACCTCTGTCATCATCATCATCACCATCACATCATACACATCATAAACATCATCATCATCATCATCATCACTGTATCACCACTACCACCACCACGATCTTCATCATCATAATTACACGTATATAATAACAATGTATCATATCTATTAATTAATCATCACCACCATTACCTTTGTTGCAGGTACATGTTTAAGGTCAAAATTAAATTCACATTAAGATTCATTTTTTTAACCAAAGGTTTAGTTCTCATTTTTCTTTGTTTCCTAGCCCTAAGTAATTCATGAATAAGCACCAGTAGACAAAGGAAATTGAGAATCAGCCTACCGTAGGTTAAAAAAGTTTAACCAGAATGTAATTTTGTCCTGTAACTTATACACATGCATGTACATGACTGCAACCAGCATGACCATTACCAGCGACTATTATAATGGGAGTAGCCATTGTATTCAGTATCATTAAAATAATGTAATGGCCACTCCCAATTCCATTACGATTATAAAGGTTACTCACCTGTGCATACCAGTTATTTTATTCAGTGGTCTCCCTGGACCTGGTGAAGTTACAACCATCTCACTCTGTTCATGTCGACTCAGTGCTGTCTCTGTTAGCGTTGACGAGGTTGTTAGTCCTTGGTAAGGCTAGTATTAATTTAACGACAGCATAGTTATTTTCACCTTACAAAGAATGATAGTATAAAACTGAAACTGCACCTTAAATAGGGTGCTTATTACAGCTCAGAACTGCCCACGTAGGTTGGTCAACTTAAAAATTAAAACTGAGGCACTGAAATTTCTAGCTATAAACCCATCACTACCAAGTTAGGCTTTGGTTAAAAAAGCTTTGTGTTTTCTACAACATGGAACTAGGGAAGGAGAGGGGATTGTGGGTCCTTCTGTTCATTGAGTACATGACTTTGTACAGTGGTTGACTAAAACAGTTTAAAATATTCTAATATGTACCTCATGATAAATTGAAGGTCTTGACAAAGATGGCAGTCTAAATGTTTTGGTTTTTTGCTCTTCAATTTCCACCATCTGTCATCAGAATATAAAAGCACCAGACTTAAATTAAAAGATGAGAACATTTTAGGAGGTTTTTCTTTATACATTCTGAAACAAGCTTAGAGCTAGTTTCTGTCCATAGTTTTCATTTCACCTTATTTGCCCTGTTTTATTTTTGAACTTTATGAAGACTTATTTAATCACTGTCCAGGAACAGATCCAATAGAAACAGAACAGTCCAGTTTCGAATTAAAAATTACCGCTGAATAGAAAACATTAACAACACATTCATACAGGGTTAGCCTCAACGTAAAGTAAAATATTCTGGCAAGTAAGTGAGTGAAATTTGAATATACACAATAGACAGAGTAATAAACAGATCTTTTCCCATTGGAATTTGTGAATATATTACTTCAGATTGAGGCAAAGGCTGTAAAAAATGCGTCTTCATTTCTTTAATTCAGCAGTCATAGTGAACTCGAAAATGGACCGTTTGTTATAATTGTAAGCAACAAAGCTAATTGACCACTCCAGAAAATACCATAACGTACCATTATGCTCTTTGTTTGTCACCCCAAAATTTTGAATAAGCATTGTTTTCAGTTTCTCTTGGAAGTCAAAATGGCCCCAAGAGAAACAGAAAACAATGCTTATGCAAAATTTTGGGGTGTCAAACAAAGAGCATTATTATGGTATGTTATGGTATTTTCTGGAGTGGTCAATCATAGTTAACATGTACATTTAGCAACATTAATTTGTTTAAGCAAATGAGATTAAACAAAATGGACTTTAATTAAGTTACTATTTTCACATACCGGTATTTTACAAATACTAGGTAAAAAGAAAAACTTTATACAGTCAGGCACTCATTCAATACAGTCATTTAAAATGGTTAATGCTAGTGATTAAAACATTTTACAGCTTCCTAATTTAGACATCACTGTATGTTGTATATAAGCATCATCTAAATATACTTATGCTTCCTTTTTGCCAAACACTTGATACACTAAGACTTAGTGTAAAGAGCATGAAAGTGATTAGTGATGTAATGTTGGTGTTGGGACGTATGGTATGAACCAGCTAAACAATTAATTACTTATTTAATGAAGCATTCTCAAATTGTATGTAATACTCACTTCATTGTAGATAGCCAATAACAGCGCCTCAAGATTGCCATATGCCTTAAAATTATATTAACAAGCACATGTCAAAAAACTACAAAAATCTACAGATTAAACAATAATACCACAATAACTAGATAGCCTTATAATACTACCAGAGCATGCATACCATTAGAAACCCCAAAAACGGCCAGTCAGTTATGTTCTGTTGATCGTTGTAGTTCTACATTTTATCTTTTGAGATTATATGCCCAAATTAGACAGTCTAATACTATTTTGATTCTGAGACCAGGGTTAAAATAATGTTCTAAATATCCTCTTATCAGGTTTAATTGTCAGCAATAATTTAATACACAAAAAACCCTTAACGATGATATTGTTGAATTACGATAATTTATGCAGTTCGATAGACTAATCTGATTGGCTAATTTGAAATAAGAACTTTTGACATGTGTTGCCTTATATCCTTTCTTTTCATTAATTCTGTTTTGGTGCTACATGACGTTTAACATGAAGCCACACCTTTTCATCTCTCCTTGTTGAAGCTGACAAATACATCCATATTAACACAGGAACAAACTGAAGAACAAACAGCTGTTCTCCTTTTCCACTTTGTCGAAACAACTCAAAGAGACTCTTAAAGACTGGATCACTTAACTGTAAATAAAGTCACATACAAAGAGCTTAGTTTAGTAACTGTCTTCCCTTAAGGTCAGAGAAAATTATTAAACATAAATTGAAGGTCAAAATTAAATTCAAGTCATATTTTTAACCTAGTGTGGAAATTCTCTGTTTCTTTTCTCTTCAAGCTATAATAACACTAATCCCGATTATTCCCGAATAATTATTTTTCATAATCGGGAATAATACTATTATAGCTTGAAGAGAAAAGAAACTGTTATTGAGAATCAACCTAGGCTAAAAAATTTAACCTGAATAAATTATGTCCTACACTGTATAATGGGGAGTAAATGCAGAATACTTCTCCAAAACTACATTTTTCCCAAAGGGGTCATTGGAATTTCATCATGTAGAAGGTGTCAGAATCTCAGTGTCATTCTTCTGTGCTTCTATTATTAGATTATTTCACATTTCTGGGAAACTGTCCACCTACCCCTCCCCTAATCCAACATTAACAATTAGTTCTTACTTAGAGCAAAATGTTGGCTTAGGGGAGGGGTAGGTGGGCAGTTTCACAGACACGTAAAATGATCCCTATTATTTTAGGGTATAGGAATCCTCAAGGCCCTGTTGGTATCTTGCCTAACTTCCATGGAGACCCTTCGGAAAAGAGCCTGTCAGAATCACACCTTCCAATGAGGGAGTCAAGATAGCAGAGAGAGAAACAAAATAAATAAACGTTTCAAAACAATGTAACAAATTATTGTAATAATTAAAAGCTGTTAATCGATAAATACTACTGCTACACATAACATTAAAGAGTAAAAGTGGAGAGTCTCCCTCTTACCTGGTGTGCGTAGTGCTCAGGTAAGTTCTGAATTATTCCATTTATCAGGTTTTTGTCATTTTTCAACTTTTGAATGTTAGTTGGTGATTCTGATTTGCAGCATGACTACAGATGCACAAACACAAAAAAGGAGAATTAAGAAATGACAAAAGGTTGCATTTTTACACTCTGAACATCTTGTAAGTCATTACTCACCTCTAAAACTTCTTTCACCGTTTTCAGATCCATAACAAACGCGCTTAACACTGTTATCTACGATGCACTTAAGAAACTATACCAATACACGTACAAAAAAACTTGTTTTTCGAGATCAAAAAACGTTACAAATGAATCCGATTTAACAAGAAAGAACTCATTTCTAATATCCTGAGTTTTTCCTTTATCGAAAAACTTTAAATTTTCCACAACACGCGCCCTTTTTAACAAGAAAAATAATGATAAATCAACGCCAAACGAATGAGGCTCCTAACTCCGCCATTTTGTGGTAATGAATGAAAAGGACTGGTGCCTTATTTTTGCCCAGGCTCTCCGCGTCGTCTACAAAGACTTCGAAGATGGCGCTCGCTTGTATTCGAACCGCTAAAACTAACTTTCTTGCTTTACCATTTTTAGTCTCCACTGCTAGGGTAGAATTAACTCGAAAAATATCCAAGATGGCTAGGAGCTGTAAGGCTGGAAGAAATAAGAGGAGAGAAGTGAAGGTAGGTCTGAAGTTCTCCTTACAAATTTGTACTTCGCACGTGTTCTGATCAAAATTTGTTTTTCCTTTTTGTGTATGTTTCATTGAGAAATCTTTCTCTGAGTGACTTTCAAAACGTTTTTTACAGAGTAGGTTTGTAAGCCCTATACGAAACCCCAAATCTTGAGGATTACAGGTAGACACCAGGGCTGTCAACCCCCCACGTCACCAAATATTGATAATTGATAGGGAAGAAAAGATAGATGACATCATATCGCACGGCAAATGACGTCATTTGTGCCAAAAATGCTTGTTGATTCCAATTGACGTATATAGCACATAAACAGTTCATATTTAGCCACATTATTGCTTATATAACAGTGGCATAATAATAGTGGGGAAACGTTCCATGTTAACAGTAGCTTAAACAACAAAAAATATTTGAAATTTTATGGTCAGAAAGTCAAGGCTACAAGAAACAACAACTTGGGTGATTATCGAGGAAATATCAGACTCTAATCTGGAGACTGGGAGATACGGTCCAAAATAGGGAGCCTCTCGGATTATCCAGGAGAGTTGACAGCACTGAGACACTTTTTCAGAGATGCCAGCCTCCAGTGGTACAAGTGGGTACAAGCTTCCAGTGCAAGGTTCGGGTGGACAAGGATTACTTATGATAGGGTAATGGTTACCTTGGATACCATCAACCAATCATATCTAATGCTTGTCGTTCCAAATGATCCCAGAAATCTTTGCACCAAAAGCTTGTACCCATTCCCCTTTATAGTTTCTGGAGTGGGAAATAGATGCTTTTGTAATCAAGTGGTATGAAAATAAGACAATAGTGACCCTGCATTTTTAGTTTAGCTCATCTGACATCATTGTGAAAATTTTCTTTATCCGTGGTCTTGGGTAGTCTGAGATAACAGCTGCTGTTTCGCGATGTGGTGTCACCATAAAATGTTGGCTGTTTTCTCAGGCTAGGGCTTGGGCTATCTTAAGTACAATGTGTGAAAATCTTTATGTCATACCTGATGTCCTTCACTGTACCCCACTTACAATAAATTATTTAATCTGTTTATGGGGCAGAACCTTACTAGCAAAGCTCTGCATGCCAAAGGCACATGTTGACGGTCACCTTGGGTAAGAAATTCCGGTTATCATGTGACTATTTAGCCCATCCATGTTTACCACCATATGTAAACCAATGTGAAATGTCAGACTTACCCATACATAAAGAGGAGGATAGGCTGAATATTTTTTATAATGAAATGTATGCCATTGAATACACCATCAATAGCCAAGTCACTTAATAGCTGTCAAAATGGGGGTGTATGTGTTGTAGTTAATTTTTTATCCCAGGTAATTATTGTATGCTAATGAAGTTGAAACAAAGAAAAAAATTAAAAATTAACTGCAACATAAATTATGCATTGTAGGTCAAAATTGATTTCAGGTTATTAAATTTCAGTTGATTCTCATTTTTCTTTGTCTTTTAGCCCTTCATGAATAATCATAATTTTCTCCTTTTCTCAAAGGAAATTGAGAATCAATCTAGGTTGAAAAAATAAATTAATTTTAACATTAACTAAATTTTGACCTATACTGTATGATATAAGCTAAGCAGTAGCTGTTGATGGTCTTAAAAGACCAGGTCCATTCCATGTGTTCTTTTTCAGTCTCTTGATGCTTACTTATTCTCTTACAATGATTTCTGAAAACAGAAGACTCTCAAGTTTTTTGCAAAACTACGCATTAAACTACGCATCCGTTGAAAACTTTAAAACTCTTTGAACTTATCTGACCTCTTGGGAAACAGCTGTCAAATTTATGAATGTTTTTGGTGCATTTGCAAAAAAACTTGAGAATCTTTTGTTTTCAGAAATTGTTGTGATTGGACAATCTTCTTCCAAGTGGCCTGGTTCAGGTAGTCACACTCTAATGGGGTTCCATTCTATGTAGTTTTTATTTTAACCTGATTGATGCAAGCGATGCATTATATAAACTTTAGCTTTATACACTTTACATCTTGTTCAACTGTGTCCTTTTACTATTGATGCCATCTTCAGCCCATTATCACTTACATTTCTCCGCTGCTCTTCAGTCCAACAGAACAATAGGAAGCTTTTCCTTACCTAGAACACTTCTAAAAGCCCACATTTTTTTCTCTTTAGCCAAATCCGAGAAAGCTCATGATAGCTGATCAAGTCAGGGAAGTGTTTGATTCCAATAACATGGTTGTTGTATGCCACTTCAGTGATTTGAATACTCAAGAATGGGAAGAATTACGCTTTAATCTTGGTAAAGATGAAATAACGGTCAAGATGTTCCCCAACAGAGTTTCATGCAAAGCTTTAGAAAATACAAAGTACTGTGAAATAACTCCATTATTTTTGGCATCTACATTTGTCACTTACTCCAAAGAAGCTAAGGTGAAGCCTTTGCTGTCAGCAGTGAAGAAACAGCCTAAAGTGGAGTTATTAGGGGGTAAAATTGATAATCAGCTTTTGTCAAGAAAGTCTGTGGTGGATTATTCTAAGTTGCCGTCATTAACAGAGCTTCATGGCCAGCTACTACATATGTTATCTGAACCTTCTAGAAGACTTACAACCCTTCTTGGGCAAAACCAAACTAACCTAGCTGAGAATTTGTCACAGTATGTCAGCCAAGGTGAAGAGAAGAGCTGATGTTTAATTATTACTCTCTCAGTGTAACAGTAACCTTTGTTTTTAAGGTAAATTTAAACAAATTTGAAAACCGGTACAAAAATGAAATGAAAAAGTTCTCTTTTTTCGTTGATTTGCTAAGATTCATAGAAAAAGCAACTGAAACCAATAATAATTAAATATTGAGTTGCACCTATGGGAGTGAAAATGCAAAAAAAGGTCACAAGATTGAAAAGTGAAAAAATTAAAAGCTCTTCTTTGTTTTAATTTGCAAGAGGTATTCAAGAGATAAAGATATTAACAGACATATAAGAAAAACCAAGGAACCCCTCTGGGATGAGGTGACACGTTAAAGCTTAGAACATACATGTAAGAACCACTCCACTACGCATCATATTTTTAACTCCTTTCTCAGTGTTTGATCTTGTGATGAAACACCGTCTAAATGATTGATAATTTAACAACTTACTTTTCCACACACTTCATATACATTGAAGTGCTTTGCTTACGAATAAAGATACTTCATCTTAGTCATAATTTTCCCATAATCCTCACTGAGGTAAGCCAGCTTGCAGACCTCTGCATTTTTGCTTTAACATCAAAACAACAGGAAAATCATCTTTTTGACAGGTAATAGCAGGCGTGCTATTTGAAAGGGGGTCGGAAATGATTTTGAAGTCCTCTCCGGCAGGTGCTTCCCCTCTGCTCACCTGTGTCCTCCTCTTTTGTTGCTTATTTGTGCCCTAATGTATATTTCCCAAGTGTCTCCCTTGCAGGCTAGTCTTAATTTATTGTGCTGTCTTAGAGAAGAGTATTACAGCAATTATCTTGGTCATTAATACTCTTTCAGGACAATGCAACAGTTTCATCTGATTCTTCCACTGAGCCTCATTTAAAATAACTCATCTGCCCTGACAACTTTTCTTTGGTATTATCTTTGGCTTGTTATTTTCCTTGACAATGATGCATAAAATTACAATGAACATTATTGTCCTAGCTGACAATGATATCATGTAGCAGAAACAGTAATACTGGTAACAAATTGGGAGGGGCCAGGGGGTGCCCCCTCCCTGCCTCCCCATTTTTGGCCCCAAAAAGTCAAAACATGCATGTATAAAAGTTGAAAATAAAAATTCATATCCAAAAGCATTGAAAATGTGATGTCTCTGCAGCTAGGTGAAACATTTTCTGGTTTTAAGATACAGACCCAAAACCCTCTGCTTTTCAAATACAATGAGCTACCCAAAATCTTTGTACCCCCTAGTTTGTAAAGGCTTGCTACAGCCCTGCTTTGATATTGTCAATCTGTTAAGTAGACATAATAACTTACGTAGCTTTATTAATTATATAGCGCAAAATACATGGGTATATGATCTAATGCACGTTACATTACAATGCTTATAATATACATACATACATGTACATACATACTTTATTGCATAGCTCCTCCTTGGGGGATCTTCTGCCATACATGCACGAATTAAAAAAATAAAATAAAATAAACAAGAAACTAACAAATTTCTACAAATAATAATGATAACAATAAAACTTTAATTTTAAAGACTATTTTACATTATTTTCAATATTAAAAAACTATCAAAGATGAATTAAAAAGATATTTAAAAATTCTCTTTTTAAAAACATTAAGATTTCCCACATCTCTTATATCTGTAGCTATACTATTGTACAGTTTTGCCCCATGGAAGGTGAAAGTCTTTTGGCCAATGGCCAGCCTATACCGAGGCTGTAAGGTCATTATTCTGTCTAGTGTCTCTTTGGTGAGTTATTGCACAATATTGAAAGCGTCTGTGAAGGTAACCAGGTGTTAAGTTAGGTACAATGAAATGGATAAAAAATTACTGCTTTCCTAAATAGTTAATAAATGGATACTAGATAAAAATGTTATATATATATATTCATGCAAAAATCTATGTTAAAATACTAAGGTTATAAGCTAAAAGCTAATGTAAAATAATGAGTTTTTAGCCGTGCCATAAAAGTTTTGAGACTGCCCCAAGCTCTCAACTTGTCTGGAAGGGTGTTCCACAGGGTCAGCGCGGCTGCAAAGAATGCCCTGTCTCCTGTTGTCCTCTTTTTTGGTATTGTTGGGCAGATTGAGCAGTAAGTGTTTTGTATTTGATTGCAGGTTATAATTTGACTGTGGCCTAAGTCTGATTAACTGATAAATATATGTGGGAGCACTAACATGTAATGCTTGGAATGTGTATACACCCAATTTAAACATTCTATGGTATTTAACTGGTAGACAGAGCAAGTCTTTCATAACAGGAGAAATGTAGACAAGATTTGTTAATTACACTTCAGGGGTGGAGGGAAGGGGGGCACACAAAAGCAAATGTATGATTTCTTCCATTGACTATCTTGTGTTACCATACACCTTACGGCAAACTTTGAAAGTGAAACTTGCTTAGCTTATGTTTGCTAAATCCTAAAATAACGTTACAGGCATTGACTGAAATAAGCTTCCGCTATTATGGACCCTCGCTGATGAGGACACTAACAGTGTCTGCAATGAAGGGAGTTGACTGTATTAGTATATGTCCCCCCAAAATGGAGTCAAACAGAACAGTGACAACAGCTACAGGAAATTGCAATTTCTATAGCTTTATAATTTCTTCTTCTCTGTCTGCCATCCTTCTTATCCTCCATGAATGACTTCTCATGATAAATCTCATAAACAATAGTGAAAAAGTAGTCCCTGACCTCCATGCATCTATGAATCTGAATCATTTTAAGATGTTCCTTTATTGTGCTGATTTTTTAGATAAAGAAATTAAATTGCTTTTCGAAGCCTAAAAGAAATGAGCAAAACTGCTATTATAGCCTGGGTAGCTAGAGGGATGAGAGTGCAGGAGTGTTTTCTCTTGGAGAGGAGACAAGGGATTTTTTTTTCCATTATTCTTGCAGCTTTACAGCCAAATTCATTCTCAGGGTGCTTCTGGGGTCTTTGTTTTCATATCCCACTATCTTCTCAGGCTACAGCTCCAATAAAAAAGTCCCCTCAATCAAATGAATCTCAGTTACATGATAGGTATGGTGGTGGGTATATCAGGATGGTTTTGTCTGGTTAAATTCCCCACATGGGAAAATTGTCAACTTTGCTGTACCCATTGTACAATTCCTGGGACAAGCCAATGACATACGCACAACTGTTATTAACAATCATCACCACTTAATCCTGTACTTAACACAAGATACACCATCGAATTTTACTGACTGTTTTCACATAAAAAATACATGCTTTTTAATAACAGATCCAAACTTCCACAGTAGATAATCTTTTACAGTATTTTGTTGAATAAAATTGTCAGACTTATTACACTTTTACCATTTACATTTACTAGAAATGGGAAATTACGCTCCACAACGTTGTTAAACTCTAATTTTCCATGATGATATTAAATTCACACTTGTGATGAACAATGTATGCTGCAAGACAATTCTTCCATGCAAGTTTATACGACGTGTAGAAAAATTCCCAAGGTTCTTTGTACACAATCCACAGCAAAACAAAGTGTCTTTAGAGTTCCGAGAGGCTGTAATTTTCTACCGTACCGTTATCAATGATGTCCCCCATGATCATCTGGCTTCTCCAACAGTTTTTCAATCCCAACCGCAATGACGAAAGCCCCAACTCCGAACCAAAACCCAGGAATAAGATTGCGAATGTTTGCGTGCTTGTTAATCGCTGGATGATATCTCCACGCTTCAAATCTTGCCCAAGGATCTTTCCGAACTTTAACGTCCTTTCCAGAAGAACTCATCGCTTCAAAAGTGGAAAACAGAGCCAATTTGTGCTGCAATATTCCCCTTGGAAATGTGTTCACAAAGTTGAGCTTAGCAGCCAAGCTTGGTCAGGCCGAGTATTGCACGTCTTGCACAGTATCATGGGACTCTGGCGAAGTACGGCTGGTAAACAACAATTTAGTCGGCCTTCGAAGTTAATAAGGTTAATATCTAACAGAGAGGTAGGTAATGTAAACTGTGTTTCAATTTTCTTTCCCGCAGTATGACTATTTTTCGTTAATTTAAAGGTTTTTAACTTTGACATAGGTATCTTGAGAGCTCTATGTAATTTGCGATCGATACGGACTGCCGTAATACGAGCCGGGCAAAATATAAATGGGTTGATATTCTACGATAGTACAGGTGTTTTTGTTGAAATCGTCAATATCAGACTGTGTAGCGTATTCCGTAAGGTGAATAAGTCGTCAGATAATTTTTGAGTCCGACACGCCGTTTCCGAATAAAGAGGCGTGCGATAATTCCTCGCAAACGTCAAACTTCTTATTGACCAGATTTTTAGAAAGCAAAATGCAAATTAAGGTAAGGTACAGAATAGCTTCACTGGTTATAGTTTGCTGTTATAATATGAGCATCGTTAACCTATTTCTGTTATATCTACTGCAACTTTCTTTTCTACATAGAGTCGGAGAATGGAGATCATGTACATGTTAGTCATGTTACGTCAGCTGTTGATATTTTTAAATGTATCGACTGGGGTTATTTTCCGGTTTATTGGGTCTTGAAGTTCAATGGTTGGCATATTTGCATAACAAAAACTGTGTTTGTAAGCATGGACAACTATGGCTGCACTCCTGAGAAACCCGCGTGATTCATTTCTCATAGCCAAGGGATATACATTATCACCCACGACGCCGATGAAAAGAACGAAAAGGAGTACGAGTTCTTTCTCATATTTTCGTTCCCGAACTTGCACTCGTAATCGAAAAGAGATCATTGGTTCGTAGTGAAAAAGAGGTCGTTGGTAAGCAGGCGTTAACAAAAAGCAAAAGTTGCAAAAAATCTATTACAGCGTGTGGCAAGGCTTAATTACAAACTGCTGTTCAGTGGTAAAAAAAATTGAAAGACGATTTGATTATCATGATCTAAAGAGTTTAGTCTAGTCTACATCTCTTGCGTAAGCGGCCGTTGAAAGATTTAACACTTAATGACAGCAAACTGAACGTAAAATAAAGGAAATCTTCAATGAGTAAATAGTAAATAGAGTTTCTGTTACTAGGATGTGCTCAAACAAAAACCTATCGTACCGCAAATGAAAAAAATTTTTTCCTTTTATTTGTCATTGATAGTTTATTATATGAATGAACTATTCTACTAAAACTATCTGATATGAAATCATTCTGGCCCAACTGATGTTTTCTCCATTAAATTAAAGAGATAGATGAATATAGTCGGCTAAAATACGTTTACCTGCTATAAAGCCTTTCAGTATTGCCCAATTTCGGGACTTGAAAATCTAGCCTGTGGTCCCAAGATTCAAGCATGAAAATTTTTCTTTTCAAATAATGGCAGAGTGATGGGGTGTAAACTCTTTTGCTCCATTCTGTTAAACCAGCCAATATATTATCTAACAGATCTAATAATTTTGCAATTTTTGCTTCATCCAAAGGCTTTTCCCTAGTGGGATGCTTTGCCTTGTTCATAGAAATGGGAAACCAAGGATCCACCATGGAAATCAGGTAGACTCTTATTTGGATAGTTAGTAGGTTTGTTTTCATCTTCTTCTCCTCCTCTTCCTCCTCCTCCCCCTCCTTTAATAGCGTCAGGCCGCCATCTTGGAAAAATAAGTAGGACAAGGGAGAAGACTGTCGACCTCTCCCTTGTAATACTTGTTTGGCACGTTTTTACTCTCTGTCACTTTCATCATACCAGATGGCGGCAGAGCAATCGAAGGACATGTCATCGCTTTCCCAGAAAAAGACGCCTCGCTTTGAGTTTAATTTCGAGGTTCTACAGGTATAAGGCAGCCAAAAGTCCTGTCATCATGCCCTCTTGTTTTTAGGAAAGATCAAGACATATCTTCAAATGATGATCTGGCGTCATCCTCACTCAGATCCAGTGTCACGCAGTTCGCCTCCACGGATTATCTTTACAGTGTAGCTTCAGCGCCAGAACTGAGAACTAATCCAATAAGACCAAAAGAACTGCAAGCAAACCTGCGAAAGTATCACCGAGAGAAAGTCCGTTTGCCTGCCAGCGAGATCCAGTGGGCTAAACAACTTGTGTACAGACATACTCAGAAACTGCTAGAGTATTGTAAGCGAGAGACAGGTGTGGTCAGTGGTATGGAGTACGGGGGTACAATGTACGAGAGGCTGGAAAGCAAACGAGGTAATGAGATTGACGTAATGTTGGTGCTGAAAACAGGTTCTGAAGATGTAACACTTCACGAGGTCGTTCCGAAATTGTACTTAAAGATAAAACTTGTTAAAGATAAGGCCGATACGAAGCTGGCAAGGCTCAGTGATAAACATGGCTATTTGCAGCCAGCTAAAATGCAAGTCTGGCTTGACAGGCTAGCTCAGAAATGGACGGAGAAAACCAGGCGATCTTCGGACGGATCCAGAGTTTATACTCATAAGAATGGTCCAGCTATCGAGATCATCATCCGGGATACTAACAGAGGAGGCTCAGTAACCGCGCAGATAATTCCATGTGTAAGGTTCCTGGATGAGTCGGGAGATTACCGCTACTATGTGCCATGCGCGTTCAAAGAGTGTACGAAGTTTGAACTCGGAAATACCTCAGAGCGCTCGATTTTGTGGAGAAGAACATTCTCACTGAAAGAAAGAGAAATTATATCCAGTTTAGATCGTTCTGTAACAAGCACATGCCGACTAGAATGTCTAAAAATTCTCAAATTCCTTTTCAGCTCAGACAGAAAGCTGCGCAGTTTTCATTTCTATTTGCTTAAAACGGCTTTTTTACACTACCGCACCACAGACCCAGAATGGCGCGCGGATCAACTCGCGGAGAGATTTCTCGGTATGTTGAGCTACGTTCAAGAATGTCTGAAGCGAAAAGATCTACCGCACTACTTTTTACCGAACGTTAACCTCTTCAAGGGACTGAGTGGAACGGCCCTCGATGCTATCGACTGCCGACTGCAACAGCTGCTAACGGATGAAAAACAACTGTTTTATGCCATTTATGCTTAGCGCCCAGTCGCAGGGCTGCCACAAGTAAGAGACAAAGGAGTTTCAAACAAAATAATACTTTCAAGAGATGATCGCTCTCAGGAAGTGGCACTTAAAATAGATTCCAAAGCATGGTCGTTTATAACAGGTGGTCGCACATAGAAAGTCAACCGATTTTTTGAATATTTTATAACCCTTACCAACTCAGAATGGCGTTTAGAGATTGTCCATATAGATTCGAGTCTTTTCTGTTTTCTTTGAATGCAGACAATGGGGAATATAATGTAAAAATAATACGTAAAAATTAGGATTTAAAGATTCCTCAGTTACAAAAGAGTAAGAAAAGACTATGTTCCAGCTCTCTCTGCCCACTTTTTTTGTTAAGTTCACCGCCAAGCTTGGGGAGTGTTTCACCTTCACTCCCGCCGCCCCGCCTACGTTTAGGTTTGTCCAGCTCCGCAAATATTCTCCAAATAGCAGATGTCGCCCTCCGAATTATGTTCTTGCTGTTTTTGCCATGTTTTTAGCTATTATTTCGCCTAGTTCCGGCTGTAGCTCTTACTCTTGAAACGAGTGAGATGTCCGCCATTTTTTTTTTACGACCAAAACATTTCAACCTCGTCCCCAGGTCTTCTCGGTAAAGGTGGCTTAACCTGTAGCGGGCTGCATTTTTGACGTCATTTCCTCGTTAAACACAAAATTCTTCCAAATTTGGTCATCAGTAACTGGTTATGGTGAATTATGCGTGTGCTTTTAGCCAATCAGAATTGGGGAATATTTTGCATGAATAATATAATAAGTAATCTATAATCTCTAGGATTTAGAGTCGATCTTCTCGATCTATAATATGTCAAGTCCGTTCTATGTTTCAGTGTAAACTTGTTTCTAGCAAATTAGTATCCTTATATTTAAAACATGCATGTAAATAGCAAAATAAGGTCTTCCAGTGCAAAGTGCTTTTGATCACATGTAAGTCAAGCGCTGTCGAAATAATATATTGTCATTATTGTGACGCGCGTCTAGGAAAAGGAAGACCGATTATTTGTCGGTAAACAATTAAAAAGGTTTTGAACAGCCTGGGGATAACAAAGGGCCATGCACCTGCAAACTGGGTCAAATGTGAGGCATAATTTATGAAAATATTTAATAGCAATATTTCCTTTACTGCAAAAAAAAGTGTCGTCCATTAACAACCACACCAGGAAATAACTGTAAAAACTAACTGAATACAAATTATCTACTGTGGCTGGTTTACGGGTCGCGGATAGGATAATATTCCATTCATTAAAAAGTCAAAAAGTGTGATACCATTTTAAAAAACAGATCGACGTTTCGGGTATATTACCCTTATTCAGTGTCAAGAAAACCGTTACTAGTACTGCAACGCAATTGTCATAGGTATAAAAATGAGGCGCGAGCGCGTGTAAATAATAGCGCGCGCACGATGTATGTTAGTTCAAATAAAGCTAAAATCGATATTTCGTCCTTTCGGTTGAACGGTTCCTAGCCGCAAGAAAATCCTCATTTTACGCCTTTTAAATGATATAAAAACTGCATGTTTTAAGCACAACTGATAACATGTATTCATAGTTTTGTCTCAAATTCCTGTTTAACCTGGGCTTAATGTCTTAAAGGCAGCTATGCCCCTGCTTCCTGGATTTAACTGCCAAATAATGCAGTTTATGATCGTATATGCGTATTTTCAAATTGGCACTTAATCTGCATTAGCAGACAAATTAGGCTTAGGTATTGTCATTGAAACATCTAAACCAACAATTTTGTGGTGATATTTTTTTAACTTTTATTACACAGTTTACATCTGACAGTACTTGCATTTGTTAATGGAAAGAAAAATGGCTTTACAACAAATAATTGACAAGAAAAACACGTTGTGGTATATTTAATCCATTTCGTCTAGTTTTTTCCGAGGGCAAATTTTGTCTGCGGCGCCTTTGAAAATTGTCCCGTCTCAGGCAAAATTTGAAAAAGCGCAAAAAAACCTTCCCTTTTTGTTATGCGTTAATGATGAGGGAAAATTTGTCTATATCAACAAATTTTTCGCTAGAGAAAAAAGGCCCTATCTTTTCAATCGATTTCTTAATATAGCCACCTGACTTTTCAAATTATGTATTCTGATTGAGGCTTCGCAGGGGGCTTACAATTGTCAATAGAAGTTCTGAATCAGACAGGATGCGCAATATACGGGAAATTAGTTCAAAGGCTCTTGATTGCATATGTCAAATTCCGCACACACTGCATCCTGCAAAGCTGAGATGAATTCAACGGCGAACGGATCCAGCGAGTCTTGGAGCTGCTTCGCTCAGTTAAATTCCACTGGGTCAAAAATCGGAGGAACTGTTACTTACTGTCTGCTATTCATCGTTTCACTGGCCGCCAATTCTCTCATTGTTATGATCGTTTATAAAATGCCGAACTTAAAAAAACCGATAAATTATTTCATCGCAAACATGGCCTCATCTGATTTGCTGTTTCCAATATTCTGGATACCTTGGTTTCTGTCAAGCTTGCACACCAACTTGTTTCTTATTGGTGGTCAGCTTGGCCAGGCCTTGTGTAAGCTTGTCCGTTTCTTTTCTTTCGTTTCCTGTGCCGTTTCGATTCAGAATCTGATTCTGATAGCGGTGGATCGATTTGGAGCCGTGGTGTTTCCACTCCGTTCCCCACTCATCAGACCCAAGCTGTGTCCCTTCTACATTCTCACCACGTGGATAGTTGCCGTAACTGTCGGTTCGCCATACTTGTTCGCCAACGAGCTCGTTGAAAATCCGGAGGGAGCCAAGTGTGTTACGAAATGGAAGAAAGCATTCGGAGAGTCATCGTCCTATGCCAGTTTCCTACTAGCTTTCTATCTTCTGTTTAAACACATCCCTGTGCTGTTGTTAGTCATTCCTTACTCCATCATTCTCATCAAGCTCAAGACACAGGCACACCCAGGTGAACAGTCCGCCAACACTCAACAACAGCGGCACAGAAGAAACAGAAACGTGCTTCAAATGTCCATTGCTACCGTAATAGTGTTTGTGTTTTGCTGGTTACCTTACTCTATCAACGTTTTAATCAGAGAGTATCAGGACAGTTCCACGCATTTCGCGTGTAGTTTCTGGATATACAATGCAGTCACCACTTATATGGCTACTGCGTACTGTGCTATCAACCCGATTATCTGTTTTATGTTTAGCAGTAATTACAGAAAAGCTCTTAAAAGACTCTTAAAATGTTCTTTCGCACAGGCTTAGGTCGCAAAAATGTGCTTTTGGTTGAAGATGTTAAGAGTTAGAGGTTCGTGCAACACGCTCGAATAACTATATCATGACGATCAGTGTATTTTAAGTAGTAATTATCGACAAGGTCTTAAAGACTTATGAAATGTTCTTTTCTACAGGCGTAAGTCGCAAAAATGTGCTTTTGATTAAATATATTTAAAGATTTAGAGGTACGTGGAACACTCGCGAATGAAAAATTACCACGACTGCCTTTGGCGCACTTAACTGAGGACAAGAAAGAATGATCTAGCTCATTCTCTCTTGCTGAGGATTAATAGAATGTGTTTAAGTCTCCCATGACTGTGAAAAGTGACAGCACATGCCACATATTGTAAAAGTTGGGTGGTAAATAAAACTCATGGACGGACCATTAGAAACGTTATTGGGAGCATAGACGGCGATATACAACTGTACAACCACAAACTGTTAATTACTGCAGAACCGAAAAAACAAGAAACGAATATAACGGACAATTACAAATATCCAACTGTTGAAATTTTAGCACCACACCAAAGTTTGACAGTATTTTTGCGTCGTTAAAAGAAGCAAAGAAAAAACTGCATGTTTTTGTGGCACGTACGCCGTTCGCACATTGCAAATAAAAATAAAATACATGAACCAAAAAGTTAAACAGGAAGTTTAAGCGGCAAGGTGTTTTCTTTCACACACAATCAATTAAATGATATTACCCCTTTGAAATGTTTTTATAGACCTTTTTGCGCTCGATAAATTTTGATCACCTATGCTTAAATACCTAATAGGTGTATTTCTACAAGCAAATAATATGTATCACACCGGTTTAAAATGCCCACTTATATTGCTTTCCAAATATCTTCTCAATCGATTTCTAAATACAACCACAATGGCTTTACAACATTCATTAGTCTGTTCAGCTTGAAAGAAGGGCCGTTTAGGTCTTAATAACAATTATTGTGCTCGGGTTTCACAAGGGGACATAAAAACTAAAGTTTAAAAAGTTTGAATCTTAACTGATTGCCGCAGAGAATACTGCGTTGTACAGAAGGCACGCAGCAAACATAAACTCGAGAATGGCGAATGGATCGATCCAGTCTTGGAACTGCTTTAAACGGTTAACCAAGAAGAGACAAAACTACTATAGTGATAAATTTTTAGTGTTCGTAGATGAAAAAATTTCCTTCGCCCTTGATCACAAGACTCTCCGCTAATGAATATAACATTTCACACACCTGTTTAGTAAAGTTTGCATTAAGCACGTATTTTCAACTACATTTTCAACAGTCTTGGAGCTGCTTCAAACAGTTTACAGAGAAAAGACAGAACTACCGACTAGTGATAAATTGAGTATGTAATTTACGCTGCAACTCCAACGTCTAAAATAGTGATCAAAAGAAACCTTCTCTTGTCATGAATTTGTTGTAATAAAATATATATATCCTGTGTGAATAAATTACAGTTTCTAGGGAAAAAAATAAAATACCTATCGAAAATGCCTTTGGTCGTGATCTGCATTAAAAGACATTAATTATATATCCTCCTTATTAATTTTATAATTTTTTCTGCTGTATATTGCCTTTTTTAATTTGTCCTCCAATCACATCCATAGTTGATTGATGCAAAAGTCTAGCCAATTATTTTCGATTAACACCTTCCGGTAGATCGACTAGCTGACATGATTTTGAAACTGTAATTTAAGTACCTTGCTCCCTGTTATTGTTTAAATTTTGTTTAGGAGCCAATACTTTGTTCTCTCTCTTTGCTCCCCTTGTGTTGTTTCGACTGGATAACCCAAGCCTTTAAAGGGCTTAAAGGAGCAATTAAGAAAGAATTTCTGTCAGACAAAGTAAATACCTCGAAGGTTCAATGCTAATGAGTCTCTCCAAGCAAATTACAAAAGGCTTACTTAGGCATTGATGAGTTACCATAAATGATCTAATGACGTAAACTGACACCCCTTTTCAAACAAACGCCTCTTGGCTCATTTAATAAGCGCCGCTCTATGATATTATGTTTGCATTAGACGCCCTCGCTAATAAACACTCTTTGTCTTGTAGACGCCCCCATGATAATTTTTTTAAAAAAATTATTAGAAATTAGCAAAAAAGAGCCAAATCATTCAAATTATTCAGTTGCCTGCTTGATTAACAAGACTTTGAGCATTGTATCTTGTTCAGTGTTTCAAAGTTTTATTGACTATTTTCGAATTCCCCATAATACACTCTGTCTGCCCCCCAAATTTTGCATAACTTAATGTCTTAAAATGCTCTTGGGAAAATGCAATACTCCCAGGAGCATTTAAAAACAATGGTTTATGCAAAATTTGGGGGGCAAACAGAGTGTATTATGGGGAATTCGAAAATAGTCAATTTAAAAGTTCGAATTGATTGGAGATTACAACACAATGACCCTGAACTAAGATTCTAACATAGAAGTTGAGATTTCAACCAGCGCGGATAAAGATCTCTAGACGGCCTAGCTAGGCGGTAGCAATTGATAGACAGGATATTCCGCTATTCATAAGCTCTCTTTACATTTTCGCCGAAAGCATATTAGTTTTGAAAATTAGGTTGTTACATAAATGACAATGAACTCCTTTCCCTTTTAAATGATTCCTGTCATAAAACGCCCCCTGTTGGAACCCTAAAATTATGTCTGCTGGACGTCTATGAGATCATTTACGGTATTAAAGCGGGTGGGTTTTCTGGTCATTATACAGCTATTTCGAGAAAGGTTGTCGGAAAAAGTGCACGCGACAATCCCGAAAGGCATTGTGGGTGGTTTTGAGTTCTCTGTTTTTCAAAGAAATTTGAAAGAATTGGCACGAAAGGCCATGGAAATGTGTTTTCGAGTGCTAAAGGAAAGAAACAAAAGTAGGTTCGACAGCTACAGTCGTCAGGAAACAGTGTACTGATCATATCCCATATTACCTTTCGGGATTGTCGTGTGCACATTTTTTTCGACAACCTTTCTCTAAATAGCTGTATAAAAATGAAGTGTCACAAGGTTATCGAAAAAAAGAACTGTAGCCAACAAGTTCTGAAGTTTGTAACAACTAAAACTGATCAGTCAAAGGAGTCTGAACAAGCCCTTGTCAGAAGAATCTGCTAGTTTCTCTTCGCCGACAGAAGACTTTTGGTTTTCCCATTTTTAGCTGGACCGAGAAGTAAATGTTATAAAAACTTCATGTTTTATGCACACGTGATAATATTCACTTATTTTTTCCTCATATTCACCTGTTAAGCCTGGGCTTAATGGCCTGAAGGCAGCTTCGCCTCTGCTTCCTGTGGTTGACTGTCAAACTTGTCTAGTTGATGATGGTACTACCAATTGCAAAGATATCATTTTTAATGTGTTAAAACACACTTGTTTAATCATCTTCTCAATCGATTTCTTAATGAAACCACCTGACCTAAATGAACTGTTCTGGATGGTTTATATCATTTTAACACCCCACTGTTCCTTTCGAAAGGTCGGTTGGCGGATAATGCCAGAACATTACAAACAAACTCACTTACAACGGCTTGGAAACTAAAATTTCGAGGACTTTTTTGGACTTTTATCATTTAGGACATGGAGCCTAAATATGAGCCTAGCTAGCCGTAAAAAGGGGAAATACGCCCTAGCCGGCATGATCACATGCTGTTTAAGGAAAATTCCCTCTTCCATGTCAGGAAATTCTGTATTTTAAAGTCTCCCCTGAGGAACAGCAACTGAGGACATTTCTGCTACGTTTTCAATTTTGGTTAGCATGCTAGGATTTTTCCCATGCCTATCGTCAATGATTTGCTCTTTGGTAATATATAGAAGGGGTGGCCTCAGAGTGTTTTTACATTTAAATTGGCATGCAACGGAAATTTCCATGCCCTGTAAGCATATTTTGAGGTTCCGTGACCTTCCTACCAGCGCCACGAGAAGCCTAGGCTCTAATAAGAAATTAATACCTAGCATGCCTCACGTGCCAAAATCTCCGGCATGCCGGGTATGCCAAATTTTCTCGCATGCCGGGCGTGCCAAATTCTCTGACATGCCGGGCATGCCAAATTCTGCGGCATGCGGGGCATGCCAAAATCAGAGTCTGGCGTGCCCTAAGCTCACAGGTTAGTTCCTTGAATCTACAGATATTTAAGCCTGGCGAAATAAAACTTAGACAGATCGCCGTGCTTATCTTTTGATGTACAGGTTATAGCTCATTTACACAATGACGTCATTCTATTCTTTTCATTTGTATAAATTTGGTAATCCCAGCGAAGTTTAAACTAAAGGTCTAATTTGCACAAGAAAGCAAAACCCTGAAGGTTTCTGGTCGTAGTGTGGGTCATAGTAATAAAATAGCGTCATCGTGAATATGACCTATTGGGGGATTGTAGAAACTCCTCCCCCCTTTTAATAGGATTCCCATTTCACATTGCGAATAAACTGGATTGACTGAAATCAGTAAAAACAGAGACAGAGACTGTTTTCGATGTATAATAAAATGCATCTATGTTCCATGAAAGGAGGCATGAAAGCTTTCTAAAATACAAGGTATGAGAATATCTCAGGCAAAGTTCATTACAAACTGAGCTAAGCTACAAAATCAGACTGTCCATTATTCAGTACATTATGAAGCTTGACAATGCAATGTGCTTGAATGTGAACGTTGCAATTACAAAGCTCTCTAACGCAATTGTCCCTACGTCCCTAACGGTGCTTGAATTCCCCCGGAATTCCCCTTTTTTGTCAGGGATTATTGTATATGTGTCATCATTAGTGTTTGTGTTCTTTGTTTTAACTCAAGGTAGGTCCGTAACTGACAGTATCAAAGAATTGCTCTCTGGGAATAAATGATCTCCTCTTTGTCATTTGTGGATGTTATCTGTAACAAAAAAGAAATGGAATGTTAATACCTTCAAGGGCAATATAAAAAAAAAAAAAATATATGTGGAGCTCAGCTTCTCTTAACATATTCTCATACTGGGAGTCTGTTAAAGGTCGCAACTAATTGTCTGAGGTTAATTTCACAAGAGTGTGCAATTGAGACAAATGGATGGTAAATTAAGTGAAAGAAACGTGGTTTCACTTTAGCCAATTCACGTAGCGTTGTTCGATGATGTTTAAACGCTTTTCTACTGCGAAATAAACCTTTGCATTCGGCTTTGCAAGTCAGGATTATTCCGAGCTTGACTGACACTTGAACAACAGTTTCATACTTTTGCAGGTAAGGTGCAGACCCATATAAACCCTGAATATGTAAAGGAAACTCAGTGAAAAGTTTTCGCATCTTTTTGACGATATTCTCTCATGGTGCGTCAACTGATTAGGGTTTGTGAAGAAAAAATAAATTAGGTTAAAACCTGTCCTGTTTCATCATTTCACATGTTACCTAGAGTTTTATAACAAATAGGCCATAAACTAGAGATCAGGCGATTTTGTTTCTCAATCGGTGTATAAATAAAACAGTGGTAAAGAAAGGGAACCTATTAAATGAGAAGCTTATAAAATAAGCTTGGGCCCGGCTCAGACGCCGAACTTTTCATAAGCCGAACTAAATACATAGAAAGTTCCTCGTCTGAATCACGCAGGAACTGTCCTGTTTCAATCTCGAACGGCTGCGCCGTTCTTTTCGCCTAGCCCGGCCGGGAATTTCGCCTTTGGAGCGACTTTGGAACGGCTTTGATTCAGACGCCAAACTTTTCATGTACCGAACCTAATGCGTAAATTATTACTATAACGTATTTTGTAAGCAGTTTGACCAAAATGAGCATTTTCCCCCCTTCTGAACTTAGTTCAGCGTCTAAATCAATTTAGCCGGTCTAAATAATTTGGGTCGGCCCTAAAATCCTACTTTTTTACATTGAACATGTTAATTAGCTTAGTCTTGATCGATTTTAAAAGCTTTATAACCAAGTCATAATTTTTGGGTTAAAATAATACAAAATCATCACAAAAACTACGTTCATTAAAAGTAGAGCCGGCAAACGTGAACATTTTGTAATTAAAAAATCGGACCCAGCCAGCTTGTTTGCAAGAAATTCTTATTTACGGTTAAGTAAAGCTTACATTTTTTAGCATTTTAGCGTCCTATGAATTAATCCGAATCGCCTCTCAGAGGCTTGCTGTAGTAAAGCATTTTGTAGCACACTCGTAGACAAGTAATGTAAGGCATAAGTCTTTACTTGGATGAGACATCAAAAAGGAAAATTAGTTTTCTGGACCTAAACGGACATTCACAGACTGCTTTTAAAGTTTTATATAAAATAACTAAGATAGTACGCGCGCTCTGATTGGCCGAGAGGAGTGTTCGCATGAGAGTATGTAAACATGGTTGTGGCGTCAAGTTGTTTGGCTTTTCGCGCGCTAATCACGCAAGCACGAATTTGAAAAAGTTTTCGAGTTCAAAACTCGACAAGTTTACTTTATTTACCAATTCCTTCGTCGGCTGAAACTTGGAAAATCGCTATAAAGAAGGGGTGTCAATTTTTCTTCGCTTAAGCTGACATTTTAAGCGAGAAAAATCCGTATTTTGCAAAGCATCTTTTTGCAAAACAAGAACTGATTACGCGTGCAAGACTTCGTGAACAAGATTTTGCGACTGGTAAGAATTTCTCTTTTAGTTAGTTCTCGACAGTTATGCAAACCCTCGACTTCGTCTCGGGTTTGCATAACTGTCGAGAATTCTCCCAACCCCTTTCGTGTTTATATCAGGCTATGCAACACGGAAAACGTTTTCTATTGCTTAAATATTGAGTCGTTTACAACTTTGCATTGACGTCTGCGGCATGTTAATTTTTTTAAGGGAAGTCTTAATCTGATTTTGGCATTTGATTTACGGAAATTTTATTTTGTCTCGAAAAGTGATTGTTATATAAGTATGATTGTCTTTCAAACAACAGTCAAACTATGATTATCTCCAGTTCGCAAAGTAAGATTACCAGTTCAAAAAAATATGACCGAAGGTGCCAAACACAATTATGCTGAGTAATAAAATTAGATCTGACTTTTTTAGCGTTGGTTTCTGTATTTTTGAAGTTTTCGGTAGTCTTCTTAACAGCAGAAGAAGATTAGAAGACGGACAAACAGAAACAATAGGACCGTTTATACGAGGAAAAATAAGACGCGTCTTAAATAAGACGCAAACTTTCCGTATAAACAGTATATTTCGTCTAAAATAAGACGCGGCTTAGCTAAGACACGTCTTATTAGATAAGACATGCTCGTATAAATGGTACAGTTCGCGTCTTATTTAAGACGCGTCTTATGTAAGACGCGTCTTATTTTTCCTCGTATAAATGGCCCTAGTGTATCCGAAGTAAACAAGTCGACAACCACTTATGCCTGAGAGTTCTAAGTATGCTCAACAGTAAAATAAACTGAATACCAAAAGGATAATTCACGGCATTTGTTCGATGGCAGGCTTTCTTATTACTAAATTAATACTAAATTTGTACTTACAGTCTCTTGCAGAATAATTTTCGCAGAATGCAGTTCTTGTCCAGCATTCACCAACATCTCAACATTTCTATTATCCATGATCTCAACAAGGCACCGCAGAAAAAAAAAGACAAACAAGTGCGAAGAGACATGACGACATCTTGACGCCACAACTGCTATGTCAAAACAAAATAGATTCATCGTGATCCAAAAGCAATTCGGAGGAAATTAGGCCGATTTCGCCTTGTATCTATGCGTGCTCGGGGTATCTTCGGATGAAGCAGATGACGTTGCTGCAAGGACTATCGTCAGCAAGGAGCAAAACGGTTTTGCAAGATTCGCATAGCCCGACAAGAAGGGCACTAAAACTCTAAGCAAAATTTATCTGAGAAGGCAGTCCAGATTCACCAAATCAGAACGTCTTTGCAGTATTAACGTCGTACTCTCGTACTGACTTGAACGACCTGGTAAGCTTAATTTTCACCAATCTTTTAATGCTGTTGACCGAGAAACATTCCGACGCGATAAAACTAGTAGTTATATGAGGATGCTTTCTGGCGCAACTTTAGCCCTATCATTTTTTCTGGTTATTTTTCGCTTTCTCGATAACATCATTTCACTTCATTCACTCCGTTCATTTCGCTCCGCTCGCTTCGCTCGCTCCGTTCAGTTCACTCCGCTCATTTCGCTCATTAGGTTTATCTCGCAAGGGAAAATGACCAGAAAAAACGATAGATTTAAACTTGTGCCAGAAATCATCCTCATATAACTACTAATGTGTATTTGTGCCAGAATATCACCATCTGGTAAATCCCGTTTGCTGGGTTTTTTTGATAGAGTTGTTTATTGAATTTATTAATAAATGGCTTTACAAGTTTTTATAAAGAGATACAAATTATTTTACAAAATGAATGGGGAATCTTTAGAAGATTTAGATTCTCGAATTGAAAATTTTAAAAAGTATAAATTATTTCTTCCAGATAGATTAGTTCATGTTAGATTTAATAAAGAATGTGAAGAAAACCTTAAATGCCAGTGTAGCGAATGACCCAAATGAAGATTACTTTTTGTGTACCAATTGAGACCCTCAAGTTCGTTATAACAACAATTTTGATGTGAAGTACCATACTATGGTTAAACAATTTCGTAAAATAAAAGATCTTGATTTGAAATATAGTTTATTGGATGTTATTGATTTTAAGGAATTTATCAACACCATATATATACCCGAAATTATCTAATTAAGAAATAAAATGGAACCAACAACTGAAGATTTATCTGTTTTTAATGCGGAGGAATCACCAATAAGATATTTATCTGAAGATGAGGAGGAAGTATCAACAAAAGATTTATCTGTAGAAGAGGAACGTCCAGCAAAAAATGTTGTTACAGGAAAAGACTTTGCCCAACTAACCAAAAAGGCTCGCAAACTCGGTGCTGAATCTCTTGATTATTCACCCCGAAAAAATAATAAATATGAAGCGACTCTCCCAGGTGGATAGAAAGTTCATTTTGGTTCCCCCAAATATCCAGATTTTCTTATCCATCAAGATGATGTTAGAAAAGAGAGATATCTTGCGAGAGCAAAGAAAATTAAAAACAAACAGGGGGAGTTAACTTTTGATAAACCAGAATCTGCAAATTACTGGAGCACGAGACTTTTATGGGGTGGTAAATAAAATTGATTTTAGTTTTAAGATTATCTAAGCAATAATAAAAATGCAGTTGACAAGTTACGAAAATCTAACCAAGGAAAATATTTTGTTTCAAGAAGCCAGGGAATACAAGGTAAAAGATTCGAAATTTAAATATCAACGTCTTAAATTTGAAACCAAATTTTCAAATGGGAAGAATCAAAGGTGGTTTAATAATCGAGACGCCGTTTCTTTTTAGTTTTGGAGTCAATGAAAAGAAGTCTCAAGAAACAGACAAGTTAGTTGGATTTAGTATTCCAGTCTGTTTATGGGAAAAAGATGGCCAACCAAACGAAAATGAAAAAGCATTTTTTGAAGCAATAAGCAAAATCACGGAAATCTGTCAACAACATCTTGAAAATGAATACAGCGCGGATTTAGCCTCAACTCTAAATTCACCGTTCTATTTTAAACAGGTTGAATATGTTGACAAAAAGGGCAAAAAGAAAATCAAGAGAGATGAGTCAGCAGCTCCAGTACTTTACGCAAAACTTATTTACTTTGATAAATCAAAGAAAATTCTTTCTCTGTTGAAAACAAAGGGAAAAGAGAAAGTTGATCCTTTTGACTATCTCAATAAGTATTGCCGGGTAAAAATGGCTTTGATTATTGAAGGAATCTTTATTAGTAAAACTGTTACATCTCTTCACATGAAGGTTCATGAAGTGTACATTAAACCGCTGAAACCCCGCGAAGCATTACTAACAATCAAAGAAAGCGATGATGAGGGTGAGCCAAGCGAGGGTGATGAAAGCGATGATGATAAAGATGAAACTGAAACCCTAAATATCTCTGATATAGAAGTGGATGAATAAAACTATTTTTAATACAGTATTTGTATTAAAAATCAACCAAATCCTTAAAACTTACCCATGAGTTAAATTTATTAGGGTATCCACTCCAATTCACCAGTGCTAACTTTTTCTTGTTATCTCGTCTTAAAACTTTTTCAATTCTAAAAGTTTGCTGTTTTGCCTTTTGTAACTCTTGTTCATAAAAAGAACCCTCAATTGCCTGTCCCATCAAATCAACAATGCTATACGTCACTGGTTTTGTTGGTAAAACTTTATCAATTACAAATATCTCCTCTGTCCAGTTTGGTGTGTAACCTTTATCCAATACTTGCCTTTTATACTTTGAAATACGAACTATATCTCCAATTGCAAACTTTGCTTTACCAGGTTTCAGGTAAATCAAATCGCCGTACAAATTAGACCAAACTTTTTTCTCATTCTTCTTTTTACTCGCTTCAACGGGAGTCATTTTCACGCAAGAATGTCTTGCATTGTGGTAATCATCAACTAGCTAGTTTATCAATCTCGCCCCAGTAAGCAGTGTTGTTATTCACAGTAAACATCTTCCACATTCTGTTTTTCATTGTTTTATTCCATCTCTCATCAACACTCGATTTCTCTTCATTTTCAGTGTGATATAGTTTAATACCTTTTGTCCTAAAAAACTCTTTGAAATGTTTACTGATAAACTCAGAACCTTTATCAGTCCAAAGCATCTTTGGCAGCCTTTTGCTTGATTTAAACATCTCATCAAATGCTTTACTGACAGTTTCAGTTTTCTTGTCTTTTAGAGGTTTAATCCATCCATACTTGCTAAATACGTCTATAACCATCAGCAAATATTTAATGCCTTTGTTCCATTTGCTAAACTTTTGCATTCCAACCAAATCAGCAGCCCAGATTTCATCAACCCCTTTTGAGATTACTGATCTCTTTGAAAAGTTTCGTGTGATTGGTTTGTGAAGTTCGTCGGCTAACTGTTGAGACCAATCACTACTCAACGTCGACTTGCGTTTTGTGTCTGTATAGTCCCAGTCCAAGGTTTTGTTTTGTATTAATCATTGTTCTGGCTACAGCATGTCCCCATTGCCTCTGTTTCCAAGGAATTGCGTCTAATGATTTTACCATCTTTCTGTCAGCTTCATTTGTACATTTTACTTGTTCACTTTTCGGTTTATTTCCACAGACACTATAATCTACATCATGTTACACACTTACAGCATCTGTTTTCCCAGTTGGTTGTTCATAGATTTCCAGAATCTCTCCAGTTTCAGGGTTATATTTTAATTGTTTTTCAAGAGGATTACCAAGTCTAGTATACTTATGCCCAGGCAGCACGAAGCCTTTTTTCGGCGCCACTTTTAGGATGGCATTGTGAATATCGACTTTACCACCTACCCGTCCTTTAGAAACTGGATTGGAACCTCCATCCAATTCTGGTCTATCGGTTTTATATCTCTTTTTTGGTCTCACTTTTGTTGATAGCTGATCCATGGCCGATCCAACAGAATCTTGAATGAGTGGAGTGAGTTTATTGATGCCGTAATTCACAGCTTTCTTTCGTAGTTTTTTATTTCTCATTAATTCACTTGCTCCATATTGACCCATTTCAACCGCCTTGGGCCCCATCCAAGGCAGACCATGTTCAACAAAAGTACCTACGGCTGTGCCGACAACAGTATCAAAAACGCCCGCCCCTTCAGACGGGCTATTTAGTTTTTTGACTTTCTTTTGATTTTTCTTTTTTTTTTTTCACTTCCAACTTGCCCCCTGTTTTTTACATATCTAACTGTTTTATTGCCACAGACTGCACATTTACAAAGCTTTCTAGACACTTAAATAATTGTAGGCCGTAATACTTTAGCCTGTTCCAAGCGATCAGATAGTGGAGAGCGGTGCGAAGTAAAGAAAGCGATGAAAAGTAGAGGGGGACTGGGGACAGAGGTGCAGGAACGCTTGTAAGAATTTGAACAAAAGTGCGTTCCGGTATACCAGATCCCGGTATACCCACTGATTGGTTGATTTTGACAGTTTTTGTCAACAGTGGAGCGTCTTCGATCACAGAGAGGAATGCGATATGGTGGTGATGACAGACTCTACGTCCCGTCACGCAGAATTCGAACTCGCGACAAACACAGCGCCGAGTGACTTTCCAAACGTGGAGGCTAAACGCGAAGAGCAATGACTGTTTAAACACGTAGTCGGCAGGATAGATGTCTTCGCAATTTCACCGACTGGCTTTGGAAAAAGCCTTATTTTCCAGCTTTTTCCTCGAATAAAGCGTGCGTTGTTATTTGGACAATAAGACTGAAGCATACGCGATGTAATATTTCAAGAAGAACTAATTTGCATAGATTGTTTAAATACCGGTTTCGCTTTTTGTGTTATTGCAGGCCGGATCAATTAAGCAACATTGAAACCGTATTGGAATTTTGGTACATCTAGAAAAGCAGGCTGGTTTTCATTTGATCACTACGATCTTTGCAATCGCTAAAAAATAAATAAAATTTAGCGATCCTGGCACTTGATGATCTCTATTTGATCGCTGCG
>OZ038005.1:8707706-8777706 GCA_964035705.1 Porites rus | reverse complement strand
ACCTGTGCCTGAAAGTATTCCTGTAGGACAGGCGAGTTTGCTTTGTTCAGTAACATGTGGTACATTCCCGCAGAAAACCGTCCATTGTTTTCACAACAAGACATGCAAACGTTAACTACACGGGTCAGTTTGTCTAGTAATGATAGGGTTGTGTTGGTGCTGGAGCCGAAGCACAAACAATAATGAGGCAGAACTGAGCTTAAGAAAAAAAAGAAAGCTTAGCTAAGAAACGTTTGAGCGTTTCTTACTTCCAGGCTTGCACTCCGTCGATTATCGGTTTTTTTTTTCTTTTCTTTTTTTTTTTTCAACTTGAAGCGCGTCACTTGAGGAGTTGTAGGAAGGAAATAGAGAAACTATCGGCCTTACGGTTGTAGGTTCTGTTGTCCCTTTCAACGAATCTTCGCCACTTTCGTAATCAATCTTTTCTTCCTTTAAAAACACAGCCCCGCTCCACACGTTCACAAAGAGTTTAATGAAACCTTCTTAAAACTGCCAAGCTTGAACCGGCAGCTATCATGTTCTAAAAACTAAATGTTAGATTCCTAGTTTATAAATATACCAAGTTTGCATAGTTGAGAAACAAAAATAAGTGATTTTACTTGAACCGTGAAACAGATCCTAAAAGATAGTGCAAAATAGCAAGAGGTAAACAAAAGAATACAATAGAATTGGCGCATAATAGTGGGTAGTATTCTACTACCGGTTTCACGGGTTAAGTAAAGTCACTCTAAAAGATTGCTTTTATGCCGTACGATGATAAAACTTATTGAAAAATAGTCTGATTTATTGTTCTTGTTAGTTACTCAGACATGTCATGTTCTCCTAAGTTTATAAAATCTTCAGAATTGTCATTTTTAACTTCTATACTTGCTGTAAAATGTAATTGATAGGTGAATTTCGACGCGTAATTCGTAATGGATGTGAGAAAATAAAATGTCCTGGGTAGCAATTCAACATTTATGGGAAGGGTTTTAGAAAACAGTCTCTCTGATCCTCCACCGTCCAGTTTAAATTTGTAAGTGCTATTGTAGCATACGTTTGCTACTTCCAACGCTAAAGAGGTTGATCCATGATCCCTTCTCAGAAATAAAAGACATCCTAAGTGGAGGTCTTTTACAACGGTCTCCGAACCAAACATTTTACTTGGAACCCCATTGCTGACTGATTCAGCAACATTAGTTTGATCAATAGCGCATGCACAAAGTCTAACGTCAACTGACTTGTCTGCGCATGCCTCAAATTTGCTATATCTGGACTGCCGAGTATAACTTGTCAACCAAACTTTGTCTTCCGGCTTTGCATAGTTTTTCAAAGAAACTTTAAAGACTTCGTCTTCCGTAAAACCAGCTGGAGGGACCACGTGGAGATCCATTGTCGTCAAGATGTAGCCTCCTTGGAAACGTTGCAAAATATTAGTAAATGATTTCCCGACCAAGCGCTGACAATTTCCATAGCCATACCTTTGGGATGAGGTTACAACTTCACCAGCGCCTGTAAAAAAACGAACGGAAACAACTCGTTAAACAGTCAATAGGGAGTTTTAGGAAAGACGATTTTGAGCAACACACATCAACCGGAAGTGTATTTTTTGCAAAATTAGGCCGGTTTTCTCCTAAATTTTTGGGTAAGTCGTCTCTATAACAGGTAGGTACGTTCGCACGTTACTACCCTTTTAGAGCGAACCATGGTGTCTTTTATCACCACTGTAAGTAGAGAATTGAATGTTCGCAATTTGCTCTCCCCGGCGTAAAGATCGTTTTCTTTGACCTTCAAAACAATTTGACGATTTCTATGAGTTGAGTGAATAACTTCGGGCCGCTATCTAAACCAATAAGAGGCTGTAACGTCAATTTTTTCCTGGCAAAAGAAGATTTGCCGGTCCATCACACTTTTGCTGGAATGTTTCTTTGGTTTCCTCCGCCCAACTTCGAAATGAAATTTGCTAGTTAGTCGTTTAATAACGGACGTGATTACACTACAACGAATTTTCCTTTCTTTTTTTAAACTTGAATGCACTACTTTAACAATTAATCTGCAGGAAAATGGAAATTGTCACAGGCAGAATAATGACGAGTTTGAAGAATAGAAATTTACTTTTTAGTGACGTTACCCTGACCTCGTCGTTGTAATTGCTTATTAAATAAGTTCACTATTACATGTACCTCCTAAATATTGTGTCTGTATGGCATCATTTAGGATCCCCAGTGCAAACTCTGCTAGCCATTTGTGGTTTTTTGAGTTGTCTTCTGCCTGACTATAATCGTCGAACCCTTCACACTTGCACCTGGTCAGCGGCATCAACTGCAAATCTGCACATGTGCGGTTTGCTGGTAAAACAGAAAATATCCCTACTGCCGTGGAATTGTGGGAGTTGATTAGTTCAGGATGGTTTAAAGACACGAGTGCTCTATGTAGGTCCAGCAACGTAAATAGACGCTTTTGGTTTTCAACCAGGGCCGTCATTCGCTGATGGCCGAGCTTTTCAGCCACTTGGTCTGGAATTATCATAAACAGAATTGGATCAAAAGTCTCTCTTCTCCCTTCGTCAGTATAACTATACTGAGTATTCCTGTTGCCGTGGTCGGAAAATATCACAGTTAGAGTGTCAGGGCTCTGAACTATATTATTCAAGAACTTTGCCAAGTTGGCATCCATGTTGATCATTCGTACTCCAGTATGCTCGTGTCCAGTGTTAAAGTGCATAAAGGACAACATCGATTTGGCCTTTTTGTCTCTGTTCATGGCGGCGTAAACTTTAGTTATGTAATCCAGGAAATACTGACTGTAAAACTCTCCGTTTAGACAAACCTGAGGTGGAGTCTCGTAATGGTTTGTCATGCTGTATTTTTTAAATACTGTGCAGGAAAAATGTGACAGGCCAAAGTCGTCAATATGCTTTGTACTCACTCGATTTTGGAATTCACTCCATCTGCAAGAGAGTACATTTTTTCTTATAGTAGCACCTTTAACTCTAGCCCGCGAGGGCATCCGGTTTTTTCGGCTTTAGTTTCACCCGCCGAGAAAAACCGGAGGTAGAGAAGTGACGAGGCTACTTTAACGTAGACATTAAAGCATCACACTTAAAAACTTTGTTAAAAAATCACGTTTTCTTCAATTCCCCATTTTTTTTTTTCGTAAAAGTTCTTTTAGTAGTGTGTACTTTCTTATAACAAAAAAAAACCCGTTCAAGGTTATGGGCACTTTGATTGTTCACTAAATACAATTTTTCTCATAGTAGCACCCAAATAATCGTATGAACTGAAACAACTATCGAAAAAGTAGGAACTGAATTTAACAATCTAAGAGAAAAACACAAACAAGCAAACAACTAACTATACAGTCAAATCCCGCTTTAACCCTCTTAATACAGACACCCCGTTAATAGGTAAAATTTCTATGGCCCCTTCCATGTCCATGTAGGCGACTTTAAGCAAATCGCCACGGCGACCTCTACCGCGGTGGCCGGAAGTAAAATAGCTCATAAACGACGCAGTGCGCATGCTTGGAAATGACCTTTCGCTGTAGCGCCAAATCCTTCAACGTGAAGACCTGCCTTGTGGCGTAGTCGCTACTACGTGAGTAATAAAATTCCACTTTTCTCCTATTTTAGATAGATTTTTTTGCACTTTATCGAGAAAGTATTTGGAGCTCAGTCTGGTTTTCCAGTAATTACGTCTTCCCTTCGTTTTACTAACAGCGAAAGTGAATGAGCGAAGGAGACCCGTCTGGATTTTTTAGGAGAATACCTCCCAAGTTTGAGCATTAACTACGTCAGCATGAGTTAAGATATCGGAAAAAGATTACCACAGCTGTATTATATAAAGATGACAATTTCTTGTGATCTGGGTTTTATTGCAATCGGAGTCGCCATGGCAACGTAATGACGCCATTGCGTTTTTCCTTTATCTTTGTGTTTCTCTGTACCAGGATTTTTTTTAGGAAATCGCTTCAGGGAGTATGTACCTGCCATAATTGCCTCAATTATGGCAAAGTTTGAACAAATTCTTTGAGAGCGTTTTCGAAATATTTTGAAACGAAGTTTTAAGAATCATAAAAACAGCGAAATAGCATGCTGTCCACACAATTAGCTAATATTTTTAAGAAAACGATAAGCTTTGGAAATGCGGCTTCATCTCATAGTGGTTTGATTCCATTGAAAACTGCGTACAAGAAAAAGAGGGGAATTGAAAACTTGAAAACAATGCCAGTGAATAATGAGGACGCTCAATTGTAAACAGAAAATCTGGGGGGAAAATTGGTTATATTTGAGGCCCTATTTAACAGCTTTTCCTGTTTCAATGTTCTTGAAACTTGCAGGTTATATTTATTGAAGATTGATCTCGGGATTGTCAAATTTATACAAAAATTTAGCCAGCGGTTTTTTTGTAGGCATGGACGAAATGACGTCCAAAAACTGTAACAAAAGCAGCTGAACGAAGTTAATAAAATTCTTCCTACTCGCGATCGCCCAGAGCAATTTTTGTACGCAGTTTTCAAAGGAATCAAACCACTATGAGATAAAGCTGCGTTTCCAAAGCTTATCATTTTCTTAAAATATAAGCTAATTGTGTGGACAGCATACTATTTCACTGTTTTTATGATTCTTAAAACTTCGTTTGAAAATATTTCGAAAACGCTATCATAGAATTTGTTCAAACTTTGCCATGATATGAGGCAATTATGGCAGGTACATACTCCCTTAAGCGATTTCTTAAAAAAAAACCTGGTACAGAAAAACGCAAAGATAAATAAAAAACGTAATGCCGTCGTTACTTTGCCATGACGGCTCCGATTGCAATAAAACCCAGATCATGAGAAATTGTCATCCTTATATGATACAGTTGTGGTAACCTTTTTCCCATATCTTCAATAATGCCGACGTAGTTAATGCTCAAACGTGGGAGGTATCCCCCCAAACAAATCCAGTCGAGCCACTTTAAAGTTGAAATTTGGTGGGCTACGGTGACCTACTCTCCCCAGGACTCCGTACCACGAGGCCTCCGTAATAGAGGTCGCCGTAGCGATTTGCTTAATGTCCCTTTAAAAAAAAGGTACCGTTTCCTTTGTAAGTGAACTAAATGCTACGGCCCCATTATTTTTCCAGGCATTTCATTAATATTCCTCTCTAAGCTTATGTAGTATGTTTACAAAGGTACCTGTCTTCAAATTCAGAATCTCCATCAGGGCGTCCTCTTACTTGAAGGTCTGTCAATCCAATACCCCAGTAGTCGTACCAACAAAGGTCTTCTTGGAAGAGGGTCTGGTAGCCCCATTTACTGAAGGTTCCAAACAAAACCTCTATCCCTAGAGGGTCCTTTGCGGTCTTTGCTCTGTCACTGATTTCATTGTCATCTATAGAAGAAGAAAAAATAATATAGTATTAAATCTAAATGGAACTAAAAGGCCACAATATGCAATTTACTTTCCCAAGAAACAACTAGGAGCTAGTAAGAGCCCTTTTAGGAAGTTTCCTTACGTTGCACATTCAAAAGGCCCTTTGCATCTCGGGGTCAAACTGAACTGAAAAAGTGCCCTCCGTGAGGGGGTATGGATATTTTCTGGAACTACACAATGTATGAAAAGTTGGCTCACCCAGGGTAGCTCGGCTGAGCGAGGGACTCTTTTACTCGGGACAAGTTTTCTCAATATACACGGGGCCTGAATGATATGGACACTCCTTAACGTTTACCTTTGATAACACCAGAAAAGAAGGGCCTCATGTTGTCAAAGGTCTGTTGACCAACGCTCTGGAACAATTCGAAATCCAACGCAGTCGCCTTGATATCGGCATCTTGTGCAATCCTGCGGAGTACCGCCACTGATCTTGGTAGAATTCGATAAAAATGCGGTCTAGCCACAGAGTCCAGCACAACCACGTTAACATTTATGTTGTTTCTCTCGCTGTCATTTTCGGCTTTCTTTAGGATCGGTGGAAAGATGAGCGACTGAAGAATATCCCCACACTTTATGTACAGAAAGCCAAAGCCGTTTTTTTGGTTTGTTTCTACGGCTTCTTGTACAGTTCCAGTTATCGTCTCCTTGGATGTAAGAATCCAGTCAGTGACTTTGCCCATTGCCGCATTCACAGAGCCTATGGCGATATTCGATGACCCACAAACCTCGGTGTTACATAACAGTCTATGATTTCCAGACTTTGTTTCTTTAAACGAACATATGTCAGGGTGACGAGTCTCGTCACATTTACGGTGTTCAATGTGACCTGGACGTCCGTAATATCTATAGGCTTGTGCACATCCGACTCTACTCGGTCTAGTAAAAGGTATAAGTGAAAATGAATACTATAAGGTGTAGTCAACTCGCTCTAACAGGGACATTATTAGGACATGAAATGTTGTGTCCATCTTGGGAGAAGTGTCTGCGCTATACAGAGGAAACAAAACGGCTGAAAAATGGCAGGGACCAACAACTGGGGCGTGACTTAAATATATAGAGGTGTCCGTTGAGAGACAGTTTGCCCATCGCCAAGAAGATATGTTATGTGCAATGATAAAGTAAAATGTTAATTAGGTAATGCCATGGTAGTTAAAAAAATTAAAGATATCTGACGGGAGGAATTAACGACTTACCTACGATGATATATCTATCTGAAGTAGTACATTAGAGGCGTGTTCGACTGACGGTATTCCGGGATAAGACTATTAGGCAATAGACTACACTTTCCATGGGTTAACCGGCGTGATAACCCAAATCACTCGCCGAAAGCGAGTGATTTACAAGCTTTTCGAGTGTTCTCCCTACATTCCAAGTGGGTAATCACGCCGGTAACCCATAGAAAGTGGGGTCTATTGCTTTTATAAAATAAGATTAAGTTTTCTATGAGTTTACCGGCACAATAAACCATAGGTTTTTAACCGATAAGAACGCTTGTACTATCTTAGTTATTTTATAAAGTGGAATAGGTTCTTGAAATCACTCATTTTGACGTTCATTGCTCTGCAATAACTAGAAACATGCTTAAAATTAGGTGTTCTGATCATTGTAGCGTTTAAGTGGCCCAAAAAGTATGTATTATGGAAATATATACCAGCCATATAACATGTATAATCAATAAACCTGTGTGGCTTGCATTTTATTGCCGAGAACGAGGTACAATTGAATGCTGATATATTCTGTAGACCAAGCTCCTGGCATGTGTTTTCTGCAAAGGAAAACACTTCTTCTCAGTATAAGAAAAATTACACTTGGGATTTGAATCCTCGGCATGTAAGAAAAACCTACATTCTGAAAATTTGAGATTGTGAGCAGTAATTATTGTACACATTACGGTATTATCCGTGGATTCAAAGGGTGACACTAGTTAATCCATACTCGAAGACCTAGTGGTAGCTAATGGCTGTTTTCACACTAGAGACGGATAATACATCTTCAAAATCCGTCAAAATTAAACGAAAAACAGATGGACAAAATCAGGCGGATTGTCATCCAAAATTAAGAGGGTTCCATTTTCAAATTAAGACGTATTATCTGTCTGACGCGAATGATCCAACGGACAGAGATTGCAAAATAGAGCTGGGAGAATTATAACATTTGGTGATTATAATATACAAGATCTGCGGATATTCTCCAAGACTTGGAATGGGATACCTTTGAGCAAAGACGCTCTAAGCAGCTCGCAATAACTGTTTTTAAATCTCTAAATAACCTTTACCCTGAGAACTCAAAGAACGTGTTCAAACCAACCTCCAGGCTTCGTCCTTGCAACATACGAGGTGCCTCGAACAATGTTTTGGGCCTAGGCCCCGCACTGAAGCTGCTAAACGAGCTTTTAGCTGTAGGGGAGTGTCATGTAGAATGGCCTAGAAAATGTGCCTAAAGACAAGATCAATCCCAACTCTTTTTTTAAGTCTGCCCTGTCTTTGCCTTGAACCGGGGTAGAACTTATTTTGGTTATATAATGTACATTTTAGGTAGATTTTTGTGTAATCAATTATAGGATAGTTTTCTTAATAGTTTACATAGATAGATTTTTAGCATTACTGTAGTTTCTCTTAAAATTTGTTATGTAAACGGCTCACTGGAAGAGCATTTTCAATGAAGTGATGCCGTAAATAAAGCTTGATTGATTTATTCATTGATTGATCGATCGATAACCGGTTTCAGACAGATAATCCGTCTCTAGTGTGAATCCGGCCAGTGGGATTAGGAAATACTTATTTGAGACAGAAGGAAAACAGGGCAAGGGCCCGCGGAGTTTGGGCACTAACCCTCACCTAACCATCCTCGGAGACCCCGGGGCAGTCAGTCGGACCGGAAGAAAAGGCGCGACGAAAGTTTTCAAGCATGGGACGAAGAGCCCCTGGGTAAGGACTCTTACAGGACCATTTCCAAACGGTCAAGCGAATGCTGGCTCCTGATTCGGCCCAAAAAATGCTTTGACAATGTATTATTGTGTCCAATCGGTGAACAGTTTCTCCTGAGTTATTTTCGTGAGTTCGTACACGACGGCTATTAGGGAACTTTAGCAACAACGACGGCGACAGCTACAAAAACGTCACTTCAAAAGTGAATTCGCACCGCTTCAAACTTAATCGCACTTATTCCATCTCGTTTACTTCGTTAAATGTTGGCAAATGTTTTTGGAGTTGAATTCTAAAGGACTGTATCAAAGTTCAGGAAAAGAAAAGAAAGTTGTTGTCTTGTGTTCCCGTCCTCAACAAAACGTGAATTCAGGCACTTTCACGTTGTAGCCAGGCAACGACGGCAAAGAAATGTACAAAAAAACGTGATGCACGTGCAAAGTTGTTGTTTTGCTAATCAAATCTATTGCTTTTTTGCCGTTCTCGTTGCCGTCCGCGTCGTGGTTGCTTAAGCTCCCTATTATCTCGCCACAGTTGCCCGGTTGGTTCACGAAACTTTCCTAACCAGTCAAAGGAACTACCGATGAGTCGAAAAACGTTTCGGATGCTATCAGCAGAAGCAATTCAATTTGTACTGAGAAAATTCTGTTTCTTTCTAACAGATCACAATAGGGCCATTTATACGATGAAAAATAAGACGCGTCTTACATAGGACGCGTCTTAAATAAGACGCGAACTTTCCGTATAAACGGCAAATTTCATCTAAAATAAGACGCGTCTTAGCTAAGACGCGTCTTATTTTAGAACAGCCCTTAACACCTGTTCTTAGATAAGACGCGTCTTAGCTAAGAAGAGAAAAACTTCGTATAAATGACCTTCGCGTCTTAAATAAGACGCGAACGCATAGTACGCATGCGCTAATTTTTGACGGGCTACGTTGGATTGGAGTTGCTACAGGCAACATTCACACGAAAACGAGTCAAGAACAGAAATAAGACGCGAATCATTTATACGCAAAAGAAATATATAATACATGCACACTACGAGCTGCTCTCGTCTTAGATAAGACATGCTCGTATAAATGGTACAGTTCGCGTCTTAAATAAGACGCGTCTTATTTTTCCTCGTATAAATGGCCCTAATGTATCGTAAATAACAGGAAGTTTAAGATGCGACGGCGTCACACAAAAAATCAAAAAAGCAATAGCTTGACAATGCAAAACAACAACTTTGCACGTGCATCACGCTTTGTTGCACATTTCTTTGCCGCCACTGCAGGACTACCACGAGAAAATGCCTAGTTTCACGTTTTGTGAAGGACGTAAACAAGCAATAGAAAGTTTTAGATTCGAGTTTACCGCGAACCTCTAACCGCGGTATGCGGTTACCCGTTTGCGGTTCGACGTTCAAGCATAATTCGATTTAGATTGGCAGTGGATTAGATTACGGTCACCATTTTGAATCAGCAGCCATGAATGGCACTTGTTTTCAAGATCAAATAGGATTTATCAAATTCAGCATTTCGCCCGAATTTGTGCCTCTGTCAATGGATAAAGACTTGCTCCACAAGATTTTTGTATCATTACGTGGGATAAAACAAGAATTATACGCTAAAAGCTTTCAGGTTGAAAACGCGCGTTGAAAACGCACGTCATAAACCTCAAACGTGACGCGAAAGACTTGTCACGTGACCTCCAGCTGTTAGAGGTTCGCGGTAAACTCGGATCTAAAACTCTCTAGTGAGTGACAAAATTTTATTTCTCTTTATGAACTTGGATATGGTTGATAGAAATTCAGCTCCAGAAGAGTTCGCATGCATTTAAGAAAGTAAGCGAGTTGGAATAATCACGATAGAGACTGAAAAAATGTGAACCACTTTTCATGCGACGTTTTCGTGGCTTTCAGTTGTCGTGGCATCTTATTAGACTCCCCAATATTAACGAAGACGTGATCGATGCAAGCGTGAATACCTGTTGTAAGCTCAAGCTTGTATTTTCGGAAAAGCGTCTTTACTTTTTGGGTAGACAGTGTTTTGAAATGGAGAGTTTATATCAAACTGAAAATTTCCTGACTACGTGCATTTCTTTGGTGCATGAGCCAGACAAGCCGTGATCGAGTCAATAGCCGTCATGTTCGAACTCACAAAAAGAACTCCGGAGATGTTGTTCCCCGATTGGGCACAATCATACAAAGCATGTTTTGTGCCCAATCAGGAGCCAGTATTCGCTTGACCGTTTGGAATTGGTCCCGTGAGAGTCGGTACACAGGAGCTCTTCCGCCCGTGCTTGAAAACTTTCTTCGCGCCTTTACTCCCGCCCTGGGTCTCCGAGAATGCCACCTAACTGGTTCCAAAAACATTCGAATTCCCTTTTTCGGATTGGCCAGTCATGTTAACAAGATTGTAAAAAAAGTCTAATGATCAAAGCAGCGGCAGAGTAGCATCCAACCTAACAGCCGCCGCTGCCGTATCATCGTATCCAGTGGCGCAGTGGTGAGAGCACTCGCCTCCCACCAATTCGCGAGGTCCGGGTTCACTTAAATCCCGTCTTCGGTGACATGTTTGTTGTTGGTTCTCTTCTTTGCTCCGAGGGGTTTTTCTTGGGGTGTTCCGGATTTTTCCTCTCGTCGAATACAAACATTTTCCAAATTCCAATTCGACCAGGAATCAGGTAGGCGAAGAACCACTGCCATTAAATCGTTAAATATTTATTTATTTATTTATTTATTTATTATCTACAAAGAGTCCAAATTACCAATTTTAAACAGGAGTAAATAACTCGGAGGGAGCAACTTCCGTGTTCTCGTGTCAGGGCGTTTTTGGCGCGAATTAATAATATCTTTCAAGTTCCACAAACCACACACCAAAACCTACAGTCCTCAAAATGGTGTTTGTGACCTATTGTATGTGACCTAAAAGGTATTAAAATACTGGTTTTTCGGCTACCATTCTGATGCCTTCGTCAGAGTAGAATGAATAATGAAACAAATTTGTCAGAGTTGACTTGTCTTTTGGAATTTTTAGCGGAGCTCCTCGCGCGCGCGAAGCGCGCGCAGAGCGGAGCACCATGGGTAAGAAAATTTGGTAAACTATCCATCTGAGAAAATTTGGTTATGACGTAGCGTACGCCCGCCCGCCCACCCGTACACACGCTTCATGTAAGCCGATGTCAAATGTCTCAATAGATCTTGCACAACTCGACTAGCCTCTTAGTTATGTAACCCATCCGTTTGAGTACGATTAGATTGACAGCTGCCAAAATTAGACATCCGCTGACAATTATCACATGACTATCTCGCGGGATCAGATGAAAGACCAGTCGTTTTGCCCCTACATATAAGCTGATATAATATGTCACACTTACCAGTTCAACATAAAAACAAAACTACGCCGGGCAAGGCTGTCAGTTGGCTGACAGTCGTTTAAAGATATATTGGCAAGCCAAATTAAGGTCAATTGACAGCTGTCAAAATGGGACATGTGCAGACATGATGACCCGCAAGCCTTGGGTACGTGTACGACGGTCATCTGAATTGACCGATTGCGCAATATAAAACAAAGGAAGTGTTGACAACACAGTGCAGGACCGAAGGTCGGAAACCATGAGAAACCCCTGGAACTTTTTACTCGCACGTCATCTTGCTAATTCATTTGACATTTCATCCGACAGGAGCAATTAACACAATCAAAATATGCTTTTGTCCCCAAACGATAACCGGAACCTCACAGTAAATACATCTTCGATTCTATTTTAAAAATTTTCAAAGAGAGCAACTTCAGAACACTCGGCCACTTTACTCAAATTTATTTACATTGTGCGGGCCGCGCCGAAACGATTCTTTGTAACTACCACGTAAAACCAAAGTTTCCAGGTGATTAAAAGCAAAAGGACGCGCGCGAGAGAACGCGAGAGCACAAAAATATTGTTTTCGAAATGTAAACGCATTAGCAGAGATTCTCCGCGAACGGATCGCAACAGTATTGTTCTAAATAAATATTAAAAAGAAAAAGAAAAGCCTTCTTCCGAATAAACGGTAACTTACTGTGCTTTCCAATTTCTAGGACGTACTAAAAGTGCCGGAAATGGGAATTTTGCCACGCGTGTTTTATTTGTAACGAGAAAACAAATCTTTTACTAATAATTGCCGAAAAATATAACTGGCGGAGGGTCTCCTACAAGAAAATCTCCTATTAAAAAACACTCTAAGTCACACATATAACTTTTGTAGCTTGTAAACCCCTTAATTTTCCAGTTATTGCGCAAGTGATTTCATAATACCTTGGTGTCTAACTCACAGAATCACGGGCGCGCCACCTAGTGTTTCTGTTGCTTTAAAAATCGCACTTAGGAGTTTAGAACACCATGGCATTACAATAAAACTCGCTTACTCAAGCTAAAACATATTAACCCTTAAATTTCCACTTGGTACGCAAGTGATTTCATAATACCGTGGTGTCTAACTCACAGAATCACGGGCGCGCCACCTAGTGTTTCTGTTGCTTTAAAAATCGCACTTAGTAGTTTAGAACACCATGGCATTACAATAAAACTCGCTTACTCAAGCTTAAACATATTAAACTTTAAATTTCCACTTCGTGCACTAGTGATTTCATAATACCGTGGTGTCTAAACTCACAGAATCACGGGCGCGCCACCTAGTGTTTCTGTTGCCTCAAAAATCGCACTTAGTAGTTTAGAACACTATTGCATTACAATAAAACTCGCCGCACGCCTTGTCTTTTTTTAAAAAAATAGTCACCCTTGAAACATGTGAACAATGATTTCCACTCCCATACCTAATTTTCTAAAATCCTGCAATACATAGCTTTTTCTTGAATGAATAAAGAGTTAAATAGCGGAAGAGGCGATATTTGGTAATTTTTGGCGGGCTTTGGACACGTTTTGGCGGGATGACGATTTCACTATTCGACCGAATCCATCTGATCGCTTGGTCTCTGTGTTTTCTGCCTCTACTATGACATCTTCATCTACTAACAATAGTATTCCGCAACCCGTCGTCATTAAATAACGCAAATTTTTTATGTAGCCCGTTTGCACACGCTTTACATCATGAGCAGCAGATCATGCATAATAGTCACCAAACAAATGCAGTCGGATTAGAAGATCTAACGTTTTCAACATCAAAATGCCTACCAGACTGCCGATTAATATTACCACTTACACGTTTGTCGTAATATCTTTAGGCTCAGAAACATTTTGAAGGCATAGGAAGACCGTCTTCTTCTCGTAATGTCATAAATTGAAAGACGCACACACCGTCCTTTACGTTCATCTCAAGAATTCAATGCCGGATTTACATGTATTCGATCAGAGGTCAAATCATAATGTCACACTACTTCCATATAAAGAAAAAGTCAATTATTATTTCCATTGTTTTGGTTAAATTTTTAACTATAGTGCGTTGAATGTACAAGATTCCATCAGAGAGATGCCATAAAAATACGAACACAACACACCAGCGCGTGCGTGACACGCGATTCACTGCGGAAACTGCAGTTTAGCAAGCTCACGCCAAAGAAATTCGTTGAATCTGCGCACACAAAGCCTCGGAGATCAATGATTGCAATCTGCTTTGGCATCCATCTTTCCTTTACGATGAGTAGTATGCTGTGTGTTCAAGGAGTGCGGGTTTTACATAATAAAGATTTTGAATCAACGCTTTTATCTAGCAACATTCGCCCGATTCTATTTGAGTTCTGCGACCTTCAATACGTACATTCAATACAATATGGAACTACGCTACATTTTACTGAATACTGGAAAAGACCAGAAAGACAACGCTTGAGTCGTAGGCCACGCGCGATTATTCTGGATAACTCGTGAGCTAAGAACGCAAATCGCTGGCTTATGTTAAATTGTAATCTCTTCTCAATTACTCTATCGCCAGATGCCGCCTTAATCTTGTTAAAAAAAAGTGACGCTTCATCGAATAATACCACTGATGATTGGACCAAACGGTAAAGAAACTAATTGCTTTTCGCAGTAGGAAGTTTATTGCTTGTCACTCAAACCCTAGCGTCCTTAACAACCCCAGCGTCCTGTGGTGTACAAAAAAAAGTCGTATGCGGGTCCTCATGCACTATCAGAAAACTAATAACGTGGGCTCAGGTTCGCTCATGTACACGATCTGGCATTTTCCACTACATGCCGGACGGATATGTCTTACTCACACTCGTAGTCTGTTCAAGAATTATAGGTTTAAATAGGGCAAAAAAGAACAAATTCTGTCCGAAGTCTGTATGATAAAAACAAGGGCCTGATAGTACTGTTTACCTGAGACGTGATGAGAAAAAGTATGTTTAAAAGGCTGGTTTACACACCACCAGATTCGTCGCCAAGATTTACTAGTAAACTAAACTTGTCGAACACAAAAAATCCGGCCTGTTTTTTTATTTTGGCCTCTCTTTTAGACAGAGGAATGCAACGTGTAAATTGGCTGCCACCAAGGACTATCATGGCGCGTGTGTTTCTTAAAATTATATTTCGGGGTTGTCCAATTATCCATAGTCTCTCAAACGGAGCAATGTTGGAGAGAGTGAATGCCACATTATGATGCAACAGCTAATGCAAATACAATACACGAATAGGTAGGTCTATTTGTTTTCCAGGCCTAATCTACTGTGATCGAACATGATTGCTATTTTTGGGTGTACAAGTAAGACTATTTAATAACTCGATGTAAAAGCTGTTTCACTCTTAGACTGTCAAATTATTTTTCTCTAAAATCACTTAGCCTTTGCCTCAAACGTCAAATGAATGTGCCCTGATCCGTGGATTACAAGTTTATTGTTTGATTTAAATTATGAATTTATTAACGGGAGCTTCGCTTTTAGCCCTGGCTAAATCTATATATTAGCGAAACTCGAAACACGTCAGTTTGGATGGATGTATTTCCTCCATAAGCTATAACATGTGAACAGGCTCTTCGTTTTGGGGAAAGGAGCTAAAAATTTGAGGAGGTGGCGTGCGGAAGAGACATGGGAAAAGTGGAAGTGGCTCGTCCCCTGCTACACCCCCCCCCCCCCCCCCGCATCCCCGAGCCGATTTTTTCCCTTTTTCTCCACCCAGAAGCCTGTTCCCAGGCTACCACAGATGTTCATTCTTCCTTCATTTGAATCACGTTTTCTGACGACGGCTTCACAACTGAAGTCTTCTAAAACATCTCTTTTAAAGCGAGTAACTTACATTCTTACCTAAATACGCTCGAACGAAAGCCACGAACCTCAACTGCACAAGTACCACAGTTAACGTCACGAAGCCAAGGAGAATAAGAAGCATCTGGGTAGATAATAATCGAGATAGCGCTTAACAGTAAAATCCCATTAAATACATGTACTAAAATTAAGCACAATGTGATATTACGTTTACTAGATACCCTCAAGAGTACCGTATTTATTCGATTAACCGTCCTGGGCGCTTATTAAATTTTTGGACCTTGAGAGTGGGCGCACATTTGAGGTGGGCGCTTACTCGAGGCTAATTCAAGATTAATTTTGCAACAAAGCAAATAGTAATAACAAAACGCGACGATGAAACAAAAGAAGGTTTCTGTAAAATACCCTGAAGAAAACTCCGTCTTCGGGAAAGTCTCTTAATAGTACTTATTCGATTTTTTTTATGGTGGGAGGGGAAAGGAGGAGGGGTGGGCGTGAGCGCTTATTCGAGGCTGGGCGCTTATTAACTTCTTCTGCCTTTGGGATGGGCGCTTATTCGAGGTGGGCGCTAATTCGAGGTTGGGCGCTTTTTCGAGCAAGTGATGTAGTGCGTAGATGGTCCCCAGTAGATTTTTCGGAAAATGAGATTTGCGTCATTTGAAACCAGGAATTCGGGATTTTGAAGCAAAATGGGAGTGAGATTCGGGCTTGAAACTATGTATGGGATGCGGAATATAGAAAATAACCATTGGGGGACAATGAGCGAAAATTTGGGTGGTGATAACGGTATTATAAAACCCTATGGAGGACCCTCTGCCTCCTTCACACGCTTTCCCAAGGTTCAGTGGGAAACAGCGAGAAACAACAAGGGAGAGCTGTAGATAAGGGAGACGCGCGAGAGGGATCATGGGAACTGGTGAAGAGCGCGAGTTATGAAAAGCCATAACTTTCTTATGTGGTTATTCCTCATTATGTGGTGTGGTTTCTTCATTATTTGCTATAGTTACTTCATAATGTGCTGTAGTTACTTCATTGTGTTTTGAGGTTTCTTCATTACGTCTTGTAATGTAGTCCTGACGTGTTGCGTTTTTGCCATAATGCGGTGATAAAAACGTCATTATGTGATGTGGTTTTATCGTGGTCTGTTGAGGTTATTCAGCTACGTTTTGTGTTTTTGTCAAGATGTCAGTAATGTGGTTATACCCCTTTATTATCTGGGTGAGTCTGTTCTCGCCATGCGATTGGTCAATTTTCGGTCCGTAACTTGCTATAGGGACCAAAATTTTTCAAGAAAATGCTCATTTCGGAGCTCTAAATCTCTTTACCTCAGAAAAAAGGTTTAAATAAAGTTATAAGACGCCTACAGGAGCCAATCGGCTCCTGATACCTGTCAACCCTTAGGACTTTGATGTTGACTTCGGCCTTTAACATTTTAAACTGTGTTTATTTGTGAACGAAGGCGATGAAGAGACTAATAACTCGTAATATTATCGAAGAGGATTCTAGCCAGTGTTTGAAAATTTTAACGTAGTACACAGTTAAGAAGACGAAAATCGACTGGCAGAGATTCGAGATGTTTTGCCTAAGAGAAAATGAGTAATTTCTTCGACAAATATGATAACAAACATACCTGCACCCGATCATCTTGACAAGCTTTTTTGCCATTTGCAGTGTTTTTTCAAAGACCAACGAAAGAAAGATAGAAGCAAGTTCCAGCCAGACATGTCCAGGTTTCAAAAGACTCCATCGTCACATTAACGAGTGAATACTTATAGTGCTCTTAGTTTTGACTGTAAACCCTGAGGACTCGGGTGTTGACTTTGCCTTTCCAAATTTTAACCTAACTTCGTTTTAATGAGAACGAAGCTGATGTAGAAACTGAATCATAACCTTACCAAGGAAGAGAATGCTAGTCAGTGTTTGAAAATTTTAACGCAGGTCACAATTGTAAAGGCGAGAATGAACTGGCAGAAAGAGAGGTTTTTCCAAAAACCATTAACGAGCGAATCCCTCGACAATGACAACAAACTTACCTTGAAACGCTTCTTTGCCTTTTGGACAACCTCGTTCCCAGGGCTTTTCCCATTGAATTTGGGAGGGGCGGGAAAAGCCTTTCCCGCCCCTCCCAAATTCAATGGGAAAAGCCCTGGGAACGAGGTTGCCTTTTGGAGTGTTTTTTTACAAGAACAAACGGAGGAAAGATGGAAACGACTTCCAGACAGACACAATGTCCGGTTTCCAAAATACTCCGGCTTACATTAAAGAGCTAAAACACTTACAGTTCTCTTAGTTTTGACCGAATAAACGTTTTCAACATGGCGAATTTGTTTTTACTTTCTCGGAAAGCCTTCGTTATGTGCTATTGTTTTCGTGCGCCAATAAAAGCTTTCTTTTTTGACGCCTGTCAAATGAATGTCGCGTCCTGCACTTGTTTCCGGTCCCCCAAACAGGAAGAAGCCATATAATAAACATCTTATTAGCCGAGTTTTTTCGGTCCGTACTGTAAATTACGGATCCTCGCTTTTTTCCATCGATTTATGGCCCAAGCGCGAAATCGATGGAAAAAACTCGGTCCTTAATTTACAGTACGGACCGAAAAAACTCGGCTATATAGATGTGGTCTCGTCTTATGTTTTGTTGACTTCACTTCCGGTACAAAGCTCTTGTACCCAGGCTTTACTCGTCACCAGGAACAAGTCAAACCGGTTTTAAGATGGGCCCAGTTCCTGCTTCCGCGTTGTCAAAGATAACAAAACTAACTAATGAACCATCATAATTTGAAGAAAAAAAATTTTTTAAATGCTATTTTGAAAAGCTGTTAAAATCGAAAAATTTGCTTGACACTTTCATAGTCAAGGGTTATGTTACATGTGAATTCAAGTGGAACGATATTTGAACATCAACGCGCGCCCTGTGCCCCATTTACATGTGACAACATTTTCTTTTAAAAAGCTCTTTGATAGACATGCTACATACAAGTTGACTTCAAGGGTTTCTTAGCGAGCGGAACGTTCTTTTTAGGACATGGAGCGGCCGACCGAGCTACGAAGTCGCAAGTAATAAAGTCTAGCTTCTTGACTTTAAATCAAGAAACCAACACCAGCATGTCGCCCGGCTGGGTGACCTGGACAATATTTTCAGTCGCCCGAGGCCAAGTCTTAGTCGCCTCATGCGACCGGGCACCGTAAATTAGAGCACAGCCTTGACCTTCGCCTTCTCTACGCAGCTTCCCCGCTTTGCTGACGCAGTATCTTTTTTCTGCTTTTGCACTCCAACCTGACTTGCACGTGATTCGAAATTACGGCCAATAAAAATCATACAATTTTTCGGGACGGGCACGGGATACGAGAATTAAAAAACAAGGCAATTTTTGACTCCCCAAAAAAATACGAAAGAAACGCGCTACCGAATTTATGACGCTGGCTGACTACGTCATCCCGCGTAACAAACCGCATAACAAAGATACCAGACCAAATAAAACGGTAACCACATTACATCAAAAACACAAAACGTATACGTAGTTAAACAACCTCAACATACCCCGATAAAAGCAAATTAAATCACATAAGTTAACTAAGGTTGTACACCGCATCACGGTAAAAACCCAACACGTCAGGACTGCATTACAAGACGTAATGAAGAAACCTCAAACATAATGAAGTAACCACAAGATATAGTGAAGAAACTGCAGCACATAATGAAGTAACTACAGCACATAATGAAGTAACTACAGCACATAATGAAGTGACTACAGGACATAATGAAGTAACTACAAGACATAATGAAGAAATTCAACACCACATAATGATAAATAACCACATAAGTAAGTTATGGCTTTCCGTATAAATTCCCCGTAGCTTTTAGAACTTTCTTTACGCTTCGTTTCGCTTATAGTTTCCTTGCTCTTGCGATAAAACTGATAAACAACAATTGACGAAAGTGTATTCAATATCAACTTGAAGCGTTTGAAAAACATGCCAAAAAATTCAGGCTTGTTCATTTAAGTATATTTTCTCGCTGGCTTTTAAAAATATTTTACCATGAAAGCCAGTTCACCAGGAGATGCTATGATCTTTTGAGTACTTAGTAGACTGCAAAACAGTCCGTATTTTTGCGTATTCAAGTACGTGCGAGCAGTCAAACAAAAGGTCTGGAATGAGACTGAAAACAGAGAGCACGGGCGTGTGAGGCTCGCGCGCTTCGCGCACGTAAGACTCTTGCTCCACGCTTTACCGATTTCTGTACTGATTTTGAGAAAAAAAACCGACTGTTTTGCAGTCTAAGTACTTAGTGATAAAATTCTACCGTCACATTATTTTCAAATGCTGCTACCCTTGGTAGCTTTGTTTGGTTTGAAGCAGATTATATATGCAAAAAATAAGTTTGCGTTCCACCATGTGTATTCATGATGCTAAAAACTGAAATCTACTTTTAAACAATTAGTAACGAGTGCAATTATCTTGTGCGAATTGAACCAAACACCACTTTGCATCTAATTAGCTAACAAGGCGGAAAAAGTCTTTCCACTTCTGTTAATCAGAAAACTTTAACATGTATTAATATTTCAGTGACTGTTCCGCCTAGATTAGCAAATGCTATTTGCGGACCAGTCTCTTCGTGTTGTGTTGTATATATACAAACATTTATTGGAGTTAAAACTGAAGAGAAGGCTTCTTCACTTTCCAGCTCCGCCGTTTCAGATTGCCGGGTATTTAGCCTGTGTGAAATCGTGCCCGTGAGTCACGCGCTGCTACTCACGAAATTTCAGCTTTCGAACCAGCGTCCACTCTACTCTATACCCAAGAAACCACAACCGCTCAGCTGCGAATTTGAAGCCAGTTTTGATTTCCTGATCGTTTCGTTATTCTAAGTGATCGAAGATAAAATACTTTCAAACGATTAGAAAAAGGGATTTTGCAGAAATTCTAGAAAATTTCAGTCTTTATACTACCACATGAGAAATTTCTGCAATCTGATTGGCTTAGAGCAGTTGCATTTCAGCTTAATTTGAAATACCTACATGTGAAAATTACAAACCGTTTGAGGGTAGTTGATATTTGGCAAAAATACCGCCCGTGATATTTCAAAATTGTCACGAATTTCACTCGCCTAACGGCCAGTGAAATTACGTATAACAAATTCGAAATATTGGCTCGTGGTATTTATGCCAAATATCACTACAAATCATGCTATTACCTATGCGAATGTCGGGTATTTAGTTCTTTTTAAGACCGGTTGCCGGGCATATAGCCACGGTGGTTTTAATAATGATATAACTGGCTTCAGAATCAGTCATTAACATTTTCTTTGAGATCTTTAACTTGAACCGTAAGCTAACTATGTAGCCAGCGTCGCCGACACTCCAAATCGACTGTGACGTACAATGCGTATGTAGTGCAGACTGGCCAGTATCTACTGCCACCAAATAACCTTTCATTCCGTTTCTAAGTCTCTAGTCTTTTTCAACAATGCCACCAACCTTCCAAAAGAAACTTCCTGTATGTCATACTTCGCTGACAAAGTCGCTTACGTGGTGATTGATCGTCAAAAAATGTTCTACCGTCCAACCTAAAAATTTGATCCCACGTAAAATATGTCTCGAACAAATTTTAAGGGCGCAAAACAATCGTATAGGAAATACATCCCAGCCATACAGGCTGCAAACGAAAACGGCTATGATGAAATACTGTGCGGAAGATATTTATCAAACGGTTGAGAAGACACGAGAAATAACTGAAGCCGCTAAATTTTAAAGAAGAAGCTGAGAGATGGAACGCAACGTCGTGTTTTCCCTGCGAAGAGTAAAATAAGAGTTCTTTTCTGTCCTCACGTCGGCCCTTGACGCCCTGTGCAACATTTCGTACAACAACTCTTTGGCTATTGCCAAGCAAGGGGGTTTTATTATTTACACCTATTAAAAAAATAATTAACAGGTTAACTACTTACAAAATACTTCCGATGCCGCCCCATTTTTCGCTGTGCGCTTTCACAAGGCAGAGATAGCTGATGAAAGTAAAACACTTCACACTTTCGTTTTCATCAACTCGATGTATGCACACGTTCAATGGTTTTGTAACACGAAAGGCCTCGTCATGCGTCCGCTTCCCCACGAACGTCGGAGCTGCCAAATGGCCACTTCTTCCGATGGCCTTTGTTTTTAGAACCAATTCAGAACCAATTAGAAGTGGCGGTCATGCGGTTGGTCACATACCGCACGGCTCCACGTATTCGTTAACGAAAAAACCGTTTTCTCGGTTTTTTCCGTGTGCAAGCCCTTTTAAAGTGGAGTAGATTTATACAAAATATACGATCCCAACTTTTCACGAGAAACGGGGAAGCAAAAGAAGCTAAAATTTGAAGAAATCGACCACAGCATATACAAACCGGCAGCGCGATGTGCTGCCTTTCTAAACTTCTAAACTTCTGAAAGAACGCAGTGATTAAGAAATCGGCTGGATTAACCACCTAAACAATGACGAGTCTGTCTTTGAGCATATTGAACCGGATCTGCCGTGAGTACTGTCGACTGACTTAGCGAACAAGAAACAACTCCTCTTGACAATTCACGTATATCTAACCACTGGAGTGATTATGTGCCAAGGTGCCTCAAGCGCGGATCCACACCGGTTTCCATCGTTTTTCGGAAATCAGTCAGAGTTTTCATGATAAATATATTTTTAATATGAAAAATCTCTCCAAGTTGAAATCGAGAGATGAAATAATCCGCCGATTTGCAGGGCGTTATCCGAGGAGAATGGAATTGGCCAATATCCTATCTGAATGAGTCAGAAACCCAGGAAATATCCTTGGGGAGCATGCCCCTGCATCCCACTAGAACCTTGAGCCTTCGGTGCTCGTTCTCAGGAAATCGATCAATATTTATCCTGAATCCGCGCCTGTGCCTGATACGAATTATGGTGTTTAAAAGAGTTCCCTCGCTTAAAGCAAAGAATGAAGAGGTTAAACGCTAACTACGGCGGCAAGCAAGTTAATGAAACTGGATGCGCTCTCAACTCTGTTCCAGACGATTTTGACATCACCACGTGCAAAAACCTGGATGACCTTTACCAAGTTACCATGACTACCATGAAAGGCAAAAAGAAAGCCAGGAAAAATACGGCTAATTATGCTTCATCTAGGAGTAATGCCGACGACTGGGGAAATCTTACGGAAGATTCTACAGAGCCGGAAATCAAGAATCTGGTAGATGAAACTCAAACACCAAAATCATCCAATGGAGTCTATCAACGAAAAAGAATTCATCCATTTCTGAGTCGAAATCGGCAATTTGCACCTTGGAAGCTGATGTTGTTGAAGTGAAAAACTCTGTAAACGATAATAATGACAAACTAAACTTTATAGAGGATAAAATATCTTAGCCTGCGAAAACATCCGTTTCTCCTCGCTCATCGCCACTAGGGACGTTTCGCGCATAATAAATCCGGTAGTCATAGGGTTCCAAATATAAAGTCCAGTTATACGTGTCTTCTGGTCGATTTTCGTAAAGTGTTGTATTCTTCTGCCAAAGAGCTCCAGCAAAACTCAAATACTTCTTCTAGAGAAGACTTTATTTTGTTAGAGATTCTTCGCGTTTACATTTGACCTTCGTGGGCTTTTGTCTTTTGTCTGTCATTCGTAAGCAATAGCTAAAACAATGTAACTACTCCGTCGACCAATCAGCGCTTCTGACCGGATTCCGGACAGATTTTACGTCATCAGTATGGAATTTCTGTCGCTGAGTCGCAGACGTTCCTCCGCGCGAAACGTCCCTGAGCGGCGAAGAGCGAGGAGAAACGGATGTTTTCGCGGGCTAAAAATAACTCAACTGGAGAATTTCTTCAAGTCTGAATTTAAGCAGTCAACATCTCGAATGATTGACGTCGAAACAACCAATGACCAACTGAAGTCAGAAAATCTTAAGTTATTAAACTTCTGAAGTTACAGCGTTGAAGAAGAACATCAAGGAATTAGAGAAAGAAGTTTTACATATACCCAAAGAATCAACTAAACACCAAGCACCTGAATCACACTGCACCGATAAATCTTGATGTGTCTGACATACCGCACCCGCAACAAAACCATACACTTCCACATCCAGGAAACAACCGTTTTTCTGTTCTTTCATCATTGCCCTCACAGGACGCTGATATACCACAGGAGATGACGAAAATATACCACAGGTAAGGTACTTCAACGCTTATTTAATATTGGTTTATATAGTATACTTGCTTTATATCAGTATAGATCAAGCAAGGCCCTGAGATAAGAAAGTCATTCGAGGAAGCCCGAAGAAAAGGCGAAGTACAAAGCAGAATAAAACCGTACTGGTGCTTTTCAAGTGCGTACAGTAGGTGTATCTACTGGAACTTCAATTCTTCATGATTTTGGGTTTTTACGACATAGGTAATCAGAGGAAAACTTGGTCCTGAAAGAGCTCAATTTAATTTTGATCGTGCACTGGAAAAATGGCGTAGAGGCAAGGACAGAGCGGATCTATGAGCTCAAATTTAAGAAATAGATTTTGAGATTGCTCCCTGTTCAAAGTTATTCATAATTTTATTTGTATGTCAAAGACTGAAAGTGACTATATGCCAAAAAACCTCTTTTGCCATGTACGTATTACTCATACACTATGGGTGTGGGACCGTGTCGGAACCAAGTCCCTAGAAACACTACTGCCAGTTTCTGGATGGATCACTGGTCACCAACATAAAAACATTTTTGAGCATGAACAAAATATTATTTCTGTTTCTTTACTTCAAGTGGTATTTCTGTACGGCAGTCATCACAGTGACAGGTTCCATCGTGCAAAGTGTTGATTGTTATGGAAAGTTTTATAAAATGTACCCTTCGAGAAGTAGCCTCCCACGCAGACGTTCTAAGGTGTTCGTCACGCGTTCCTGCCCCACGAACGAAAGAAAGGAAAGGAATTTATCTTTCAGTTCAGCAGACGTTCTTGGGGCAGGAACGTGTGACGAATCTGCGTGGTAGGCTATGGGAGAAGAGGCCCTTCGATCTTCCTATCAAGGAAGATCGAAGGGTCCATGCTCGCAGGGTATATTTTGTAATTAATTTATTATCTCAGTTAATTTTTATTTTTCCATTGTTTTTGGGTATGGTATTGAATGCTAATGAATTTGAAACAAAGGAAATACAAAAATTAACTGAAATAAAAAAACTAACTGCAACATATATAAAATGATGATATGTTGCAGTGAAGAAGTAAAAATCTATGACTCATTGACTGTTTTAGCCAATAAAGTGTTCCTAAGGGTTCTTTAAAATCCTTATGAACGATTTAATAAATATATCTTAATCCTTGCAAACGGTAATTTGTTCTTGAATTTTGTTTGTCTGTAGTTGTACGAACCACATGCAATTAAAATTAACTGACGCTATAATAAATTATATGTACAAGTATTTTTCCCCCCAAAAAAATTAAGTCTAAATGTGGGGCTTCTATTCATGAACAAAACCCTATTGAAATTAATACCATCTACCTAGTGTAAGTTAAGATTAGTGAGCTACATCTTAAAGCGGAATCCTTAAACCAATTTTATTAACCAGCTGTTCACGACAATTTAGCATGGTAACTTATTTTATAAGGCGCGAAAACCCATAAAGAATATCTACAATCGACAGGAAACAAACGGTTGTTTAGCAATAGCGTAAGAAAATCATATATGGCGTACAAATGTGACGGCGTCTACAGGATAGATTATGCCTCCAGTCGATCTACAGACGTTTTCAGCCGATCCTTGACCTTAGTTCTGGGTGCCAGGCTGGATTTTAACCGTCGTAGCAGTTTCAGGAAATACGCTTGTTATTTATCTCATCACCACCAACAGGCGTCTCCAAACACAACACGCCTGTTGACCGTTACGTTGCCATAGTGATGCCCTTCAAATACGTTCCTATCATGACGTCACGATGCATCGTTGCCATGGTAATCCTCAGCTGGCTTTTTCCCGCAGTGCTCTATTTTCTTATTGCTGTCATTCTCAAACAGATTGCTTCTGAAGATATATTCATTATTTTTAAAATTTCAAGGGTGTTCGTGTTTCAGCTAATGCCGGGTATATTCCTACTTGTCACCACTATGCAAATGTTTTACATCGCGTATAAACACACCAAAATAATGGCGACCCTTGCCCTTCAGTTACAGTTTAATCATCCAATGACTCTCAATAAACGCAAGAAAGGAGTAGAAATTTCCTCTGCGAGATTTATGGGGGTCGTAGTATTTGTTACTGCGTTGTTACCTGGTGTCGTTGTCTTTGTTTTTGCGAAGTTTCAGCGAGATTTGAGTACTTTTAAATCCTTTGACCTGACAGTGTATTTAACAATTATTCCTCGAGCCCGAATCGGCTCTGAGTCAATAGCCCATGAGGTCGAAGCCGAATGAGCTATTGGCTGAGAGGCCATGAGGGAGAGAAGAATTGTTTTAGTAAAATAATACTAGTTGCTCAAAAACATCGAGACAAAACAACTTCAGCTAGCAAAACCCGATTCAGCCGTCATTGTTTTGGTTTTCAAAGCCGGGGCTTTTCGCTACTAGTGGGCTATAATATGGCCTAGGACGGTAGCTCAACCAATCAGAACGCAGCATTGATAATAGACCACTAGTTAGATTTTACTACATTATAAGAGACAAGGTCTTATATTACGCTTAGGCTACCTGCCGGCTGTGGTTAAAAATAGTGTCTACTTTCACGCGAAATCAGCTTAGATTCCTTGTGACTTTTAGAGCTTGCTGTACGATCCGCTTTGTTTATAGTTTCCTTGTTGTTGCGATAAAAATGATAAACAACAATTGATGAAGGTGTATTCAATCTTCACTGTTGAATATCAACCCGTGAAGCGTTTGAAAAACAAGCCAAAAAATTCAGGATTGTTCATGTATTTAAGTTTATTTTCTTGCTGGCTTTTAAAAATATTTTACCATGGAACCCAGTACCACCAGGTGGTGCTCTTGAGAAACCACCTCCACTGTAGAGGCGTATACTCTGCCATACGAGTGCTATGATCTTTTGAATACTTATTAAAATTCTACTACCACATTATTTAAGCAATAGAAAACAAGAGAGGGGTTGGGAGAATTCGAGACAGTTATAATTATGCCAACCCGAGACGAAGTCGAGGGTTTGCATAACTGTCTGTTTCCAAAATACTGATTTTTCTCGCATAAAATGTCAGCTTAAGAGAAAAAAAATTGACACACCTTCTTTGCAACGATTTTCCAAGTTTCCGCCGACGAAGAAATGGGTAAATAAAATAAACTTGTCGAGTTTTGAACTCGAAAACTTTTTCAAATTTGCATTGCGGGATTAGCGCGTCAAGAGCAGGACATCTTGACGCCACAACCATGTTTACATGCTCTCGTGCAAACACTCATCTTGGTCAATCAGACCGCGCGCACTATCTTAGTTATTTTATAATTTCCAATGCTGCTACCCTCGGTAGCTTTGTTTGGTTTGAAGCGGATTATGTATGCAAAAAATAAGTTTGCATTCCACCATGTGTATTCGTGATGCTAAAAACTCAAATCTACTTTTAAACAATGAATAACGACTACAACTGTATTGTACAAATTGAACCAAACCCCACTTTGCATCTAATTAGCTAACAAGGCGGAAAAACTCTTTCCAATTGAGTTTAATCGACCGAAAACTCGAATATTAATGTTTCAGTGTGATTCAGTGTTCCGCCCAGATTAGCAAATGCTATTTGCAAGACCAGTCTCTTTGTGTTCGTTTGTACATATACAAAAATGTATTCAAATAAAGTTGAAGTTGGAATTGAAGCTGAACAGAAGGCTTTTTAACTTTCCAGCTCTACTTTCAGACTGCCGGGTATTTAGCCTGTGTGAAATCGTCTCGTGAGTCACACGTTGCTACTCACGAAATTTATCCAAACAGCGTCCACTCTACTCTATGCCCAAGAAACCACAACCGCTCAGCTGCGAAGCCAGGTTTGTTTGTCTTATCGCTTGGCTATTCTAAATGAAGATAGAATACTTTCAAACGATTAGAAAAAGGGATTTTGCAGAAATTCTAGAAAATTTCTTCAGTCTGAATGCCAAGTGTTTAGTTTTTTTAAGACCCTTCCGAGATGCCGGGCATATAGCCACGGCGTTTTTAATAACGTTATAACTGACTTCAGAATCAGTCAGTAGCATTTTCTTTGACATCTTTAACTTAAACCGTAAGCTAACTATAGCCAGCGTCGTAGACACTCTACATCGACTGTGCATGTGACGGACAATGCGTATGCAGTGCAGGCTGGCCAGTATCTACTGCCACCAAATAACCTTTCATTCCGTTTCTCAGTCTAAGTCTTCTCCAAAATGCAGCTAACCTTTCAAAAGAAAATTCCTGCATGTCATGCTTCGCTCACAAAGTCGCTTCCGTGGTTATTGATCGTCAAACAAGCAACAAAAATGTTTACTGTCCAACCTAAAAATGTGATGCCACGCATATGTCTCGAACGAATTTTTTAAAGCGCATAATAATAGGACAGGGAATAGCATCTATCTCGGGCAGAGAACTCCTCTGCATCCCAGCCATACAGGCTTATGCGTAAATAAAAACGGAAAAGGCTATCATAATGATAAATACTACGCGGAAGATATCATAAGCTTAAATTATCAAACGGCAGGGAGACAGAAATAACTGAAACCGCCAAAGCTGACAAATGGCAACAGCGAACGCGAGAGAGATGGCAACAGCGAACGCAGCGTCGAGTTTTCTCTGCGGAGAGTAAAATAAGAATTCTTTTCTGTCCTCGCGTCGGCCCTGTTGCCAAGCAAGGGGGTAATATTATTTACACGTATAAATAAAATAATAAACAGTCTAGCTACTTACAAAATACTTGCGATTCCGACGCATCTTTCACTGTGGCGCTTTCACAAAGCAGAGATAGCCAAAGTAAAACACTTCACACTTTCATTTTCATCAACGCGGTGCATGCACACGTTCAATGGTTTTGTAACACTAAAGGCACCGTTACGCGTTCGCTCCCCACGAACGTCGGAGCTGCCAAATAGCCACTTCTTCTGTTGGCTATTGTTTTAAGAACCAATTAAAATTACCGTAAATCTCATATCAGGTCCCTCTCCCAGGGGGGCTTAGCAGTAGGCGGTGTGCGTCACGAGATTTGACCAATCAAAATGCGTTGTTTGTAGAGTGATTTTCGCGCTTGGAAACACAGGTAGCCCAGGCTCGTAAGAAGTTATAATAGGATGCTTTCTGGAACAACCCCAAATTTTTCTATAAAACTTATTCCCCCAATTCCCCCGTCATAAAATATTTAAAACCCTCCATTCATTCCTCATTATTAAAAACTCCCCCGTATTCCCATTTTCCCAATTATCACTAAATTCCCCCCTTAATTTAGGCATAATTCATACAGTACTAAAACTATTAAACTTTTTCATTTATACAAACCATCTCTCACCATCAAAAGCGTGGTGCATATTGGTTAATACACATTTCACCACTTTCTCCAAATGAAATAAACTAGAGAAAATCAATAAGTGATGAAAGTGGAATGCTCGATAGCTTCACTCGTTGAAAAAAATCAATTGTTTAAAGATTAAATGATAATAACAAAAATGAGTGAAGATTTTTTAGCAGCAACTAAAAAATATGATTTTAATGCTTTGAGATCTATTAGACAATATCAAAAAGAAAATGAAAGAAAATTTAATGAATTAGTAAAATATATTCCCAAATTTAATTTAATAATTTATTCACTTGAAGATTTACAAAAAAATACTGACAATATGGTAAAAGCTTTTAAGGAAAAACCTTTCAGTGAATTAAATAGTTGTCTAAGTAATTATTTTGCTAGTTTAAGTACTAGTTTGTCATATATTATAAGCTTGTATGCTGGTGATACAGATATGTGATAGAACTTTGTAATTAAAATTGAATTATGATTTAAAGATTGTCTAAATATTAATAAAAATGCAGTTGAGTAGTTACGAAAATCTCACCCCCTATAACATTATTTTTAAGAGCCAAAGGAGTACAAAGTAAAGGATTCAAAAATTAAGTATAAACGTATTCAAATTGAAACCAAATATCCAAATAACAAAAAAGGTAGTTTAGTAATCGAGACGCCTCTTCTTTTTAGTTTTGGTGTCAATGAAAAGTAGTCTCAAGAAACAAACAAGTTAGTTGGTTATAGTATCCCAGTTTGCCTTTGGAATAAAGATAGTGAGCCAAATTCTCAAGAAAAAGGCATTTTTTAAAGCCATAAACAAAATAGTGGCAATGTGCCAACATCATCTAGAGAATGAATACGGAGCAGATATGCCATCATCTCTGTCTTCGCCATTCTCTTACAAACAGGTTGAATATGTCGACAAAAAAGGTAGAAAGAAAACCAAGAAAGATGAGTCAGCTGCGCCAGTACTTTATGCAAAACTTATTTACTCGGAAAAAACAAAGAAAATTCTTTCTTTATTTTCAACAAAGGGTAAAAAGAGTGTTAATCCTTTTAAATATATCAATCAATATTGTCATGTAAAAATGGCTTTGATAATAGAAGGAATCTTTATAAGTAAAACTGTTACATCTCTTCAGATCAAAGTTAACGAGGTTTATATTAAATCATTGAAACCCCGTGAATCTTTACTAACAGTAAGTGATAGTGAGCGAAGCGAGGGTGATGAGAGTAATGATGATGAAAGTGATACTGAGAAAAGGTGAGGCTGATGAAATTGAAGACCTAATTATCTCTGATATTGAAGTGGATGTAACTGCGTAGAAATGAAGAAGGGTAATATTTAGGATTTATTTTCAATGTATACAAAATTTGTATTAAGAATCAACCAAATCCTTAAAACTCACCTATGAGTTGAATTTAACAGGATACCCACTTCATTTGTAGAATTCGTCACGTACTCATCAAGATAAGACCAAGATTTTGTAGTTGTTGTTTTGTATTTTTTGTCAAATGTTACACGAGGAATGTATAGTAAGGCTGTTGTAGTTTTGTAATTATTACCTTACAAACATCATTACCCGCTCTCCAGATAAAGCTAAATAAGGTTGTTGTCACTTTCTAGTACAATATTTAATTCGAATTTGGAATTTGGCAACATCTTATCCTTTAAAACCTTAAAAAATGAATAACGATTAAGAGGAATTTCACAATTGACAATAATTGAATTTTTTAGTATACTTTTTCTTTTTGCAAACCCCTCATTGAAAGTAGTATCTTCATTTTCAATAAAATTTCGTGGCGTCCAACCATCGTTTGCAACATTTCTTCCGCGTTGGACTTGCCTTGTTAAATATTTATTTCTGTTTGGGTTGTTATATGTATCAAGATAGTAAAATTCATTTGTTCCAACACTCTCAGCATAAGAGGGATTATACTCAAGTAAGTTTTTAATATTTACGAGATGATTGGCAGAATTACATTGATAAACCTCTCGGCCATTAATGATTAAACTAATTTTTTTAAAAAATGAACTCGCGCCATTACAATTCCATTGTTGTCATTGATGATTACATTATTTCCAGTTAATTTTGTTAATTTAAAATTCATTAATAATCACGCATTATACCAATCAAGTGAAGTTTTACCGTCAACAACAAATTTACAATTACCTCTGTTTTGATAATTGTTTCTAGCGGGGTTTGTTAAAGATTGATAGAGATTAAAAACGAAATCTTTATTACCAACTATATAATCTCAAAATGATTTCATTTTATATAATGGTTATGCTAAGCTCTAAGCAGTAATTTTCCGTCTTTTCGTTTTTTATTTCTGCCTCTCGCTCGTGAAGAACAAGAGCGTAAATGTTATAATCAGTGTTTGGATTGGCAGATAGTTCGTAATGAAAAGGTAGTTTTGTAACTCCATCTTTTATATCCATTTTTTGTTTTGTTAGATCAAAGTAAAGAATAGGGTATAGAGTTTTGTAGCTAGTTATATCAAGAATTGTTCTACCTCGAAAGTCGTTGTTTGCGTGAACATATCCTAATATACCCCTAAAAACTCTTGATAAATCTGAAGATGGTTTAAAGTGAATATCAGGATATTCATTTCCATTTCCAACTTCTAAATAACATCGTGTTACATTAGCATTGTTTGGTAAATTAAAAGTATTGTACAAAAATGGATTGGTTTGTTGGTTTCCAATATTTGCTGAGGTAATTCAAAAAACAAATACATGGCGTGGTTTTGAAATAGCAGTTGTAATTGTGTAATGACCTGTTTGTTGCTGCGTATTATTTGATATCTCGACGACTTCGTTAAGATAAGTCCATTTGTAAGGTTTAAGATAATTTTCCATGTAGAGTTTTTGACCTTCTGAGTTAAAAGTTAACTTTGGAATAAATAACTGACGTCTTTTATAATAACTCTGCAATTAGCGCCAGCTTGAAAAATTAGATTTGCATCGCTTTCCATTTCAAAATTTAGTTCAATTTTAGTGTTAGGAGGCAGTTTGCCTTCTAATGCTTCAAAGAAAGAGTATCTGTTAATTCACAATTGACAACATATGAACCCACAATTGACCTGCTCCCAACGTCAGTGGCTTCATAGCTCAGTTGGTAGAGCATCGCACCGATAATCGCGAGGTCACGGGCTCAAACCCCGTTGAAGTCCTGAATTTTTTTCAGGCTCCTTTACGCAATTGCATAAATTGCGTTCACTACGACGATCATTTCTTCATTTTCATTTCATTTCCGCGGTTCATATATGATTTATTTCATATATCATTAACAAAATGATATATGGCGTACAAATGTGAACGTCACGAGAAATGGTGTTACCAAGATGAAGTAATAAACCTTCTTAGTTTATTGCTGCGTTGGCATTTCTGAGCAAGATATAAGAAACTCAAGTGAAATTTGGTGGTGCTGTAATTCTGAATCTAAATCGAATCTGAAGCCAAAACAGGCGGCGTCTACTGGATAAATCATGCCTCCAGTCGATCTAGCGACTTTTTCAGCCGATCAATTACCTTGGGTCTGGGTGCCAGGCTGGATTTTAAACGTCGCAGCAGTTTCAGGAAATACGCTTGTTATTTATCTCATCGCCACCGACCGACGTCTCCAAACTCAAGTAAATCTTTTTATCATGTCCCTGGCTATTGCTGAATTCTGCTTTGGCTTAACTTATTTCCCAACATTTTTCACTTGCAAATTTTACCTGCCATGTGATCGAGAACTCCGAGAGATCTTCTCCGCTTACTTCGCTTTCGCTTCGTTGACTAACTTGTGCGTCATGACTGTTGACCGTTACGTTGCCATAGTGATGCCGTTTAAGTATGTTTATATCATGACGTCACTATGCATCGTTACTATGGTAATCCTCAGCTGGCTTTTTCCCGCAGTGTTGTATTTTCTTATTGCTGTCATTCTAAAACAGATTGCCTCTAAAATTTTAAATTTTCAAGGGTGTTCGTGTTTCGGCTAAAGCAGTGTATATTGCTTCTTCTTTCTTTCACTATGAAGGTGTTTTACATCGCATATAAACACACCAAAATGATGACGACCCTTGCCCTTCATCAGTTACAGTTTAATCATCCGATGAAACGTAAACAAGGAGTAGAAATTTCCTCTGCAAAGTTTATGGGGGTGGTAGTATTTGTTAATGTAATCTGTTACGCCGCAGACTCTTGCTTAGATCTTCGAACATCTTTGAGTACTTTCCAGAAAACTCTACATTGTTCTTGGTGGAAATATATTTTTCAACTTGGTATTTAGTTCTTACTTTAAATTGGGAACCTTCCATGTTTGGAAGTACCTGGTTCTTTCTGCAATCCCATAAAACAAAACATGCCAAAATTAACTACACGGGTTAGTTTGTTTAGTAACAATTGGATTGCGTTGGTGCTGGAGCAGAACACAGCCAATAAAAAGTTAAAACAGAGCTTGAGCAAAAAAAGGAAGTTAACTTCGAACGTTTTGAGCGCAAATTAAAACCCATCGTTATTCGCACTGAAACTCTTTGAGAGGGCCAAAACACGAATTTTATCAACTCAATTGATAAAAATATCTTTCAATTTTTTATTTAAGGCTTGTACTCAGTCGTTTATCTGTTTAATTCTAAATTTGAAGCGCGTCACTTGAGGAGTTGTGGGAAGGAAATAGTTGTGGGAAGGAAATTGAGAAACTATCGGCCTTACGGTTGTAGGTTCTGTCGTCCCGTTCAACGAATCTTCGCCACTTTCGTGGTCAATCTTTTCTTCCTTTAAAAACCAAATCCCCCGCACCACACATTCACACAGAGTTCAATGAAAGCTTCTAAAAACTGAAAGCTTGAACGGGCACCTTTTATGTTCTAAAAAATAAATGTTAGATTTCTATTTTGTAAATATTAAATTCCTATTTTGCATGGTTGAGAAGCACAATAAAAGGCTGCTTTTAAGCCGTATGATGAGTAAATTCCTCCCACGTAAGGGAATCCAGGACCGTCTTGGACTCTGGACTCCAAGCTGTGGATTTCGGATTTCAGGTACTGAATTCCAGTATTTGTATAAAAAGAACTTGGATTCTGGGGCCTGTTTCTCGAAAAGCCCGGAAACTTTTCAGGCCCGAAGGCAAATTTAAAAATGAGAACCTGTTGAATAGTACCACAGTTCCTAGCTCACAAACCGGTCAATATTGCTTCGTTAACTGATAGCTTCATTGTATCATTTTCAGAATTATTCACACTTTAATCTGAATGCAAACACGCCTGCAGCTTTCTGGGCCCGAAAAGTATCCGGGCCTGGATTCCATAGTGGGATTCCGGATTCCTTGAAATGGATTCTGGAGTCCAAAACTCGGGATTCCGGATTCCGTAAGCAAAAGTTTCCCGAATTGCGGAATTCGGATTCTCTTACATGGGCGAAGGAAACTTGTGGAAAAATAGTCTGATTTATTGATCTTGTTAGTTACTCCGACACGTCATGTTCTCCCAAGTTTATAAAATCTTCAGAATTGTTATTTTTAACTTCTACACTTGCTGTAAAATGTAATTGATGGGTGAATTTCGACGCATACTTCGTAATGGATGTTAGAAAATAAAATGACCTGGGTAGCAATTCAACATTTGTGGGAAGGGTTCTAGAAAAGAGTCTCTCAGTTCCTCCACCGTCCAGTTTAAATTTGTAAGTGCGATTGTAGCATACGTTTGCTACTTCCAACGCTAAAGAGGTTAATCCGTGATCCCTTTTCAGAAACAAAAGACATCCTGAGTGGAGGTCTTTTACAACGGTCTCCGAACCAAACATTTTACTTGGAACCCCATCGCTGACTGATTCAGCAACATTAGTTTGATCAATAGCACATGCGCAAAGTTTAACGTCAACTGACTCGTCTGCGCATGTCTTAAACTTGCTATATCTGGACTGGCGAGTATAACTTGTCAACCAAACTTTGTCTTCTGGCTTTGCGTGGTTTTTCAAAGAAACTTTAAAGACTTCGTCTTCTGTAAAACCAGCTGGAGGGACCACGTGGAGATCCATTGTCGTCAAGATGTAGTCTCCTTGAAAACGTTGCAAAATATTAGTAAATGATTTCCCCACCAAGCGCTGACAGTTTCCATAGCCATACCTTTGGGATGAGGTTACAACTTCACCAGCACCTGTAAAAAACGTACGAAACAACTCGTTGAACAGTCAATACCGAGTTTTAGGAAAGACGTTTTTGAGCGACACACGTCAACCGGAAGCGTACTTTTTGCAAAAATTCTGCCGGGTTTCGCAAAAATTTTTGGGTAAGTCGAGTTTGACTAATAGTCGCGGGTCGCGGGTCGCGGGTTCAAAGTCGCGGTCGCGGGTCCAAAGTCGCGGTCGCGGGTCCAATGTCGCGGCAGGAGAAAATGATTTGGAGTTCGAGGTACTTGAGTGAAAACGAGTGATATGAAAAAATATAAAGGGCAAAAAATCGTTTTTATGCATCATACTCTACGGTAGCCAATTTACAGGTTACGGATGTCAGAGTCAACAAAATAATGTCTCAAGAAAAGACCTAAAAGAAAAAGCTGGCCGACTTTTGTGTTCACCGCAAGTTCATTTTGTTTTCTTTCTATCGGGCCCAGTTATGTATAAATTCAGCTTTGAATGTACTTATGCAAAACAGTATCTGATAAAAATGTTACCATGAGTTACCATTGTTTTCTTCTTGTCTATGAATTGCTCACAAATTCTTAGGGGTGCATTCACTGAAAAATGTGCGATACACTTCATAGACTATAAATTATAAACGTTACAACAACTTAAAACCTTTTTTAAAAAAGGCTAACTCGGGCTCGAAAAGCTACTAGTCTGTCGCTAGAAGAAACGAGAACTGTTTCAATTTTAACAAATGTTTTCGGCAAAAATAAAGAAAACGCTTGTTGAAAAACTTCCTGGTCGCAAACTCCCAAAATAAACTCTTTGCACAAGTAACTGGAAAGAGGAGGAGAGACGTTGGGCTTGAAGTGCCAGTAAAGTACATTCAAGTGGGTATTCAAGGCATGAATTTAATACAGAAACAAGTAATAATCCACAGAAAGAGGGGATAAAGCTCGAGCTTTATCCTCTCTTGTCCACAGATAGGAGTTTGTTCCCACTAACGATTGAAATCCGGAATGCAAGTTCTACCAAAAGAGAATAGATCACAGGGCGCGATCCATTCAACCAAAATTTCCGGAAATTTCGGTCCAAAACTCAATGGATCAGTTCGGTCCAACCGGAAAATTTTCGAAAAAAAAGGGTCCACCTTTTGAGGTGGACCACTTTTCCCGGTCGGACCGGTTGGAATTTTGGTTGAATGGATCGCGCCCATAGTCTCTTGGTTCTACTGACAAAGACTTGAATCCAGTACCTGGAATCTGGAATTACTTACCTAATGTATTGTCTTTTCTTAGCTCTGGTGGAGTTGATAACTTACCGTTTTCAGTGTCTGGTTTACTTTCTTTTCAGCTTCATGATATCGGGGGTTATTATTTCCTTACCTACTTACTCACTTAGTTATTTACGATGCATGTTTTCAAGATTTGACTGAGACGCACTTTGAATGGCTTCCTATTGTCAGGTTGTCCTGGTTGTCATTTAGGTGAAGAGAACAAGAAGTTATATTGAACACTCTGGGTTGCCGTCTCAGTTGTAAAAATAAAAGCATTAAGCGAAAATCTTGCTTCCAAGAATAGACTCCTTTCTGTGGATTATTACTTGTTCCATATTAAATTCATGCCTTGAATACCGTTTGAATGAAGTTTCATGCACCTATTTACATTTTCTTTCAGTTTTGCCGAAAACATTTGTTAAATATAAGAGTTCTCGTTTCTTCTACCGACAGACCCGGAGCTTTTTGAGCCCGAGTTCGCTTTTTTTAAAAAAAGGCTTTAAGCTGTTGTAACGTTTATAATCTGTAGTCTATGAAGTGTATCGCATATTTTTCAGTAAATGAACCCCTAAGCATTTGTGAGCAATTCATCGACAAGAAGAAAGCAATGGTAACTTATGGTAACTTTTTTTATCAGATCCTGTCATGCATAAGTATATTTAAAGCTGAATTTACACATAACTGGGCCCGATAGAAAGAAAAACAAAATAAATTTGCGGTGAACACAAAAGTCGGCCAGCTTTTTCTTTTAGGTCTTTTCTTAAGACATTATTTTGTTGACTCTGACATCCGTAACCTGTAAATTGGCTACCGTGGAGTATCGTGCATAAAAACGATTTTTTGCCCTTTATTTTTTTTCATATCACTCGTTTTCACTCAAGTACCTCGAACTCCAAATCATTTTCTCCTGCCGCGACATTGGACCCGCGACCGCGACTTTGGACCCGCGACCGCGACATTGGACCCGCGACCGCGACATCGGACCCGCGACCCGCGACCCGCGACCCGCGACTATTAGTCAAACTCGGGTAAGTCGGCTCTATAACAACAAAGACGCTAAACATTACGAATTTGGCGGCTTCAAGATATATTAAAGGGGAAAACGCTTCAATTCCGGTTGACGTGCTTCAATCAAAATTCCAAAACGTCTTTGTTAAACTCCCTCGGGCTAATATTCGGAGGAAGGCACGTTCGCACGTTACTACCGTTTTAGACCAGCTCATGGTGTCTTTTATGACCACTATTAGTAGAGATTGTGTTTTACAATGTGCTCGCCCCGGCGTAAAGATCGTTTTTTTGAGCTTCAAAAGAATTTCGTGATTTCTATGAGTTAAGTGGATAACCTCGGGCCGCTATCTAAACTAATAAGAGGCTATAATGTCAATTTTTTTTTTTATCCGGCAAAACAAGATTTGCCAGTCTATCACACTTTTGGTATGTTGCTTTGGCTTCCTCCGCCCAACTTCAAAATGAAATTTTTTAGTTCTACGGCTTAATAACGGACGAGATTACATAACAAGGAATTTTCCTTTCTCTTTTTAAACTTGAATGGACTCCCTTAACAATTAATCTGTAGGAAAATTGAAATTGTCACAGACAGAATAATGACGACTTTGAAGAATGGAAATTTTCTGTTTAGTGACGTTACCCTGACCTCGTCGTGATAGTTGCTTCTTAAATGAGCTTACTACACATTACTCACTACACTACTCATTACATGTACCTCCTAAATGTTGTGTCTGTATGGCATTATTTAAGGTCCCGAGTGCAAACTCCGCTAGCCATTTGTGGTTTTTTGAGTTGTCTTCTGCCTGACTATACTCGTCGAACCCTTCACACTTGCACCTGGTCAGCGGCATCAACTGCAAATCTGCACATGTGCGGTTTGCTGGTAAAACAGAAAATATTCCTTCTGCAGTGGAATTCTGGGAGTTCATTAGTTCAGGATGGTTTAAAGACACAAGTGCTCTATGTAGGTCCAGCAACGTAAAGAGACGCTTTTGGTTTTCAACCAGGGCCGTCATTCGCTGATGGCCGAGCTTTTCAGCCACTTGGTCTGGAATTATCATAAACAGGAACGAATCAAAAGTCTCTCTTCTCCCTTCGTCAGTATAACTATACTGAGTATTCCTGCTGCCATGGTCGGAAAATATCACAGTAAGAGTGTCAGGGCTCTGAACCATATTCACAAAGAACTTTGCCAAGTTGGCATCCATGTTGATCATTCGTACCCCAGTATGCTCGTGTCCAGTGTTAAAGTGCATAAAGGACAGCATCGATTTGGCCTTTTTGTCTCTGTTCATGGCAGAGTAAACTTTCGTTATGTAATCCAGGAAATACTGACTGTAAAACTCTCCGTTTAGACAAACCTGAGGTGGAGTCTCGTAATGGTTTGTCATGCTGTATTTTTTAAATACTGTGCAGGAAAAATGTGTCAGGCCAAAGTCGTCAATATGCTTTGTACTCACTCGGGTTTGGAATTCCCTCCATCTGCAACAGAATGCATTTTTTCTCATAGTGGCACCTTTAATGTAGACATTAAAGCAACACACTTAAAAACTTCGTTAAAAAAAATCACGTTTTCTTCAAATCGCATTTTTTTTTCGTCAACGGAAAGTTCTCTTAGTAGTGTGTACTTTCAGTTAAGAAATTAAAGAACATGTTTCAGGTTATGGGCACTTTGATTGTGCACTAAATACAATTTTTCCCGTAGTAGCACCCAAATAATCGTATGCACTGAAACAACTATCAAAAAAGTCGGAACTGAATTTGACAATCTAAGAAAAAACACAAACAAGCAAACAACTAACTATACAGTCAAAACCTGCGTTATGGATTCCCTCTCAAAACAGACACCCCGTTAATACGGAAAATTTCTATGGCCCCACAGTGTCCATGTAACAGGATTTGACTTAAGTTTTAAATTTATAGTAGCGACCTGAAGCAAATCGCTACGGCGACCTCTATCGCGTGCTTGGAAATTAACAGGGCGGTTGGAACCTTTTTCCGCCCTGGTGAAGACCTGTCTTGTGGCGAAGTCACTACTATGTGAGTATAAAATTCGACCTTTCTCCTATTTTAACTATCACTGGTTTGAAAAGCTATCATGCGTAGATTTTTTTTCACTTTATCAAGAAAGTATTTCACGCCCGGTCTGGTTTTCCAGTAATTACCTCTTCCCTGCCTACAGCGAAAGTGAATGAGCAAAAAATCTCGTAGTCACTGTTTGGGTGCCGCCTTGTTAAAGGTGGCGGACTACGGTGGTGTCTCTTGAACGTGCTCTCCCCAGGACTCCGTATCCACGACCGCCGTAATAGAGGCATCCTCGGAGACCCAGGGGCAGTCAGTCGGGTCTCTCGACCTGACTGACTGCCACTGGGTCTCCGAGGATGTAATAGAGGTCGCCGTGGCGATTCGCTTAACGTCCCTAACATAAAAAAGATACCGTTTCCTTTATAAGTGAACTAAATACTAAGGCCCCATTATTTTTCCGAATATTTCATAATATTGGTACCTTCCTCTCTAAACTTATGTAGTATATTTACAAAGGTACCTGTCTTCAAATTCAGAATCTCCATTAGGGCTTGCTCTTACTTGATGGTCCGTCAATCCCATACCCCAGTAGTCATACCAACAAAGATCTTCTTGGAAGAGAGTCTGGTAGCCCCATTTACTGAAGGCTCCAAACAACACTTCTACCCCCAGAGGGTCCTTTGCTGTCTTTGCTCTGTCACTGATTTCATTGTCATCTATAGAAGAAGAAAAAACAGTGTAGTATTAAAGAACAAAAGAAAGTTCAAAGAACAAAAGATATATAAAAGGGTAAGGGGTTGGACCTCGGGGCAGAGCCTCCCCACATAAAACTTTGTTGAGTACCCCCTTGAAGCATCACCCAAGGCCAAACCCAACTCAACAAAAGTTTTGAAAATCCCGGAAATTTCTAACTACAATTTACTTTCCCACGAAACTACTAGGAGCTTGTACGGGCCCGTTTAAGAAGTTTCCGTACGTTGCACATCCGAAAGGCCCTTTGTATCTCTGGGTCAAGCTGAAATGCAAAAGGCCAATTGGAATGGGGAAGTGTGTGATTTTGAGGGAAAAATTTGGAAATCCAGAGTATCCGAAGAAAAACTAAAGCCAACAAAAAAGTGCAATTTCATGTTTGTAAGGTTATTTGTATTACGCACAACAAGCTTGCGATTAAATGAACTGATGAAACAAGAAGTATTTCTAGCAGTTCCCATGGACGAACGCGAAAAGTTTATTGCGGTTTATAGGGTCGATGACCTGGTAGGAACCCTGCCTAGTCCCCAGGCCTCATTATTACCCGTGCAGCCTATGCCTTTCGGGTCACGTGGTCCGATCGAGTGTTCGTCTCGGATACGCCTTCGAAATGCGTTGACCGAATAGCCCTGGAAAGAAGCCGCACAGGGACTAGGCATGTGGGGAGCTTGGGTCCGTTCGTTTGCACCCGCTGTTGTTGTTGTTTTTTTTTATAGTACATAAACAAATTAAATGAAACTTTTTACAGATGGCTCAGCCTGGACATCTAACAACAATGAAAAAGCAACATAGGAAATTTTACTGATAACTGACAATCCAACACCCTTCCCTCCATGGCCTTGCCTTCAACATCGCTAATAAAACCAGCCAGTAGGAAGCTCTAGCCCAACGACGAAGGCGACGGCAGCGACAACGTCACTTTTCACATTCCATTTGAATTGTAAATGTCATCCTTGGGGATTAATTAATGTTATTATTCATTCAAAATATTTCCCCGTTTCTGACTGGTTAAAACCACACGCATAATTCACCATAAACAGCTGCTGTTGACCAAATTTGGAAGAATTTTGCGATTAATCAAGTTGTTTTTGTGAAGACAAAAATGGCGGACATTTCACTCGTTTCAAGAGTAAGAACTAGGCAAAATAATAGCTAAAAACATGGCACGAAAAGCAAGAAGACAACTAGAAGGGCGACATCTGCTATTTGGAGAATATTTGCAGAGCTGAACAACCCTAAATGTGCACTATCGAAGGTGAACTTAACATCGATGGAAGTAGGTATGTTTTAGCTATGTTTTTAAACTAGGAATTATTTTGAATGTCTTTTGAATAATAAAACAATTATTGAATTCCGCTCTCGTATCATATGAAGAAATATGGAGAAGAATTATCGCAATTGGAGAAGAATTATCGCAATTGTTACAACTCGTGATTGAAAGTCAGTGTGAATTTCTCTGGAGTCGAATTCTTGGATACCGCATCCGAGATTGGAAAGAGAAAAAATCTTCGTCCATAAAACGTCGCATAAGGACCTGGTGGCCGTAAAGTTAAGGCAAAGTAATGTAGCAAAAGTGTGCTGCATGTATAAACTTTTTAATGTTTTGCTTTTTGACGTTATCGTTGCCGTCGCCGTTGCTTAAGCTCCCTATGAAAAAGCCGTTTCAACTTATAAGAGGAAAAAGTGAACATCTTTGCCCGAGCCAACAGTGATCGTGCATGCTCTGATTGTCAAAAAACAGCGACAGCGCATGCCCTGCGCGTTAAATGAATTGGCCCGGCTAGGCGAGCCAAAGTTTATATGGGGGCGGGGAAGGGGTGACCCTACCATCGGAAAAGAAGGCGAGCGGGTCGCCAACTGTTTATTCAACGCTTCTCATGTGAACGGTTCTCCGCGTTTTGCATGGAAATGTAAGAAAAATGACTGACCCTTTTTCCCGGGACCTGTTATCTCCATATAAACGGGGCCTGAATGATACGGGCACTCCGTAACGTTTACCTTTGATAACACCAGAAAAGAAGGGCCTCAGGTTGTCAAAACTCTGTTGACCAACACTCTGGAACAACTCAAAATCCAACGCAGTCGCCTTGATATCGGGATCTTGTGCAATCCTGCGAAGTACCGCCACTGATCTTGGCAGAATTCGATAAAAATGCGGTCTTGCCACAGAGTCCAGCACAACCACGTTAACATTTATGTTGTTTCTCTCGCTGTCATTTTCGACTTTCTTTAGGATCGGTGGAAAGATGAGTGACTGAAGAATATTCCCACACTTTATGTACAAAAAGCCAAAGCCGTTTTTTTGGTTTGTTTTTACGGCTTCTTGTACAGTTCCAGTTATTGTCACCTTGGATGTAGGAATCCAGTCAGTGACTTTTCCCATTGCCGCATTCACAGAGCCTATGGTGATATTCGAGGACCCACAAACCTCGGCGTTACATAACAGTCCGTGATTTCCAGACCTTGTTTCTTTAAACGAACATATGTCAGGGTGACGAGTCTCGTCACATTTTCGGTGTTCAATGTGCCCTGGGCGTCCGTAGTATTTATAGGCTTGTGCACATCCGACTCTATTCGGTCTAGTAAAAAGTATAAGTGAAAATGAATACTATAAGGTATAGTCAACTCGCTCTAAGAGGGACATCATTAGGACAGAAAATGTTGTGTCCATCTTAGGAGAAGTCTCCGCGCTTTACCGAGCAAACAAAATGGCCGAAGAATGGTAGGGTCCAACTCTAAGTGTTCATTTCAGGGGAGTGACTTACATATATAGAGGTGTCCGTTGAGAGACAGTTGGCCGCATCTCCAACTCAAGTAGTTCAAGGTGCCCATCATATAAATTTTTTTATTTTCTTATCTGAAACTACACGCTATTGAAATAACTTTTGCGAAAAACTTGCTGGTGAAGGTGGGGGTGAAGGCAAGGTAATGCGAGTTCCTTAATTTACGTCACATGACGTCATATGTGAACCTGCTAGTTTGCGTGATCAGCGGCGCGCATGTACCACAAAAATGCAGATTTCAAAAATTGGTTAAAAAATCGCGTTTTGTTCAAATCCGAAAATTTTTTTTTTCGCAGAAGTTACTTTAATAAGGTATAGTTTCAGATAAGAAAATATAAAATTTTAGGTGATGGGCACTTTAAGGCCTGGGACTAAGGGGTTTCTTGGCTATAACTTCGGCGCAGATTAGGAAGCTGAATCAAAATTTGGCACACATAAAGAACTCATAGTCCTTAACATTTTAAACTATAAATATTGTGTTAATAAGTCACGTGATATGTCATGTGACCATTTCGCTAAAAATCGTAAATGATTGGTAACGGGTTTAAGATAAGAAATCGAGCAATAACATTTTTCTTATTCATATTCAATATTTCTAACGCTTTACGTTTGAAATGACGGGGAATGAATTGTTATAAATCGCTACCAAAACACAAACACATTATCAAAGATCTAGACAACCATATATACAGGATTTTAAAACTGAAAGGTTAGGCTTATAACAAAACCGATACACTGCGCTCGCTTCAATGAACGCAAGATCACAAGAATGTGGTTCAAGCTATTTCTGCGGCCGTAGCTTCGGTGAAATTCCCATTATGCTGTACGTAGCTGTTCGGCACTTTCGGTCTGTTTTTCCCTTGGCTGATAGAAGATTTGTTTGCGCATAAGGATTACAAACAGGCACTGTTTGCAAAATAATATAAACTTGTCGATGAAAATAAAATTGTTACGAGAGACGATGCAAGATCTTTGTTCGCGCTGCCCAACCTTGCCCGGTAATAAAGTCCATCAAACACTTCTGATGGACGAATTTTTTTTGGTTAATGCGAATCCAGGAATGAACTAACAGATCTCTTTCACTCTGAGATGAAAATATAAATATAAACACAGCACCAAACAGAGCATAAAATCTTCTGAGAAGCAGGAAATCGCCGCCTAAAATCGGCTAAAATCGATCGTCTCCGAGACAACGGATTTTTATCCAGCGTCACTTTCTGATCAACTTTCTACAACATACTTTCGAAGTTATCTATATAACAGCACTCCTTCCAAGCTGATTGAATGATTTCTATGACCTTTGTTGTGTGAGGACATCTAATTGATCCTGTTTGAGCGTGAAGATCATGAGCTAGTGATACAATGTGTAAGATTTGCCGAAAATTTTGCCTTGAAGGCTAATTTGCCCAACAATTTGACGCGGAAAATCACTCTGTTAATTTTCGTTGTGAACAATAAAAAACGCTCTGTCTGTCTGTTTGGAGTGATGTTTTGGCGAAACACTTCACCGACAAGATTAGCATATTATTATAATTTCGAAGTTTTAACAAAGTCTACGAGTCCACAGCTTCTACGTTCGCAGGATTTCGATCAACTTTCGCGGGCCAGAAGGAGTGGAAATGATCAGCACTATAAAAGTTTATTGGCTCAGTTACGCTGTAATCAGAATGATAGGCATGTCTGGTCGAGCGCGGTTCTAGTAAAAGGTGATCGTATGCAACTTTCCTTCAAATTGGCGGCATATCTTTAAAAAGCTTCGAAGAATGAAATTTCTTACGATTGCGTTGTTGTTGAAGGATCTAACTAGGACTAAAAGGTCCTAAGGAAAGCTTTCCTTCCATTAAGCTGCAATCGGTAGCTGGTTGAGAATATGCTTGTTTAAGTCAAGAGACCGCATAGTTTTAATTACGGAACCAAGCTTTCCGCGGTGTAGGCACCGATTAATTTGGTACCAGATTGTAAGTGTGTCATGGTAAAGTAAACACTCTGTTTAGCTATGACTGCAAGACCGGTTTGGGAACCAAAATGTTGGATCCTTCGTCAGTTGCTTAGGTATACCGTTACCGAGAGCTCACTAAGAGAGCTAATGCCGTAAACTAAAACTTGAGTCGGTTGATGTCACGTGGCATACAGAATCCAGCCAGTGATTGGTTGTTTAGACATGAAGCTGATTGGATGATTTCTGTGACCTTTGTTTTGTGCAATGATAAAATAAATAAAATGTTAGTTATGTAAGAAGGGAGCAATTAATGATCTACCTATGATGATATATCTATCTGAAGTATTACATTAAGGGCGTGTTCGACTGACGGTATTCCGGAATAGACCTCTTTCATATTGGCGGCCGATTATTATTATATTCTTTTTTAGTAACATCCAACTAGTGGTCTGTTATCAATGCTGCGTTCTGATTGGTTGACCTACTACTAGGCTATATGGTATAGCCCACTAGTAGCGAATAGCGCTTGTTTTTTGGCGGCAAAATGGACTAAATTCTAGCTTTAACTAGCTAAAGTTTTTTTGCCTCGATATTTTTGACAAACTAGTTGGATTTTACTAAAACAATTATTCCTCTCGCCCTGATGGCCTCTGAGTCAATAGCCCATTCTGCCTTCGGCCTCATGAGCTATTGACTCACAGCCCATTCGGAATAATTGTTAAATGTGTATGATAATTAGCCTTTCTGACCTCGTTAGCATGTGCAAAATACAAAGGAATTCTTTCTTTCAAACGAGGTCAGAAAGGCTAATTATTATACATAAAAAGGACTATTTTAATAGGGCGCCATTATGAAAAAGGTCTATAAGACTAAATAGAATAAGCTCTTGAAATCACTCATTTGACTTTCATTGCTCTGCAATAACTAGAAACATGCTTAAAAGTAGATATCCCGATTATTGTAGTGGCCCAAAAAGCACGCTGCAAGAGATTTGCAACAAAACTTTGGCGTACTCTTATTTCGGAATTAGATCGATCGAAAGCACCCTTAAGGCTGACTGTTAGTAGCGACGGAGTCGGAGTCGTAATCAGAAGCGTAGAGCTTATGAACTAGTGAAAACAGCGTTCCGATTCCGCTTACGACTCCGTCGTGTACGTTTCGCTTAAGATCAAGTGAAACCAGATTGTCGGATTCGGAAGCAAATGATTGAAATTTATGTATTATGAAAATATATATCAGTCATATAACATGGATTATCAATATACCTGTGTGGCTTGCATTTTATTGCAGATAACGAGGTATAATTGAATGCTGATATATTCTGTAAACCAAGCTCCTGGCATTTGTATTCTGCAAAGGAAAAAAAACTTCTTCTCAGTTGATAACAAATTAGATTTGGGATTTGAATCCTCGGCATGTAAGACAAACATACAATCTGAAAATTTTAGATCTTGAAAAGCAGTTATTGTACACTTTACGATATCATCGGCAGATATTACGATGTTATCCGTATCTAGATTCAAAAGTAACACCAGTTCAGTAATCCATCCCGGGGACCTAGTGGCTGCTAATGGGAAGGAAATATTTACGGGCAAAAGAAGGACAACAGGGCAAAGGTTAGGGGGGAGTCTGGGCACTAACTCTCACCAAACCGCTTCCAAAAACTTTCGAATACGCTTTTTCTGATTGGCCAGTCATACATACATAAGATAGCGGAGAAAGTCTCATGATCAAAGCAGCGGCAGGGTAGGATCTAACTTAACAATCGCCTCAGCCAATACCACTGAATCGCGTTTTCTGACGACCTCACAACTGAATTCTCCTTAAACATCTATTTAAAAGCAAGTAACACTCTTACCTGAATAACCTCGAACGAAAGCCACGAGCCTCAATTGCACAAGTACCACGATAAACGTCACGAAACAAAGAAGAATAAAAAGCATCTAGGTAAATAATAACAGAGATAGCGCTAAAGAGTAAAATCCCATGCGATACATGTACTTAAATTAAGCACAATGTCATATTAAGTTTACCAGGTACATTTAGTAGTGTTTCACTTGCGATTGATGTAGTGCCTTTCGGTTAAACTGCAGATACCTAAAATCGAGGGTACCCAATAGACTTTTCAGGAAACAGGATTTGCGTCATTTGAAATCCAGAATTCGTTATTTTGAAGCAAGATGATAATTAAGCATATTTAATGATAATTAATTTATTTTGAAGCAGAATGATAACTCAGCATAATGTCATATTAAGTTTACCAGATACCTTCATGAGTGTTTCACATGCAACTGATGTAGTGAGTTTGAGTTTCGTAAGAACGAATTTGAAAGTGAGAGGGCACGACTGTTGTGGGCCAAGACCCCTCCCCCCCGCCAAATCTTGAAAGTCTAAGCAGTCAAACCCTGTTAAAACAGACACTGAGGGGACCATTGAAAGTGTAGTAACGGGGAGGGGTAGGGGGATCCGTAAAGCGGGGTTTCGCTTTAAACGCAGACTGGAACCCCGCTTTACGACCACCCCGTTATTGCGACCACTTTTTTGTGGCCCGAACAAAAGCCCACTCATTTTCTTATCTGAAAACCCGTTAATGCGACCACCCCGTTATTACGACCAATGACGTCTTTTGGGAGTTCTGAGTCGTTATTTTCTTTATAAAATTACCCCGTTAATACGACCAGTAAAAGTGCTTGGTGGGGCTGCCGAGTGAAAACAGACACTATCTGACAAACAATAACCCATTACCAATATTTTATGTATCGGTGAAATCGAAGCTTCAACATGCCCCCCCCCCCCCCTGGCAACTCCCAGGGCATTTGACTTTTTTGAGAATTATTGTTCAAATTCCCCCCTACCCGGGCCAAAATGCCGTTCAAATGCCCCCACCCCGGGGACATTTCACAGGCACAAAAATGACAGAAGGACCGCGGAAACGCCTTCAGTTATCGAACAAAATCTTTATAAATGTAACAAAAACTGAGAAACACTGTTAGCGTATTTACTACAAACAAAAGTCTCGTGCAAAGCGGCGGAAATCGCCGCTACAAGGTCACTGAATGCTCAGCTTTTCTTCGTCATGCAACATACAAAGCGTTCTATTAAAAAAAGATCCCACCTATTGAGATTGCTACATCATGACCATTTCACTGACATGCATCATCGCGCACCTTATTAATTAACATACTTGCAGTAGGTCAAAGTAGTTGACCGTTTTATTTTATTTTACTTCATTTTATGTTGTTGTATTGAATCGCCGGTATAGGTATTATATTTCATTGTAAACACAACAATAAAATACATTCATACATTCAAAGCCTGAATCCAATATTAAAAATTTTAAAATTTAAATACTTCAAATACGGCACAAAGCTTGTTTAAGCTCTTTCCTCGTAACCAATTGGCCACAAAGGCACAATCTTTTCCACGAAAATCCTCTAACACTGCGTCCCCCATGATAGCTCGCCACGCCAAATATTTTACATGAAATCGAGGGTGGAGTTCAAATTCCCCACCCCCTGGAAGACTCTGATGATCAAATTCCCGCCTCCCCGGGGTATGCCCGGGGGTGGGGGGGCATGTTGAAGCTTCGATTTGACCGATATATTATTGAATGTCTTTAGGCAAAGGTGTTAGTGGTTAGCACGAAATCCGGTAAATTGCTGTGTGCAGTAAAAAGGATGCATGAATAAATAATACAAAAGATCTGTAAGACTTCACTTTGCAGCGTTTCATGGCTCTCAAAGCTATTTTGCGTTCTTGTTCCAGCTGCCTTCCACTGTGGCTTTTCTCTTCAAGTCCATTTCCTTTTCTTTTTGTTTTATATGTGCCGCACAATAAAAATTTTGATTTCAAACTGACCTCGGAAGCTAAAATTCAGCCAGTTTGTACGGGCAGGGAAGACATGCCAGTTGCTTTTGACTTTTCTCACCAAGGTCATCCGTTGGTCTACGTCCAATTTTTATGCTCTGATTGGTCAAAACTAACCTGAGATCAGGCTCTATTTTCGTTTCGCTTTGAAAATTACATTCCGGCGGGCAAGGCGAAACGAAAAGAGAGCCTGATACAAACCTTCTACGAAACGTCTGCCGCTCACTTTTTTAATTGATTGACATTTGCCGAATCAGCCAACCAAAATTACTTCCGTTGCTTGTTTTTCTAGAGTGCAAATTTTTCACGCGTGGGAAAAATGCAGACTGGCTGACTTTGAAAAAGCTTGTTCCAGTCAGCACAATCACATTTAACTTCTTGCCAGATTAAGGGAGATCTCGAAGGTTATTTCTGTTAGCGTAGAAGGTAAAAAGTTTTCGAAAAGACAGCGAAACGATGTTCTACTAGTTTTGTTTTTTTGGCTAGGCGAGATCGAATTTAAATACTGAAATTTCTATTTTTCTGTTGCCTTAATATTTTCCTCGGCATTCTTCCCCGATTTTTAGTACATAAATCTTTAAGAAATAGATTTTGAGATTGCTCCCTGTACAAAGTTATTCATAATTTTATTTGTATGTCAAAGACTGAAAGTGACCATATTCCAATAAGAAAAACCTCTTTTGCCATGTACGTGTTACTCATACACTACGGGTGTGGGACCGTGTCGGAATCAAACTGCTGAGTATGGGACTCACACTAACGTCCGAGGGACTCACAGGTTTTTGACTTTGTGAGTCCCTAAACACACTACTGCCAGTTTCTGGATGGATCACTGGTCACTAACATAAAAACATTTTTGAGCATGAACAATATATTATTTCTGTTTCTTTACTTCAAATGGTATTTCTGTACGGCAGATGTAACTGCAAGTCATCACAGTGACAGGTTCCATCGTGCAAAGTGTTGATTGTTATGGAAAGTTTTATAAAATGTACCCTTCGAGAAGTAGCCTCCCACGCAGACGTTCTAAGGGGTTCGTCACGCGTTCCTGCCCCACGAACGAAAGAAAGGAAAGGAATTTATCTTTCAGTTCAGCAGACGTTCGTGGGGCAGGAACGTGTGACGAACACCTAAGAACGTCTGCGTGGTAGACTATGGGAGAAGAGGCCCTTCGATCTTCCTATCTAGGAAGATCGAAGGGTCTATGCTCGCAGGGTATATTTTGTAATTAATTTCTTATCTGAGTTAATTTTTATTTTTCCATTGTTTTTGGGTATGGTAATGAATGCTAATGAATTTGAAACAAAGGAAATATAAAAATTAACTGAAATAAAAAAAATTAACTTCAACATATATAAAATGATGATATGTTGCAGTGAAGAAGTAAAAATCTATATGACTCATTGAGTTTTTTAACCAATAAAGTGTTCATAACGGTTTTTTAAAACCCTTATCAATTAAAATTAACTGACGCTATAATAAATTATATGTACAAGTATTTTTCTCCAAAAGAAAATTAAGTCTAAATGTGGGGCTTCTATTCATGAACAAAACCCTATTGAAGTTAAAACCATCTGCCTAGTGTAAGTTAAGATTAATGAGCTGCATCTTAAAGCGAAATCCTTAAACCAATTTTATTAGCCAGCTGTTCACGACAATTTAGCATGGTAACTTATTTTATAAGGCGCGAAAACCAATAAAGAATATCTACAATCGACAGGAAGCAAACGGTTGTTTAGCAATTGCGTAAGAAAATGATATATGGCGTACAAATGTGACGGCGTCTACAGGATAGATTATGCCTCCAGTCGATCTACAGACGTTTTCAGCCGATCCTTTACCTTAGTTCTGGGTGCCAGGCTGGATTTTAACCGTCGTAGCAGTTTCAGGAAATACGCTTGTTATTTATCTCATCATCACCAACCGGCGTCTCCAAACACAACACGTCTGTTGACCGTTACGTTGCCATAGTGATGCCCTTCAAATACGTTCCTATCATGACGTCACGATGCATCGTTGCCATGGTAATCCTCAGCTGGCTTTTTCCCGCAGTGCTCTATTTTCTTATCGCTGTCATTCTCAAACAGATTTCTTCTGAAGATATATTCATTATTTTTAAAATTTCAACGGTGTTCGTGTTTCAGCTAATGCCGGGTATATTCCTACTTGTCACCACTATGCAAATGTTTTACATCGCGTATAAACACACCAAAATGATGGCGACCCTTGCCCTTCAGTTACAGTTTAATCATCCAATGACTCTCAATAAACGCAAGAAAGGAGTAGAAATTTTCTCTGCGAGATTTATGGGGGTCGTACTATTTGTTACCGCGTTGTTACCCGGTGTCGTTGTTTTTTGCGAAGTTTCAGCGAGATTTGAGTACTTTTAAATCCTTTGACCTGACAGTGTATTTAACAATTATTCCTTGAGCCCGAAGAATGGGCTCTGAGTCAATAGCCCATGAGGCCGAAGCCGAATGAGCTATTGGCTGAGAGGCCATGAGGGAGAGAAGAATTGTTTTAGTAAAATAATACTAGTTGGTCAAAAACATCGAGACAAAACAACTTCAGCTAGCAAAACGCGATTCAGCCGCCATTGTTTTGTTTTTCAAAGCCGGGGCTTTTCGCTACTAGTGGGCTATAATATGGCCTAGGACGGTAGCTCAACCAATCAGAACGCGGCATTGATAATAGACCACTAGTTGGATTTTACTACATTATAAGAGACAAGGTCTTATATGACGCTTGCGCTACCTGCCGGCTGTGATTAAAAATGGTGTCTACTTTAACGCGAAATCAGCTTAAATTCCTTGTGGCTTTTAGAGTTTGCTGTACGCTCCGCTTCGTTTATAGTTTCCTTGTTGTTGCGATAAAAATGATAAACAACAATTGATGAAAGTGTATTCAATCTTCACAGTTGAATATCAACCCGTGAAGCGTTTGAAAAACAAGCCAAAAAATTCAGGATTGTTCATGCATTTAGGTTTATTTTCTTGCTGGCTTTTAAAAATATTTTACCATGGAACCCAGTACCACCAGGCGGTGCTCTTGAGAAACCACCTCCACTGTAGAGGCGTATACTCTGCCATACGAGTGCTATGATCTTTTGAATACTTATTGAAATTCTACTACCACATTATTTAAGCAATAGAAAACAAGAGAGGGGTTGGGAGAATTCGAGACAGTTATAATTATGCAAACCCGAGACGAAGTCGAGAGTTTGCATAACTCTCTGTTTCCAAAATACTGATTTTTCTCGCATAAAATGTCAGCTTAAGAGAAAAAAAATTGACACACTTTCTTTGCAACAATTTTCCAAGTTTCCGCCGACGAAGAAATGGGTAAATAAAATAAACTAGTCGAGTTTTGAACTCGAAAACTTTTTCAAATTCGCTCTTGCATTGCGTGATTAGCGCGCGAAGAGCAGGACATCTTGACGTACGCCACAACCATGTTTACATACTGTCATGCAAACACTCCTCTTGGTCAATCAGACCGCGCGCACTATCTTAGTTATTTTATAATTTCTAATGCTGCTACCCTTGGTAAATTTGTTTGGTTTGAAGCAGATTATATATGCAAAAAATACGTCTGCATTTCACCATGTGTACTCGGGATGCTAAAAACTCAAATCTACTTTTAAACAATGAATAACGACTGCAACTGTGTTGTACAAATTGAACCAAACCCCACTTTGCATCTAATTAGCTAACAAAGAGGAAATAGTCTTTCCAATTGAGTTTAATCGACCCAAAACTCGAATATTAATGTTTCAGTGTGATTCAGTGTTCCGCCCAGATTAGCAAATGCTATTTGCAAGACCAGTCTCTTTGTGTTCGTTTGCACATATACAAAAATGTATTCAAATAAAGTTGAAGTTGGAATTGAAGCTGAAGAGAAGGCTTTTTAACTTTCCAGCTCCGCTTTCAGACAGCCGGGTATTTAGCCTGTGTGAAATCGTGCCGTGAGTCACACGTTGCTATTCACGAAATTTATCCAAACAGCGTCCACTCTACTCTATGCCCAAGAAACCACAACCGCTCAGCTGCGAAGCCAGGATTGTTTGTCTTATCGCTTGGCTATTCTAAATGAAGATAGAATACTTTCAAACGATTAGAAAAAGGGATTTTGCATAAATTCTAGAAAATTTCAGTCTGAATGCCAGGTGTTTAGTTTTTTTAAGACCCTTCCGGGATGCCGGGCATATAGCCACGGCGTTTTTAATAATGTTATAACTGACTTCAGAATCAGTCAGTAGCATTTTCTTTGACAAACCGTAAGCTAACTATAGCCAGCGTCGCAGACACTCTACATCGACTGTGCATGTGACTGACAATGCGTATGCAGTGCAGGCTGGCCAGTATCTACTGCCACCAAATAACCTTTCATTCCGTTTCTCAGTCTAAGTCTTCTCCAAAATGCAGCTAACCTTTCAAAAGAAAATTCCTGCATGTCATGCTACGCTCACAAAGTCGCTTCCGTGGTTATTGATCGTCAAACAAGCAACAAAAAATGTTTACCGTCCAACCTAAAAATGTGATGCCACGCATATGTCTCGAACGAATTTTTTAAAGCGCATAATAATAGGACAGGGAATAGCATCTATCTCGGGCAGAGAACTCCTCTGCATCCCAGCCATACAGGCTTATGCGTAAATAAAAACGGAAAAGGCTATCATAATGATAAATACTACGCGGAAGATATCATAAGCTTAAATTATCAAACGGCAGGGAGACAGAAATAACTGAAACCGCCAAAGCTGATAGATGGCAACAGCGAACGCAGTGTCGAGTTTTCCCTGCAGAGAGTAAAATAAGAGTTCTTTTCTGTTCTCTCGTCGGCCCTTGACGCCCTAAACAACCGTACAACAACCCTTTCGCTATTGCCAAGCAAGAGGGTAGTATTATTTACACGTATAATAAAATAATAAACAGTCTAGCTACTTACAAAATACTTGCGATTCCGACGCATTTTTCACTGTGCTCGTTCACAAGGCAGAGATAGCCGATGAAAGTAAAACACTTCACACTTTCATTCTCATCAACGCGGTGCATGCACACGTTCAATGGTTTTGTAACACAAAAGGCACCGTCACGCGTTCGCTCCCCACGATAGCCACGATAGCCCCACTTCTACTGTTGGCTATTGTTTTAAGAACCAATTAAAATTACCGTAAATCTCATATTAGGTCCCTCTCCCAGGGGGGCTTAGTAGTAGGCGGTGTGCGTCACGAGATTTGACCAATCAAAATGCGTTGTTTGTAGAGTGATTTTCGCGCTTGGAAACACAGGTAGCCCAAGCTCGTAAGAAGTTATAATAGGATGCTTTCTGGAACAACCCCAAATTTTTCTATAAAACTTATTCCCCCAATTTCCTCGTCATAAAATATTTAAAACCCTCCATTCATTCCTCATTATTAAAAACTCCCCCGTATTCCCATATTCCCAATTATCACTAAATCCCCCCCTTAATTTAGGCAAAATTCATACATTATTAAAACTATTAAACTCTTTCATTTATACAAATCATCTCTCACCATCAAAAGCGTGGTGCATATTAGTTAATACACATTTCACCACTTTCTCCAAATGAAATAAACTAGAGAAAATCAATAAGTGATGAAAGTGGAATGCTCGATAGCTTCGCTCGCTGTAAAAAAATAAATTGTTTAAAGATTAAATGATAATAACAAAAATGAGTGAAGATTTTTTAGCAGCAACTAAAAAATATGATTTTAATGCTTTGAGATCTGTTAGACAATATCAAAAAGAAAATGAAAGAAAATTTAATGAATTAGTAAAATATATTCCCAAATTTAATTTAATAATTTATTCACTTGAAGATTTACAAAAAAATACTGACAATATGGTAAAAGCTTTTAAAGAAAAACCTTTTAGTGAATTAAATAGTTGTCTAAGTAATTATTTTGCTAGTTTAAGTACTAGTTTGTCATATATTATAAGTTTGTATGCTGGAGATACAGATATGTGATAGAACTTTGTAACTAAAATTGAATTATGATTTAAAGATTATCTAAATATTAATAAAAATGCAGTTGAGTCGTTACGAAAATCTCACCCCCTATAACATTATTTTTAAAGAGCCAAAGGAGTACAAAGTAAAGGATTCAAAAATTAGGTATAAACGCATTCAAATTGAAACCAAATATCCAAATAACAAAAAAGGTAGTTTAGTAATCGAGACGCCTCTTCTTTTTAGTTTTGGTGTCAATGAAAAGTAGTCTCAAGAAACAAACAAGTTAGTTGGTTATAGTATCCCAGTTTGCCTTTGGAATAAAGATAGTGAGCCAAATTCTCAAGAAAAAGCATTTTTTGAAGCCTTAAGCAATATAGTAGCAATGTGCCAACATCACCTAGAGAATGAATACGGAGCAGATATGGCATCATCTCTGTCTTCGCCATTCTATTACAAACAGGTTGAATATGTCGACAAAAAAGGTAGAAAGAAAACCAAGAAAGATGAGTCAGCCGCGCCAGTACTTTATGCAAAACTTACTTACTCGGAAAAAACAAAGAAAATTCTTTCTTTATTTTCAACAAAGGGTAAAAAGAGTGTTAATCCTTTTAAATATATCAATCAATATTGTCATGTAAAAATGGCTTTGATAATAGAAGGAATCTTTATAAGTAAAACTGTTACATCTCTTCAGATCAAAGTTAACGAGGTTTATATTAAATCATTGAAACCCCGTGAATCTTTACTAACAGTAAGTGATAGTGAGCGAAGCGAGGGTGAAGAGAGTAATGAGGATGAAAGTGATACTGAGAAAAGGTGAGGCTGATGAAATTGAAGACCTAATTATCTCTGATATTGAAGTGGATGTAACTGCGTAGAAATGAAAAAGGGTAATATTTAGGATTTATTTTCAATACAAAATTTGTATTAAGAATCAACCAAATCCTTAAAACTCACCTATGAGTTGAATTTAACAGGATACCCACTTCATTTTACCAGTGCTAACTTTCTCTTGTTATCTCGTCTTAAAACTTTTTCAATTCTAAAAGTCTGCTGTTTTGCTACCTGCAATTCTTGCTCGTAAAAACAAACCTTAATTGCCTCTCCCATCAAATCAACAATGCTATAAGTAACAGGTTTTGTTGGTAAAACTTTATCAATCACAAATATCTCCTCTGTCCAGTTTGGTGTGTAACCCTTATCAAATTCTCGGCTTGCACTGTCACGCAATGAAAAATAAAAATGCAAACCATTCAATACAGAAGGACTAGAATCTGGGACATGAAAAAAGATAAATATACAAAAACCCTTGCCAAGAATCAGGTCTGTGAAATATTTCAAATGCGAGATATTGGGAAAAACGGTTTACCTAAATTTATAAAGCTTTGTATGGAAACGCCATGTTGGTGTCCCTTTCAGGAACACCAATATGGCCGCCGGATACCAACAAAAACATCTGTTTTCGAGTTTTCCTACTAATGCATGAATTCTTCGCTTGAGGAACTCATAAAGATTACAGTAATATTTATTCTGAGACAAGGAATGTTTAGATTGCAAAATCTCCCAAAATCGGTAATGTTTTTAACCCACATAAGAGCTTTCCCGGCCGCCAGCTAAATGCCGCGTCACGCAAAAGCCTGGAAATTCAAGCGTCCTCTCTCGCAAAACAAAGAACCCTTTCGAACCAAAAATTTGTTTATGTAAAGGTGTTTAGGTACTGTAATACCTCATGAAAGTAGAAACTCAGAAGAATCGATAGTTTCTTAGTTTGAATTTTGGTGAAGTCACGTGCAACCCAAGAATACTTGCCTTTTATACTTTGAAATACGAACTCTATCTCCAAGTGCAAACTTTGCTTTTCCAGGTTTCAACTAATCAAATCGCCGTACAAATTAGACCAAACTTTTTTCTGATATGCCTTTTTACTTGCTTCAGCAGGATTCATTTTCATTTTTTTTTTGTGCTGTTGTAAGCACCAACTAGTTTGTCGATCCTGTCCCAGTAAACAGTATTGTTATTCACAGTAAACATCTTCCACATTCTTTTTTTCATTGTTTTATTCTCTCAACAACACTCGATTTTTCTTCATTTTCAGTGTGATATAGTTTGATACCTTTTGTCTTCAAAAACTCTTTGAAATGTTTACTGATAAACTCAGAACCTTTATCAGTCCAAAGCATTTGTGGATAGATGTAAATCTCCTGATCTATATCTATCGTAAACTGGTTTTAAACTTGGAATGAGTATGTAGTTTTCATTGCAATATCTGGCGCTTTTTTACAACAGTCATTGGCGTGATTCCTTTTCCATCTAATTGTGGTCTATTGGTTTTATATTTCTTTTTTGGCCTCACTTTGGTTGATAGCTGATCCATTGATGTTGCAACAGAATCTTGAATAAGTGGAGTAAGTTTATTGATGCCGTGATTTACAGCTTTCTTTTGTAGTTTTTCATTTCTCATTAACTCGCTTGCTCCATATTAACCCATTTCAAACGCCTTGGGTCCCATCCAAGGCAGACCATGTTCAACAAAAGTATCTACTGTTGTGCCGACAACAGTATCAAAAACGCCCGCCCCTTCAGACGGGCTATTTAGTTTTTTGACTTTCTTTTTTTTTTTTTTTTCCTTTTCCACTTCCACTTTCCTTTTCCACTGTTTTGTATTTCATCCATCGAGTTGTTTTTTTGCAGTGTGAAAATAATTTAACGCTTCATTTGGCATTATTAAACCAAATGGGTCGAAGTATTCTACCATTGAATCCAGATTTCTGTAACAAACCCAATGTGTCCTGGCACCCTGAATATCATCCAGATTAATTATTCCACACTCTTTACCTATCTTTGACGGCAGTCCATCACGACTATAAATTCCTCTGAAATGTTTAATTTTAAGTTTGTCTATCCAATTCATTGGGTCAAAGTTGGATAGCGGTTTAATCATAAAATTTGTCCTATTACTGGAATTGAATTAAAGCGGCTGTTTTTTCCTAGGAATAGTCCTTTGCCTTGTTTTGCTTGAGGGAGGTGGGACTTTTTTTTTAACCTGCACACCAATTGGCTTTTCCAAACTTCCGTAAAAGGGTGGAGATTGATATGGATAGTAGCCTTCACCGTGTGTGGATGGAGGAGGTGGTGGAACATAAAGCTTCAGACCATTACGAGGAAGCGCAAGCCCATCTGTACGAGCTACGAGGTTAACGGCAGTACCATCAAGTCCTGTGAGGTAGAGCGTGACCTTGGCGTCTCCTTGGACTATGACTTGACTTGGTACGCCCAAGTCTCTCACCAAGCTGCACGTGCAAACAAGTTGTTAGGTTTCGTTAGGAGGAACTCTAGGTTTATTCACAGTTCTTCCGTAAGGCGCACATTATACGTCGGGCTAGTTCGTGCTCATCTTGGCTACGCAACCCAGGTCTGGGCGCCCATGGCATTGAACTAATTTCTAAACTCGAAAGTATCCAAAGACGTGCCACCAAATTCATTCTTTGCTTGCCTACTTCCTGTGTGCTACTGGCACGAGTTACTAGATCTAGTATACTTTTACAAGGCTACGCATAACATGATTCACTTAGATCCGTCTGTTGTTCCCTTCGTGCGCGAATGCGCGCGAAGGACCCGTATATCCGTAACGAGCTCTCAATCTTTTGTACCTAAAAAATGCAGGACTTCTACCTTTCAGAAATCTTTTTTCATTAGAACCACTAGAATCTGGAACCTGCTTATTACTAGACTTGACCTAGATAATGTTACTTTTGAGAACTTTAAATCTGTTCTTTACAGTTATTACTCGCGGGCTCTAACAAAAACTATGACCCGGACTCTCCAAGGAGCTTCAAAAGTATTTGCCTGAAATGTAACACAGCCAGGTCCTTAGACCAGGAAATTAGCTGCTACATGTGATTTCAATTGCTACTTTTATATCTTTTTATTTTTTGGGTCCGCAGTAATTGGTTTTAGCTGTTGCGGTGTCTCTGCCCTAATATTTTGTTTGCATATCTACAGTGTTGTTGTTGTTGTTTTTTTTTTTCTTCTATTCTTCAGGGCAAAGCTAATAAAATAAATAAAAATAAAATATTAGCCGTATTTGATGATGAATGTCTATCAACTCGAAGACCAAGGCCAAACATCTTCGAAACTAAACTAATTGCCATTGGAATTCCCATTGAAGCAAGCGTTCCAAGAAATCTTCCTTCTATCTGTTTACGGGTTGGTTTAATAACCAATCGACCACCTGTTTGATAAGCTTTGTTTATTTGGTCTTGTTGTGATTTGGTAAATTCTCTTGCAAAAAGTGGTAACATTAGGATGAATTTTTTGGGTATTGTGATTCCTTTTCCAAATAGCTTGTTTATTCCAATTTCTCCAAGTGCAGAAGCAGCTCCGGTAGCCAATACTGGCGCGACTTTGAAACTCCTTTTGTTGCGTAAGGAAGTAGTTTTGCACCCAGCAATGCGAGAGATGTGAATAAGTTTTCACCTTGTTTTACTGATTTTCTAATCTGTGTTCGGCTTATCTTTATATCACTTCCTGTTCCATTTGCCAGTGATTTTTCTATTTTAGCGATTTGTCTGCGGGTTAGCATTAACTCATCTGAGCCGCGTAGTTGTGAATGTTTTGGACGAAGAGTAAGTGGTGATTTATTTCTGATTGCAGAAGCCAGTTTTGACTTTTGCCCATCTGTTTGTTAGTTTTACACCATATTCAATATAAGTTGTCATTTATATTAAGAACCATATAACTTTTCATGTAAAAAAATTGCGTAGATGGTATAATCAGCATTGGGTTCTCCACTTAGTTCGTAACGAAATGAAAGATCTACTTTATCTTGTCAGTATATTTAGTAGGTTAAAATAAACAAATGGAAACAAGTTTTCAAAGTTAACTCTATTAAGAAGTGTTCCGCCTTGAAAATCACTGTTTGTGTAAATGTGGCTCATGACATCCCTATAAACTCTAGATGGCTCTGTGGATAGTTTGTAACGTATTTTGGGATAAATATTTTCATTGCTTTAAGGTAACATCTTGTTAATTTTTTATTATTTGCGACACTAAAAGTTTGATATAAAAACGGATTGGTTGTTTGTGCCTCTATATTTGCGCTGTTTACAATAAAAACATAAACATGGCGAGGTTTTGAAACAGAGTTTGTTATTCTAAAATTTCCTTCTTCTTGTCTTAAATTTGTAGAATTCGTCACGTGCTCATCAAGATAAGACCAAGATTTTGTAGTTGTTGTTTTGTATTTTTTGTCAAATGTTACACGAGGAATGTATAGTAAAGCTGTTGTAGTTTTGTAATTATTACCTTACAAACATCATTACCCGCTCTCCAAATAAAGCTAAATAAGGTTGCAGGCGCGGATCCAGGGGAGGTGAAATGGGTGAGTTTCCCCCCCCCCCCCCCCCCCCACTTTTTCTGAGCCCCTTTCTTTCTTTTTTTTTTCTTATCCCTCAAAGTTGCTCTTGCAAAAGCAACTAAGCACAAAGCCAACCCGGCAACTGATGAGGTTCGTGTGGAGAACCGAAACCATGGTCTTGCCTGATCACAAACTGCATGGCAATAACAAAACAGTTTAAGGACTGTTAAGCTTACTCAAAGCTATTACCAAGAGAGGAACTACGCGCTCCAGTCAAAAGACTCACACTATCTTTAGAAAACACCAAGCTGGAGTTTACTGAGTCACAATTCAATTCTCCGTAGTAAATTTATGTAGCTTCAGTTTAGGCTGCAGTTCACTCTTATAATTTTGGATCTGTAAGTCACTATTCCTGATAATTCTGATAATTTAACATTCTGCAAAGAAAACTGACGAGCTGGGCCCAGCATGATACAGCATTGCAGAAAAACATTACACTCACGAACTAAAGAAACTCGCTTAGTTATTCAGATCCAGAAGGCACTTCGGAGAAAATTGGAACCCTTTTCAGCCGCAATAAAAAAGCTTTACGCTTCAAAAGAGGTCAAAGAAAATGCGCTTGCATCAGAGGGCAAATCCTGCCGACCAGAAAACAATAACTACAGTCAATCGATATGTATGTCATGACCTCTCAGTGTGAAACATGCGGCTAAAATCACATCTGCTCAGTATAAATGCTGAACCTTCCAGAGCATAATCTACCCAGCAGATAAAAACAGTTTTACTGGAATAAGCAGCATTTTGGCATGAGGTAAAAGTCGTGTAGACCTACCACCCCCTTTTATTGCTATTCATCGGAAATCAATTATGCTGATGCACAGACCTCAAACACCTCAACCAGGCTTTGGTTCTGTTATATTACTACAAAAATTCACCCCCCCCCCCCCCCATTTCAAAATCCTAGATCCGCGCCTGGGTTGTTGTCACTTTCTAGTACAATATTTAGTTCGAATTTGGAATTTGGCAACATCTTATCCTTTAAAACCTTAAAAAATGAATAACAATTAAGAGGAATTTCACAATTGACAATAATTAAATTTTTTAGTATACTTTTTCTTTTTGTAAACCCCTCATTGAAAGTAGTATCTTCATTTTTAATAAAATTTCGTGGCGTCCAACCATCGTTTGCAACATTTCTTCCGCGTTGGACTTGCCTTGATAAATATTTATTTCTGTTTGGGTTGTTATATGTATCAAGATAGTAAAATTCATTTGTTCCAACACTCTTAGTATAAGAGGGATTATACTCAAGTAAGTTTTTAATATTTACGAGATGATTGGCAGAATTACATTGATAAACCTCTCGGCCATTAATGATTAAACTAATTTTTTTAAAAAATGAACTCGCGCCATTAACAATTCCATTGTTGTCATTGATGATTACATTATTTCCAGTCAATTTTGTTAATTTAAAATTTATTGATAATCGCGCATTATACCAATCAAGTGAAGTTTTATTGTCAACAACAAATCTACAATTACCTCTGTTTTGATAATTGTTTCTAGCGGGGTTTGTTAAAGATTGATCGAGATTAAAAACGAAATCTTTATAACCAACTATATAATCTCTAAATGATTTCATTTTATATAATGGTTATGCTAAGCTTTAAGCAGTAATTTTCCGTCTTTTTGTTCTATTTCTACCTCTCGCTCGTGAAGAACAAGAGTGTAAGTGTTATAATCAGCGTTTGGATTGGCAGGTAGTTCGTAATGAAAAGCTAGTTTTGTAACTCCATCTTTTATATCCATTTTTTGTTTTGTTAGATCAAAGTAAAGAATAGGGTATAGAGTTTTGTAGCTAGTTATATCAAGAATTGTTCCACCTTGAAAGTCGTTGTTTGCGTGAACATATCCTAATATACCCCTAAAAACTCTTGATAAATCTGAAGATGGTTTGTAGTGAATATCAGGATATTCATTTCCATTTCCAACTTCTAAAAAATATCGTGTTACATTAGCATTGTTTGGTAAATTAAAAGTATTGTACAAAAATGGATTGGTTTGTTGGTTTCCAATATTTGCTGAGGTAATTCAAAAAACAAATACATGGCGTGGTTTTGAAATAGCAGTTGTAATTGTGTAATGACCTGTTTGTTGATGCGCATTATTTGATATCTCGACGACTTCGTTAAGATAAGTCCATTTGTAAGGTTTAAGATAATTTTCCGTGTAGGGTTTTTGACCTTCTGAGTTAAAAGTTAATTTTGGAATAAATAACTGACGTCTTTTTATAATAACTCTGCAATTAGCGCCAGCTTGAAAAATTAGATTTGCATCGCTTTCCATTTCAAAATTTAGTTCAATTTTAGTGTTAGGAGGGCAGTTTGTCTTCTAATGCTTCAAAGAAAGAGTATCTGTTAATTCACAATTGACAACATATGAACCCACAATTGACCTGCTCCCAACATCAGTGGCTTCATAGCTCAGTTGGTAGAGCATCGCACCGGTAATCGCGAGGTCACGGGCTCAAACCCCGTTGAAGTCCTGAATTTTTTTCAGGCTTCTTTACGCAATTGCATAAATTGCATTCACTACGACGATCATTTCTTCATTTTCATTTCATTTCCGCAGTTCATATATGATTTATTTTATATATCATTAACAAAATGATATATGGCGTACAAATGTGAACGTCATGAGAAATGGTGTTACCAAGATGAAGTAATAAACCTTCTTAGTTTATTGCTGCGTTGGCTTTTTTGGGCAAGATATAAAGAACTGAAGTGAAATTTGGTGGTCTGTAATTCTGAATCTAAATCGAATCTGAAGCCAAAACAGGCGGCGTCTACTGGATAAATCATGCCTCCAGTCGATCTAGCGACGTTTTTAGCCGATCATTTACCTTGGGTCTGGGTGCCAGGCTGGATTTTAAACGTCGCAGCAGTTTCAGGGAATACGCTTGTTATTTATCTCATCGCCACCGACCGAGTTCTCCAAACAGAAGTAAATCTTTTTATCATGTCCCTGGCTATTGCTGATTTCTGCTTTGGCTTAACTTATTTCCCAACATTTTTCACTTGCGAATTTTACCTGCCATGTGATCGAGAACTCCGACGGATCTTCGCCGCTTACTTCGCTTTCGCTTCGTTGACTAACTTGTGCGTCATGACTATTGACCGTTACGTTGCCATAGTGATGCCCTTTAAGTATGTTTCTATCATGACGTCACAATGCATCGTTACTATGGTAATCCTCAGCTGGCTTTTTCCCGCAGTGTTCCATTTTCTTATTGCTATCATTCTAAAACAGATTGCTTCAAAAGATATATTCATTACTTTTAAAATTTCAAGAGTGTTCGTGTCTCGGCTAATACAGTGTATGTTACTGCTTCTTACCACTATGCAGATGTTTTACATCGCATATAAACACACCAAAATGATGGCGACCCTTGCCTTTCATCAGTTACAGTTTAATCTTCCGATGATTCTCAAGAAACGTAAACAAGGAGTAGAAATTTCCTCTGCGCAGTTTATGGGGGTCGTAGTATTTGTTACGGTAATATGTTACGCCGCAGACTCTTGCTTAGATCTTCGAACATATTTGAGTACTTTCTAGAAAACTCTACATTGTTCTTGGTGGAAATATATTTTTCAACTTGGTATTTAGTTCTTACTTTAAATTGGGAACCTTCCATGTTTGGAAGTAGCTGGTTCTTTCTGCAATCCCATAAAACAAAACATGCCAAATTAACTACACAGATTAGTTTGTCTAGTAACAATAGGGTTGCGTTGGTGCTGGAGCAGAACACAGCCAATAAAAAGTTAAAACGGAGCTTGAGCAAAAAAAGTGAGTTAACTTCGAACGTTTTGAGCGCAAATTAAAACCCATCGTTATTCGCTCTGAAACTCTTTGAGAGGGCCAAAACATGAATTTTATCAACTCAAATGATAAAAATATCTTTCAATTTCTTACTTTCAGGCTTGTACTCAGTCGTTTATCTGTTTAATTTTAAATTTGAAGCGCGTCACTTGAGGAGTTGTGGGAAGGAAATAGTTGTGGGAAGGAAATTGAGAAACTATCGGCCTTACGGTTGTAGGTTCTGTCGTCCCGTTCAACGAATCTTCGCCACTTTCGTGGTCAATCTTTTCTTCCTTTAAAAACCAAAGCCCCCGCACCACACATTCACACAGAGTTCAATGAAAGCTTCTAAAAACTGAAAGCTTGAACGGGCACCTTTTATGTTCTAAAAAATAAATGTTAGATTTCTATTTTGTAAATATTAAATTCCTATTTTGCATGGTTGAGAAGCAAAATAAAAGGCTGCTTTCAAGCCGTATGATGAGTAAATTCCTCCCACGTAAGGGAATCCAGGACCGTCTTGGACTCTGGACTCCAAGCTGTGGATTTCGGATTTCAGGTACTGAATTCCAGTATTTGTATAAAAAGAACTTGGATTCTGGGGCCTGTTTCTCGAAAGGCCCGGAAACTTTTCGGGCCCGAAGGCAAATTTAAAAATGAGAACCTGTTGAATAGTACCACAGTTCCTAGCTCACAAACCGGTCAATATTGCTTCGTTAACTGATAGCTTCATTGTATCATTTTCAGAATTATTCACACTTTAATCTGAATGCAAACACGCCTGCAGCTTTCCGGGCCCGAAAAGTATCCGGGCCTTTCGTGATTCCATAGTGGGATTCCGGATTCCTTGAAATGGATTCTGGAGTCCAAAACTCGGGATTCCGGATTCCGTAAGCAAAAGTTTCCCGAATTGCGGAATTCGGATTCTCTTACATGGGCGAAGGAAACTTGTGGAAAAATAGTCTGATTTATTGATCTTGTTAGTTACTCCGACACGTCATGTTCTCCCAAGTTTATAAAATCTTCAGAATTGTTATTTTTAACTTCTACACTTGCTGTAAAATGTAATTGATGGGTGAATTTCGACGCATACTTCGTAATGGATGTTAGAAAATAAAATGACCTGGGTAGCAATTCAACATTTGTGGGAAGGGTTCTAGAAAAGAGTCTCTCAGTTCCTCCAGCGTCCAGTTTAAATTTGTAAGTGCGATTGTAGCATACGTTTGCTACTTCCAACGCTAAAGAGGTTAATCCGTGATCCCTTCTCAGAAACAAAAGACATCCTGAGTGGAGGTCTTTTACAACGGTCTCCGAACCAAACATTTCACTTGGAACCCCATCGCTGACTGATTCAGCAAAATTAGTTTGATCAATAGCACATGCGCAAAGTTTAACGTCAACTGACTTGTCTGCGCATGTCTTAAACTTGCTATATCTGGACTGGCGAGTATAACTTGTCAACCAAACTTTGTCTTCTGGCTTTGCGTGGTTTTTCAAAGAAACTTTAAAGACTTCGTCTTCTGTAAAACCAGCTGGAGGGACCACGTGGAGATCCATTGTCGTCAAGATGTAGTCTCCTTGAAAACGTTGCAAAATATTAGTAAATGATTTCCCCACTAAGCGCTGACAGTTTCCATAGCCATACCTTTGGGATGAGGTTACAACTTCACCAGCACCTGTAAAAAACGTACGAAACAACTCGTTGAACAGTCAATACCGAGTTTTAGGAAAGACGTTTTTGAGCGACGCACGTCAACCGGAAGCGTATTTTTTGCAAAAATTCTGCCGGGTTTCGCCAAAATTTTTGGGTAAGTCGGCTCTATAACAACAAAGACGCTAAACATTACGAATTTGGCGGGAAAAATTGAAATTGTCACAGACAGAATAATGACGACTTTGAAGAATGGAAATTTTCTGTTTAGTGACGTTACCCTGACCTCGTCGTGGTAGTTGCTTCTTAAATGAGCTCACTACACATTACTCACTACACTACTCATTACATGTACCTCCTAAATGTTGTGTCTGTATGGCATTATTTAAGGTCCCGAGTGCAAACTCCGCTAGCCATTTGTGGTTCTTTGAGTTGTCTTCTGCCTGACTATACTCGTCGAACCCTTCACACTTGCACCTGGTCAGCGGCATCAACTGCAAATCTGCACATGTGCGGTTTGCTGGTAAAACAGAAAATATTCCTACTGCAGTGGCATTCTAGGAGTTCATTAGTTCAGGATGGTTTAAAGACACAAGTGCTCTATGTAGGTCCAGCAACGTAAAGAGACGCTTTTGGTTTTCAACCAGGGCCGTCATTCGCTGATGGCCGAGCTTTTCAGCCACTTGGTCTGGAATTATCATAAACAGGAACGAATCAAAAGTCTCTCTTCTCCCTTCGTCAGTATAACTATACTGAGTATTCCTGCTGCCATGGTCGGAAAATATCACAGTAAGAGTGTCAGGGCTCTGAACTATATTCGCAAAGAACTTTGCCAAGTTGGCATCCATGTTGATCATTCGTACCCCAGTATGCTCGTGTCCAGTGTTAAAGTGCATAAAGGACAGCATCGATTTGGCCTTTTTGTCTCTGTTCATGGCAGAGTAAACTTTCGTTATGTAATCCAGGAAATACTGACTGTAAAACTCTCCGTTTAGACAAACCTGAGGTGGAGTCTCGTAATGGTTTGTCATGCTGTATTTTTTAAATACTGTGCAGGAAAAATGTGTCAGGCCAAAGTCGTCAATATGCTTTGTACTCACTCGGGTTTGGAATTCCCTCCATCTGCAACAGAATACATTTTTTCTCATAGTGGCACCTTTAATGAAGACATTAAAGCAACACACTTAAAAACTTCGTTAAAAAAAATCACTTTTTCTTCAAATCGCATTTTTTTTTCGTCAACGGAAAGTTCTCTTAGTAGTGTGTACTTTCAGTTAAGAAATTAAAGAACATGTTTTAGGTTATGGGCACTTTGATTGTGCACTAAATACAATTTTTCCCGTAGTAGCACCCAAATAATCGTATGCACTGAAACAACTATCAAAAAAGTCGGAACTGAATTTGACAATCTAAGAAAAAACACAAACAAGCAAACAACTAACTATACAGTCAAAACCTGCGTTATGGATTCCATCTCAATACAGACACCCCGTTAATACGGAAAATTTCTATGGCCCCACAGTGTCCATGTAACAGGGTTTGACTTAAGTTTTAAATTTATAGTAGCGACCTGAAGCAAATCGCTACGGCGACCTCTACCGCGTGCTTGGAAATTAACAGGGCGGTTGGAACCTTTTTCCGCCCTGGTGAAGACCTGTCTTGTGGCGAAGTCACTACTATGTGAGTATAAAATTCGACCTTTCTCCTATTTTAACTATCACTGGTTTGAAAAGCTATCATGCGTAGATTTTTTTCACTTTATCAAGAAAGTATTTCACGCCCGGTCTGGTTTTCCAGTAATTACCTCTTCCCTGCCTACAGCGAAAGTGAATGAGCAAAAAATCCCGTGGTCACTGTTTGGGTGCCGCTTTGTTAAAGGTGGCGGACTACGGTGGTGTCTCTTGAACGTGCTCTCCCCAGGACTCCGTATCCACGACCGCGGTAATAGAGGCATCCTCGGAGACCCAGGGGCAGTCAGTCGGGTCTCTCGACCTGACTGACTGCCACTGGGTCTCCGAGGATGTAATAGAGGTCGCCGTAGCGATTCGCTTAACGTCCCTAACATAAAAAAGATACCGTTTTCTTTATAAGTGAACTAAATACTAAGGCCCCATTATTTTTCCGAATATTTCATAATATTGGTACCTTCCTCTCTAAACTTATGTAGTATATTTACAAAGGTACCTGTCTTCAAATTCAGAATCTCCATTAGGGCTTGCTCTTACTTGATGGTCCGTCAATCCCATACCCCAGTAGTCATACCAACAAAGATCTTCTTGGAAGAGAGTCTGGTAGCCCCATTTACTGAAGGTTCCAAACAACACTTCTACCCCCAGAGGGTCCTTTGCGGTCTTTGCTCTGTCACTGATTTCATTGTCATCTATAGAAGAAGAAAAAACAGTGTAGTATTAAAGAACAAAAGAAAGTTCAAAGAACAAAAGATATATAAAAGGGTAAGGGGTTGGACCTCGGGGCAGAGCCTCCCCATATAAAACTTTGTTGAGTACCCCCTTGAAGCATCACCCAAGGCCAAACCCAACTCAACAAAAGTTTTGAAAATCCCAGAAATTTTTAACTACAATTTACTTTCCCACGAAACTACTAGGAGCTTGTAAGGGCCCGTTTAAGAAGTTTCCGTACGTTGCACATCCGAAAAGCCCTTTGTACTTCTGGGTCAAGCTGAAATGCAAAAGGCCAATTGGAATGGGGAAGTGTGTGATTTTGAGGGAAAAATTTGGAAATCCAGAGTATCCGAAGAAAAACTAAAGCCAACAAAAAAGTGCAATTTCATGTTTTTAAGGTTATTTGTACTACGCACAACAAGCTTGCGATAAAATGAACTGATGAAACAAGAAGTATTTCTAGCAGTTCCCATGGACGAACGCGAAAAGTTTATTGCGGTTTATAGGGTCGATGACCTGGTAGGAACCCTGCCTAGTCCCTAGGCCTCATTATTACCCGCGCAGCCTATGGCTTTCGGGTCACGTGGTCCGATCGAGTGTTCGTCTCGGATACGCCTTCGAAATGCGTTGACCGAATAGCCCTGGAAAGAAGCCGCACAGGGACTAGGCATGTGGGGAGCTTGGGTCCGTTCGTTTGCACCCGCTGTTGTTGTTGTTTTTTTTTTATAGTACATAAACAAATAAATGAAACTTTTTACAGATGGCTCAGCCTGGACATCTAACAACAATGAAAAAGCAACATGGGAAATTTTACTGACAACTGACAATCCAACACCCTTCCCTCCATGGCCTTGCCTTCAACATCGCTAATAAAACCAGCCAGTAGGAAGCTCTAGCCCAACGACGAAGGCGACGGCAGCGACAACGTCACTTTTCACATTCCATTTGAATTGTAAATGTCATCCTTGGGGATTAATTAATGTTATAAAATATTTCCCCGTTTCTGGTTGGTTAAAACCACACGCATAATTCACCATAAACAGCCGCTGTTGACCAAATTTGGAAGAATTTTGCGATTAATCAACCGATGACATGAAAAGTGCAACTTTCTTGCAGGTTAATGCACCATTAACCGAGAAGACCCGGGAACGAGGTTGAGTTGTTTTGGTTGTGAAGACAAAAATGGCTAGGCGAGCCAAAGTTTATATGGGGGCGGCGGGGGGAGGGAGGGGTGACCCTACCATCGGAAAAGAAGGCGAGCGGGTCACCCTTCTAGAGGAGCCAACTGTTTATTCAACGCTTCTCATGTGAACGGTTTTCCGCGTTTTCCATGGAAATGTAAAAAAAATAAGTGACCCTTTTACCCGGGACATGTTATCTCCATATAAACGGGGCCTGAATGATACGGACACTCCGTAACGTTTACCTTTGATAACACCAGAAAAGAAGGGCCTCAGGTTGTCAAAACTCTGTTGACCAACGCTCTGGAACAACTCAAAATCCAACGCAGTCGCCTTGATATAGGGATCTTGTGCAATCCTGCGAAGTACCGCCACTGATCTTGGCAGAATTCGATAAAAATGCGGTCTTGCCACAGAGTCCAGCACTACCACGTTAACATTTATGTTGTTTCTCTCGCTTTCATTTTCGACTTTCTTTAGGATCGGTGGAAAGATGAGTGACTGAAGAATATCCCCACACTTTATGTACAAAAAGCCAAAGCCGTTTTTTTGGTTTGTTTTTACGGCGTCTTGTACAGTTCCAGTTATTGTCTCCTTGGATGTAGGAATCCAGTCAGTGACTTTGCCCATTGCCGCATTCACAGAGCCTATGGTGATATTCGATGACTCACAAACCTCGGCGTTACATAACAGTCTATGATTTCCAGACTTTGTTTCTTTAAACGAACATATGTCAGGGTGACGAGTGTTGTCACATTTTCGGTGTTCAATGTGCCCTGGGCGTCCGTAATATTTATAGGCTTGTGCACATCCGACTCTACTCGGTCTAGTAAAAAGTATAAGTGAAAATGAATACTATAAGATATAGTCAACTCGCT
>OZ038005.1:8692706-8700206 GCA_964035705.1 Porites rus | reverse complement strand
ATTTTTTTGGCTAGGCGAGATCGAATTTAAAATACTGAAATTTCTATTTTTCTGTTGCCTTAATGTTTTCCTTGGCATTCTTCCACGATTTTTAGTACATAAATCTTTAAAAACAAAGGCAAACAGCCAACGAGCGAGGACACCAGTTTTCCTGGTTTATATTTTACAAAAAGCGAAGGCAAGCAACCAGTCTGTTACCTTTTTAATAATGCCTACAAAAATTTCTTGAACAGCGATGCGATATTTTTCGTCTTATACCACTACATGAGAAATTTCTGCAATTTGATTGGCTCAGAGCAGTGGTATTTCAGCTTAATTTGAAATACCTACATGTGAAAATTATGTTACCCTTGTTTCATGAGTCCACAAACAAACCATAAAACTTCTTTACACTTCACATGCTTCACACGTTTTTTTTCGTTTCTTTTTCTCTCGTCACTCGATCAGCTCGCGCTCTCTTTTTTTGATAACCCGGATGAATACGTCATACACAAGACTCGTTTCCGCTTCCGGTTGTTTTGGTTTTAGTACAATCTCTACATGTAACATACATCCCCTCCGAGGAAAAGTGTCGTCCCTGACACTTAATGAAAATGTGATAGAAAAATCACGACAGGAAACTAGAGAGATAATTCTCCTAAGGAAATGCTACAAAACAGTCCACGGTTTCCGTACAATAAAACAGACTTAAAGGATCCTTTCTTCTTTGACTCATTTCATCTTCTACGTAGTTACATTGGTACCAATAATCCATAAAGGCTGCAGCCATTCAGTGTTCTGGTAACATTTCCTATCCTGAGGGCTCACCCTCCTTAAAGTTCTACTTATTTCTGACGGTGTTTTGAGCAAGAAAAAGAAATCTAAGTGTTTTTTTTTGTTTGTCCCTTTTTTTTTTACAAAACGAAACTAAAGTCTTTTTTTTTGTCGAACAGCAGTCTTAGAATGTAGGGCTTGGCATTTGCATGTGTCCATAGGTCACTGGATATAGTCCATGGCAGCCAACGTTCGCTGGGTAACTGAAGTTTGCTGGAGGCATCCCCTGGTAGCCAAAGATCATTGGATAATGAAATGAGGGAAACGGCTGCATGGTCATTGGTGGTAGGGGCTGCCAGGTAGCTGGTAAACTTGTTTGCCACGCAAGAGGAGGACCTTGTGCATATGGAGTAGATGGTAACGGTACACTGTCATTGGTAAGTGATTGCACAACAGCTCTAGCCTGGGACACTGGGTTTCCAAGAGTGTCATAAGTCAAGACCGCTGGGGGACGTCTGTCACGCTGAGGTCTAGATTCTGCTATAGAGGCGCCTTCCTGACTAGTGTTACCTGGGGTCGATGGTCCTGCCTCATTCTCACTCGCTGCAGGGAAGGGTGCTGTCTCCTCTACAGGGGGGTGATGTTCCTGCTCTTCCTCTGCCGAGCAACCATCTTCTCCCTCCCCTCTGTATGAGACGGTCGCTGATTCCCAAGCAATATCCTCGGAGACTGACTCTGTGGAGTGGTCTGTTTGTAGTTCAGGTTGCCGTTCAGGTTCGAAGTTCAACTCGTAATGCTCACTTTCGTCGTCTGACGACTCTTCCACAAGTGTTGTAGGCGCGTGATTTGTCTCTCTCCTAAGTTCCTTCCGAGACTTCTGTCTGTGAGGGGTCTTACTCGCAACATCTACTGGGAGATGGTTACATGGCAGCAACAGGTTTCTGTGTAGAATTCGTGTTCCACCAGGACCTGTCTCAGGTTTGACCTCATAGACTGGACTGTCCTCACCTTTACGACTAATCACCACATGAATTCGGTCTTCCCAGTGCGAGCGAAGTTTACCTGGGCCGCCCCGTTCGCTTAAATTCCGCACAAGCACTCTATCTCCGAGGTGCAACACTGAACTTCGGACATGATGATCATAGCGTTGTTTGGCTCTGTCGCTCCCTTCATTTGCCCGTTTGCTTGCTAGTTCATAAGCCTCTGACATCGCCTTCTGCCACTGCGCTGCATATTGAGTATGGCTGCCTTGGTTACCTGTCCTGTCAATGCCAAAGATCAGGTCGATTGGCAGACGAGGGTGGCGGCCAAATAGCAGATAAAAAGGAGAGAAACCAGTAGCCTCGTTCTTCGTGCAATTATATGCGTGTACGACTTGATTAAGGTGATCTGCCCATCGTGATTTCTGTGTCTCTGGTAGGGTGCGGAGCATATTCAACAAAGTGCGGTTGAATCGTTCAACTTGTCCGTTCCCTTGTGTATGATAAGGGGTGGTGCGGGAGTGTCCCACGCCGCACAACTTCTCTAGCTCTCGGTGAAGACGATTTTCGAACTCTCCTCCCTGGTCATGGTGAATCTTTAAAGGGAAGCCGAATCGAAGGACGAAATCATTGTAAAGCTTCTGAGCGACTGTTCTGGCTGACTTGTTCTTTGTAGCATAAGCTTGCGCATAGCGAGTAAAGTGGTCCATCACAACAAGAATATATTCGTACCCTCCACTGCTCTTCTCCAGATGGAGAAAGTCGATAGCAATCAGTTCGAACGGTGCAGTAGTGGTGATGGGTTGTAATGGAGCCCTGATCTTGAGAGTCGGAGGTTTACGTTTAACACATTGACAGACATGCCCAATATAGTGCTCAATGTCGCTCTGCATGTGTGGCCAATAGAAGCGCTCTCTGGCTAGGTGCAAAGTGCGATCCGCGCCGAGATGACCCATTTTCTCATGCAACTCCTTAAGAATCAGTGAGCGCAGTTTTTTTGGAATGAGGATTTGAGTACGACTTCTTGTGCACCGTTGGAGTATCCCATCCTTGTCAACTGACAGGCTATTCCATTCATGAAGGAGTAGCTGCACATCCCTTGGCTCTTTCTTTCTCTCGGCTGTCGTTGGGCGCAATCCACACTGAATCAACTCTCTTACTCGATTGATGACTGGATCCGCAGTTTGTGCTTGTTTTACGTCAAGTTGCGGTACACTAGGTTTTCCTCCATCAGACATATCTGATTCGAGTGTAGCAGGGTCTCCTGAAAGAGCTGAGATCCAATTCACTGTTCCTTCCTCTTGAAGCTTTGCAGAACACACGACAGTCTGGAGGACTTCATGCGGTATAACCTCTGTGCACGACTCCATATAAGCAATATCATCAAGCGCCATTCGCGACAATGTATCAGCATCAATGTTCGCTTTTCCGGGTCGGTAGTGAATTGTGAAATTGAAATCAGCCAAGTCACCTATCCAGCGGAGGCCTGTCGCGTTAAGTTTTGCCGAGGACAGGACATAAGTAAGCGGATTATTATCTGTGTACACTTTGAAGCTTGGGGCGTAATAGAGGTAATCTCTAAACTGGTCACAGATGGCCCACTTTAGTGCAAGGAACTCCAACTTTCCAGAATGTAAGTGGTAATTCTTCTCGGCAGGAGTCAAAGTGCGTGACCCATAAGCAACAACGCGAAGGATATCATTTTGGTGTTGGTACAGCACAGCACCAAGCCCATCCTTAGAGGCATCTGTATGAAGGACAAACGGTTTCTCAAAGTTTGGGTAGGCCATGACTGGAGCACACGTCAGACAATCAATAAGTTTATCTAGTGCGGATTGATGAGAGGTGGTCCAGACGACTGGGTGCCTTGGCGGTAACTGTGAAGGGTTCCTCTTGCATTGCCTTGGTTTTTCTCTCATGGACTCTTCAGAAGGGTGGTCTGTTATCTTGATTAAATCATAGATTGGTTTTGCAATTTTTGAGAAGTTCTTTATATATCGACGATAGTAGTTTAAGAACCCCATTAGTTTGCGCACTTCATTAACTGTCTTGGGAGATGATTCCTTGAGAGAAAGCACTGGCTTGATACTGGAGGGGTCTAGCTTGTAGCCCTCCTCAGACACCACGCGCCCAAGAAATACAACTTCTTTTTTGAACAGTTTACACTTCCGCGGTTTGAGTTTGACTCCATGCTCTCGCAGCCGACGCAGGACTTTGCGTGTATGTTCAACATGTTCCTCAAAGGACGCACTGAATATGATTATATCGTCCAGATAGGGTATACAAACAGTATCTCGTAAGTCTCCTAGACAGTTCTCCATAAATCGTTGGAAAGCCCCTGGGGCTCGGGAGAGTCCGAATGGGATCCTCACCCATTCGTAGAGACCCCATGGAGTGATAAATGCCGTATAAGGCTGACTTTTAGCGCTCATGAATCCTTGATGGTAAGCTTTGCCCTGGTCTAGTACTGAAAACCAAGAGTTCCCACCGAGATTATCTAAAGTCTCTTGTATCCTCGGTATCGGATGGCGATCAGGTCGCGTTTTCTTGTTCAGTGCTCTGTAATCCACGCATAGCCGCAAACTTTGGTCCTTCTTTCTGACACAAACAACCGGTGAACTGTAAGACGAGGAGGACTTTCGGATGAAATCACGATTTAACAAATCTTCAATATAAGCCTTTACCTCTGGGTATAGTGGTTTTGGCACTGCCACATAGTTCTTCTGAACAGGGGTTTGATCCTCAAGATCCAAGTTTAACTCAAGGTCTCTAATACAGCCAACATCACTGTCATCCCTTGCAAATGAATCTGCTTCCTCGGTAAGTAATTTAAGTGCCACTTCCTTCTGATGGGCATTGAGACCACTTAGGTCTATGTCCTTTATGTGTGATGGAGTACTCAAAGGTTCTTCAGCATGTGGAGGTATAAGCGGTGGGCCTCCGGCGTTTCCAGTACATGTTGTAGCCTGATCAGCAACTTCTGCTTCTCTACTCTCTTCATCAGGTGTTTTCATATTCCCATTAGAGTCCTTTAACCTCACTTCTACTGGTGTAACTGATTGTACAAGTTGTAGTCGCCCGAGCAAGGTTCGTCCCGGGAGTCTGATATCATGGTTGGTATTGTTAACAATGTCAATTTCCACTTTACTTGATTTCCCTTTCTTTACAGTCAACAAAGTCTCTGTAATCTCCAACCCGCTAGGCCATGGGTTAGACTCATCCGGTTCAAACAGTACTGGAGTAGTTCTCTCTACAGGCCCTGTGTTTGCTCTGCAAGTCACACTTTGACTTTGTCTGGGAGGTATAATAGTATCATGCTTCATGGTCTTGATCAAGCAGAGATCACCTTGATTACAGCTTTGGATAAAATTCACTAATGCTGAAGCATTTTTGCCATTTAACTCAGTAAAACTTGAAGTAATTTCTTGATGTAGCATAGCATCCTCACTACTGGTTTTAACAATCTCCTCAATCACGTTAAAGCCGATTATTGGCGTGTCTAATGATTGGTCTGTAACAAGAAAGGGAACTGCCAATTCCTCCTTAGACGACAACAGTCTAAAGTTAAGCTCCACCCATCCTATGTATGGCATCTCACCACCATTGGCTGCGGTCAGGTTCAGTTCAGAATTTAACAACTCTGATATGTTCTTAATAGTGATCCCAGGGAAATTCCTTCTTACTAACTGTTCAGATATTAAGGACACCTGGGCCCCAGTGTCCCAAAGTACATCTACCTTTTGGCCATTGATCTCCCCCTTAACAGTACACCTCTTTCCTACCAATCCTACTACGGTGGCGTGCTGCTGTGGTGTTAGGTGACTGACAAAGGTGCTACTACTGGGATCCGCATTCTCTTGTTTTGCTTTGTTTGACAGGTACTCAATCGCATTACACAACACTTTGTGTTCCTGCCAGTGTTTCTTCTGACAATTCCGGCTACAATACTTCACGGCCTTGCACTTTGAACATTGTAAGAACTTTGCCTTTTCTGACTGAACTTTCCGACAACCATTACATCGGAGGGACTTGTTACTACTGTTGTCGACTATTCCGCGTCCCGCCGGAATAGTCGTCGACCGTTTCCCTGTCGACTACCCCGGTTCTCGTTACGGTAACATTCCCGAGCCACATGCCCCGAGTCACCACAAGCAAAGCAATGATTACATTCATCTCCTCTTCCCCTCTGCTTGCAATTCTGACAACCCCACCTTGTACGGGTTGGCTGATAACCACGCCCACGGCCCCTGTAGGATGGCCCACGCCAGTTAGAATTTTCTGCTTGGCTCCCTCGACGATTGACTTGATCCTTGAGATCATTTATCTCTGACTTGATCTGACGAATCTCTAGCAAAAGCTGCTGACCTCCATCTGTAGTAGCATTCTTAGCTCTTGCTTCTCGCTCGTCTTTGCCTACCTCACATGTATGAACTTTGGCAGACTTTTGGCGTTCACTAGCCAGCTTGGAACTCCTTTCTGCTTGTTGCGAGGCTAACTCATTCACCTGCCGCATGAGCTCTTCATCGGTGAGTCCCGAGGTGCGTAAGGTGGGTCTTAAGTTAGATGCAAGGATGTCATCACGAAGACCAGTTTCAAATGATTTTACAAAGGTTTTCTGAATCAGGGATGCACCGTAATTGAACTCGCAATCTGACTCCTTACTTGCAAAGTTCACCTTGTTACGCAAATCCAGCGCACGGAGAAGGAACTGTTGTGGGGTTTCACCACTACTTTGTTGGCACACGGTGGCCAATTGCTGATATACTTCTGAGGCTGTTTTCTCTCTATAATGGACACGAAGGATCCTTCGTAGCTTAGCTAGTGAGAGGTCACTTAGAGTCTCAACATAGCTCCGCAGACTACTGTGTGGAGAGATGGCACGAATCACTGCATCCACAATTTCATTTTCTTGGTAATCACGTTTTAGCCCTGAGTCTATTTGATGCATTAAGGAAACAAAAGTTAGTTTCTCTGTTTGCCCTGGTTCGCCGATCTGACCAGAAATCTTAAATTCGCGACGTAGCAAAGATGAACTCGACTTTGTTTTCGCTAACTGACTCAATATATCTTCCACTCCCTTTTCTTGTTTAGGTCCTCCATCAGAAGATTGTTTCTCCGTTTTTACTCCTGAAGCTGCTGGTTTTTGCTCTACCTCTTCGAGGGGTGGTACATTGCCAGTCACAAAGGCAAGTAACTGTTCGAGGCACTCTCGTGCTTCCTTTTTATCGCCCGCCATTTTGCTGTCGATGGTTTTCGTAATAATTTTGATTCTCTGCATCTTACTTTTACCCGCAGGGTCATCGTCGATTCCCAATAGTCCTATCATTTCAGCCAAACCCTTCTCATCTTGTTCGAACAATCGAGACTCTACTTGGAGTTGTAATTGTTCCATAATTAATTCTAACCGCGAAAGCTTATTTCCAAACTGAACACAAGTAACCTAGCGCAAACGCTGTAATTCTGGTAACAGTGAGCCGACAGAACAAATCAACTCGTCCACTTGGCCAAACACAAAACAACTAGCGAGTGTACTCCACCGTCACAGAGCCCAATATTGTAAAGTCCTACCGTACGCATCTGACTGTTTTCGGTCGCCGCTTGTCTCCTCAACTGCAAATCCACGTGTTCATACCGCTCCACTCACAATCTCCTTAGCTCCAATTCTGACCATTTCTGCTTCCCTTGACAACAAATAACGTCCCACGGACTTGAGAATCGAAGTTCGTCCTGGCAGGGTCGCCAAAATGTTACCCTTGTTTCATGAGTC
>OZ038005.1:8510206-8687706 GCA_964035705.1 Porites rus | reverse complement strand
ATGGCCATGCTATTTTTTGGGTGTACATATAAAGCTATCAACTCGATCTAAGATTAAGTTCACTCTTAGCTTGGACTTGGACTGAAAAGGCTTATACTCCTGTCCTACTCAACTTCTTAAATACTCAAGCGAAGTCATATCTCCAGTTCTTTCAGATATTCTCAATACGTCTGTCTCTCTTGGAGCTTACCCCCAAAAACTTAAAATATCTAAAATTATACCTATCTTCAAAGCTGACGACGAGACCGACACTTCTAATTATAGGCCAATTTCATTATTATCAAATTTCAATAGAATCTTCGAAAAAATTATGTACGACAGAATGAGAGACTTTATTGTAAAGCACAGCCTATTATATTCGTCTCAATATGGTTTTCGTCAAGCTCACTCAACCCAACATGCTATCCTTGATATGGTAGAAACTATACAAACCAATATGGACAAAAAACTCTTTTCATGTGGTGTTTTTATTGACTTAAAAAAAGCCTTGGACACTGTGAATCATACTATTTTACTTGATAAACTAAATTATTATGGCTTCCGTGGAATTGTCAATCAATGGTCTTCCTCTTATTTATCAAATCGCACACAAAGCACTGAAATCGGCTCTCATATATCTAGTAAACTAAATATCAATTGCGGCGTACCCCAAGGTTCCGTCCTAGGTCTACTTCTCTTCTTGCTTTATATAAATGACATCCAATATTGTTCGAGCAAACTCCAATTTTTCCTTTTTGCTGATGACACTAATGCTCTTTATGCTCATAAAGATTTAAAGACACTGGTACTAACAGCAAATGCAGAATTACACAACTTGTATAACTGGCTGACTTCAAACAAACTTTCCCTGAATATTAAAAAGTCAAACTATGTAATTTTTCGTCCATACCAAAAAAAACTCAACTATGATCCCCAGGTCAATATTTTTGATAATGAAAGCAATAAAAAGGTTACCCTTGACCGCAAAAACTTTATGAAATATCTTGGACTGTTAATTGATGAAAATCTGTCTTGGAAGACCCATATTCACTCTGTTGCAAATAAAATAAGTAAAACAATTGGGCTAATTGCGAGATTAAGGCATATTGTTCCCACTTGCACCCTCTTAAATATTTATCAGTCACTTATTACACCTTATCTAACTTATGGTCTTATCTCTTGGGGCAACGCGTGTAAAACTTTCCTTGACCAAATTCTTGTCCTTCAAAAACGCGCACTGCGTTTAATATATTTTGCTGAAACAAACGACCACGCAATACCTTTTTTTGTCAATGCAAAAATTCTACCTTTACAGTCTCTATTTTATGAATCCGTTTGTAGTCTTATGTATGATGTAAATAAAAACACTGCTCCGGTTAATATTTCGAAACTCTTCTCTCGAATTTCTAGTGTTCATACTTACAACACACGTGCCTCAACCTCTGAACATTTTTATACTAAAGAATCTCGACTCAATGTCAAACGAAATGCTTTTTCGCGTGTTGGGGTCAAAATTTGGAATGGGATACCTCAAATTCTTAAAGAAAGACCGAAAAAAGCTTTTAAAAGATCACTAAAAGAAATGCTACTCGATTTCCTTGAAACTGAAGACTCATATATTGATGTGGATACGATCATCGTGAAAATGAAAAAGCAATTCTCTTGTCCGTTATTTTCATTGTATTTTATTTTTAAAATTTCACCTTTATTATTGTCCTTGCATTTAAGTAGAACGTATCTTTTTAATGTAAAATGTATATACTTATATAACGCCTAATTTCTTTGTATTTGTCTAGTTTGTTGTAAATTATGTAGCCTGGCCTGCCTCGAATAGCCTCGCTAACTGCAGGCCAGTCCCAATGTATCTCTTGCTATATTTTCAAATTTAAATAAAGTTGAAGTTGAAAGTTGAAGTTGACTGTTTGCAAATTATTTTTCTCTAAAATCACTTAGCCTTTCCCTCAAAAGTCGCATGAATTTGCTCTAAAGTTAACTGATTTGTGGAATACATGTAAAAGTTTATTGTTTGATTTAAACTATAAATTCGAGTTAATAGGAACTTTGCTTTTAGCACTGGCTAAATCTATATGTTAATTTGGTTCAGCATATGTCAAGTTCGACGTTTGATCCGGTTATGATGTCAAAGTCTAAGGTTAAGGTTTCACTGGGGTCTCCACAATTTTGGGTCTTTTGGCTTGCCCGCTTTAGTTACAAAAAATAAAATGTGAATTGCATGCATTTGAAAGCTTCATCTACAGTAACTCACCGTTTCGTGTTTAGGTAGAACGGTTTCTCACGCGCTATATCATTATATTATTTTCCTCAATCAGTTCCTGTCTGACAAAGTCGCTTCCGTAGTAATTGATCGTCAAGAAAGCAACAAAGATGTTTTACCATCCAACCTAAAAATGTGATCCCACGTATATGTCTCGCACGAATTTTTCACAGCGCAAAATAATAGGATAGGGAATACATCCAAGCCATACACGTTTATCGTAAATGAAAACAGATGGTGTGATGAAATACTACGCGGAAGATATTATAAGCTCAATTTTATCAATCGACTGGGAAGACAGAAATCACTGAAACCGCTAAAGCTGACAAATGGCAACAGCCATACAGGCTTATGCGTAAATGAAAACGAAAACGGCTATGATAAAATAAAGTACAAGCATTGATCACAAAGGACTACAAACGAATATGACGAAGAACGTAGGATCTATAAAGATCTGATCAGCAAAAATAACAAGTAGGCACTGGATATTAAATTCTGCAAGAAGAATACTGCAATGCTGATCTTACTACGTGAAAATTTACTTTGCAAGACATCAACACGACTCAAAACGGCGCAGGTCTGTAGCCATAGGCAATTGTTTCGCTATCATGATGAAATACTATACGCGGAATATATCATAAGCTTAATTTTATTCAGCAGCTGGAAGACGAAAAAACTGAAACCGCTTAAGCTGAGAGTTGGCAACAGCAAACGCAAGAGAGATGGCAACAGCGAACACAGCGTCGATTTTTTCCTTTGGAGAGTAAAATAAGAGTTCTCTTCCGTCCTCGCGTCGGCTCTTGACGGCCTGTGCAACATTGTGTACAACAACCCTTTGGCTATTGCCAAGCAAGGGCGTTTACAGGTATGATATAAAATAATAAATAGGCTGGCTACTTACCCAATACTTGCGGTGTCGCCGCATCTTTCACTGTGGCGCTTTCACAAGGCAGAGATAGCCAAAGTAAAACACTTCACTCTTTCACTTTCATCAACCCTGTGCATGCACACGTTCAATGGTTTTGTGATCGTCACGCGTTCGCTCCCAACGAAAGTCGGAGCTGCCAAATTGCCACTTCTTCCTGTTAGCCTTAAGAACGTGCCTGCGCTTGCGTGGAAGGAACGGTAAGCACTCATGTTTTAACCTCGTCCCCAGGTCTACTCCCTAAGAAAATGTGAAGGGCTGGAATTGAAAAATCCATGGAAAAGTCTTGGTGATGAGGGTGAGACTTTCTGTCCGTCAGTGGGGTACGGGCCTAAGCGTCCTGCAAACCTCCCTTCTTCTCAAGATAAATTCTGCTTACTGTTCTGCGCGTAATATTGTGGCCTGCGTACACTGGCGGGATTGTTTAGAGCGGGCCCCTGCCTCAAGGAGATTTCGCAAGCGGCGAAGCCGCGAGGAAAAAATCGCGACGGGATTTCGAGTTGACTTGTCCGCCGCAGAAAAAAACACTAATTCCGCGCGCTTAAAGGTAAAAGCAGAACGCACCAATTTCTGCGCGAACATGTTACAGAAGTCTTTATCTTAATAGCGAGAGAGAGCTTTAAACGTCTTTTAAGGCAACATAAAAAGAGTTTTACATTCCGTATTAAGAGGGAAAACTACGTATTTAGCGAAGAATAAATTGTAGAAGCCATAGCGCGCATAATGTTTTGTTAATCCATGTTTTCCTAATCCATGCTGTACCAATACATGTTTTACTGATCCCTGTTTTACCTGTCCATGTTTTACTGATCCATGTTTTACTAATCCATGGTTTTACCTATCCATGTTTTACTGATCCATGTTTCACCTATCCATGTTTTACTAATCTCTGTTTTACCTGCCCATGTTTTACCAATACATTTTTTACCTATCCATGTTTTACTAATCCATGTGTTATCCATCCATGTTTTGCTAATCCTTGTTTTACCAGCCCATGTTTTATCAAAAAATGTTTTACTATCCATGTTTTACTTTCTTTTTTTTTACTGACTCATGTTTTACCTATCCATGTTTTCTAATCCATGTTTCACTTATCCATGTTTTACTAATCCAAGTTCTACTAAATCTTTGTTTTACTGATCCATATTTTACTAATCCATGTTTTACTTATTCATGTTTTACCAATCCACGTTTCACCTACCCATGTATTACTAATCCAAGATTCATCCATCCATGTTTTACCAGTCCATATTTTGCTAATACTTGTCTTACTGATCCATGTTTTACCAATCCATGCTTTACTAATTCATTTCTTATTAGTCCATGCTTTACGGAATCCATGTTTTGTCAATCCATCCGGTCCAGCCTCAATGTATTGACAATCATGGCGAGTACCCACCCCTTCCCGGGACTAGCTCCGATTTTATGAGTCTGTTCCATTCCTGCTTGTTGGCCATGACAGACGGGAGATCCTTTTTCCTTAGCTAACACAGCGTTTGGGTGCCCTGTGTCAACAGTATAATTCAGATAATTTAATGTGGTATTAAAAATGAGCTTGAAATCACGCGCACAAGTTATATAATAAAACGTTCACAAAACAAACAGCACAATTTTCAACTCCTGATTATTAGAACCAAAAGTGATTCTCCCTCCCCCTGTCAAGTACTTGAATCCCCCTCCATCCAAACCGATTGTTCAAATCTTCCAATTATGATTCTAACCACCTTTTTTTGTGAGAAGTTTTTAGATAACGGCATTGCAATGTATTTTATTGTAACTGGACAAAAAAAAAAACAATGGTCAGATCTAGGTGTTATTCGTTATAGAGGGATTTGTTGTATCGAGGTTCCACACTGTTTTTATGCCCAGAGGCACGCGACGAGCAGAAATGTCGTGCACTCGAGAACAAGTTCTTCCCTGTTTTGAGCTCATTCGTAAACTAAGGAAGTTGTGATCTGTCAACGACCTGATTAAGAACAAAATTAGAAAAAATAATTCTTCCAATAAACATATCCGAGTTCCACTTCCTCTAGCCAGGATGACCTCATGTTCTAAAAGTGTGCATGTACTGTACATGTAATACAGAAAAAATCGAGCGAGAATGGGAAAAAAATACGTCAACCAGATGATGCCAAAAATTTGTTGTTGGCATCAACAGTGATACGAGTTTAACCCGGCGTAGTCAATCGAACGAAACCGAACGATAAATCAATCGAACTCAATCGAACCCAGTCGGTCGGACTATTGTTCGATTGGTTCGGTAATCGAACATAACTGATCGAACTCCCGGAGGGGGGGACCCCGCATATGAAGGGGTGGAGATGCTCGTCGTCTCGCTTAGGGGTGTAGATTGCACATTTTGGTGTCACTTGCGGTATTCTGGGCAAAACGCCATCATATATATTTTGTTTGTGTGGTCTCTTTTAGGGGTCAAAAAAAGCTTGGGCCACGAGTAGATCGGTCTCCTTTAGGGGTTTAATTCAAAATTTCCGACGAGCATCCCCATCCCTTTCATATGCGGGTCCCTCAGTTTTCTCTCTCCCCGCCGCGTGTCGCCTTTTCTCGCGTGGGGTGATTTTCACGCGCGCTCGCGTTTCGCACGCTCTACTATCCCTGAGGAAAAATGGGGGACTACTCGAAGGCTAGATGAGTCGTCGAAACTCCCATGAACTAAAATAGTACCAAAAGTCAAAATATAACAAAACAAAGCTAAGATACCTTTAACAGAACATCTCCTTCTTCTTCCTGGCCGGTTAAAGTGGCATTTTGTTTAGTTTTGCAATCATAGGTACTATCTACTGATTCTTCTTAAGTGGATAGTAAAAGAAAGAAGTCAAAAGATTGTTTTCTGTTAAGTGAAGAAAGATAACGAGAAACAAAAACTTCTGTTTTACGCAGAGGCGCTTTTCAACCAGTTTTGCCATTTTTCAAAGCTGTTTCTCTACTGGCCAAGCTTCAGCTCCGTCAGGAATTCTCATAAACTCCATAAGAGCCTCTTCAATCCTGGGTATAACTGAACTGTGTATTTGGATTCCCATGGTCAGCATATATTACATTAAGTGAAGAAAGATGAAGAGAAACTAAAGCTTTTGTTTTACTTTTCAACCAGTGCCACCAATCTCTGCTAGCAAAGCTTCTCAGCAACTGCCTTTCGAGTTTTCATAAACAGCGTTTGCCTCTATTCTCTCTCCCTGAGTATAACTATTAACTGTGTTTTTGTATTGCCACGGTCAGCATATATCACATTAAGACGCCTATGCACTTTGAAAAACGACGTTGAAAAATAAATTTTAAAAAAAACTGTTTTCAAGTAAACTGAAGTGAGATAAGAAGGAACTTGGGTCCTGTGCCTGAAATTATTCCTGAGGACCGGCGAGTTTGCTTTGTTCAGTAACATGTGGTACATACCTGCAGAAAACCGTCCATTGTTGTCACGACAAAACATGAAAACATTAACTACAGGAGTTAGTTTGTCTAGTAACAATGGGGTTGTGTTGGTGCTGGAGCGGAACCACAAGCAATAATGAGGTAAAACTGAGCTTGAGAAAAAACTTAAGGAAGCTCAGCTTCAAACATTTTGAGCGCAAATTAAAACCCTTCTTTATTCGCTCTGAAACTCTCTGAAACGTGAATTCTATCAACTCAGTTGATAAAAATATCTTTTAATTTCTTACTTCCAGGCGTGTACTCGTCGTTTATCTGTAATCTGATTTTCAATTTGAAGAGCGTCACTTGAGGAGTTGTGGGAAGGAAACTGAGAAACTATTGACGTTACGGTTGTAGGTTCTGTTGTCCCTTTCAACGAATCTTCGCCACTTTCGTGGCCATTATCTTTTCTTCCGTTAAAAACTTAATCCCACGCCACATGTACATTCACAAAGAGTTCAATGAAACCTTCTTAAAACTGAAAGCTTGAACCAGCAGCTATCAGGTTCTAAAAACTAAATGTTAGATTCCTATTTTATAAATATTCCAATTTTGCATAGTTGAGAAACAAAATAAAGTGATTTTACTTGAACCGTGAAACAGATACTAAAAAATACTGCAAAATAGCAAAAGGTAAACAAAAGAATACAATGGAGTTAGTCCATAATAGTGAGTACAATTCTACTAACTGCTTCACGGGTTAAGTAAAATCACTTTAAAAGGCTACTTTTATGCCGTTTGATGAGTGAATTTATGGAAAAATAGTCTGATTTATTGTTCTTGTTAGTTACTCCGACACGTCATGTTCTCCCAAGTTTATAAAATTTTCAGAATTGTCATTTTTAACTTCCACACTTGCTGTAAAATGTAATTGATAGGTGAATTTCGACGCATACTTCGTAATGGATGTTAGAAAATAAAATGTCCTGGGTAGCAATTCAACATTTATGGGAAGGGTTTTAGAAAAAAGTCTCTCAGTTCCTCCACCGTCCAGTTTAAATTTGTAAGTGCTATTGTAGCATACGTTTGCTACTTCCACCGCTAAAGAGGTTAATCCGTGATCCCGTCTCAGAAACAAAAGACATCCTGAGTGGAGGTCTTTTACAACGGTCTCCGAACCAAACATTCTACTTGAAACACCTTTGCTGACTGATTCAGCAAGATTAGTTTGATTAATAGCGCATGTGCATAATCTAACGTCAACTGACTTGTCTGCGCAGGCCTCAAATTTGCTATATCTGGACTGCCGAGTATAACTTGTCAACCAAACTTTGTCTTCCGGCTTTGCATAGTTTTTCAAAGAAACTTTAAAGACTTCGTCTTCTGTAAAACCAGCTGGAGGGACCACGTGGAGATCCATTGTCGTCAAGATGTAGTCTCCTTGAAAACGTTGCAAAATATTAGTAAATGATTTCCCCACTAAGCGCTGACAGTTTCCATAGCCATACCTTTGGGATGGGGTTACAACTTCACCAGCACCTGTAAAAAACGTACGAAACAACTCGTTGAACAGTCAATACCGAGTTTTAGGAAAGACGTTTTTGAACGACACACGTCAACCGGAAGTGTCCTATAACCGGAAGTAGTCTCTTTAACAGCGAAGATGCTAAGTATTACGAATTTGGCAGCTTTAAGATATATTGAAGGGGAAAACGCCTCAATTCCGGTTGACGTTCTTCAATCAAAATTCAAAAACGCCTTTGCTAATATAAACTCCCTATTATTCGGCGGTAGGCAAGTTCGCACGTTATTTCTGTTTTAGACCGGATCACGGTGTCTTTTATGACCACTGCAAGTAGAAAATGTTTTACAATTTGCTCGCCCCAGCGTAAAGATTGTTTTCTTTGAGCTTCAAAACAATTTGGCGATTTCCATGAGTTAAGTGAATAACCTTGGGCGCTATCTAAATCAATAAGAGGCTGTAACGTCAAATTTTTTTCCCGGCAAAACAAGATTTGCCAGTCCATCACACTTTTGTTTTTTTTTGGTTTCCTCCCCCCAACTTCGAATGAAATTTGCTAGTTAGACGTTTAATAACGGACGTAATTACACCACAACGATTTTCCTTCGTCTTTTAAAACTTTCATGCCCTCCCTTAACAATTAATCTGTAGGAAAATGGAAAATGTCACAGACAGAATGATGACGAGTTTGAAGAATGGAATTTACTTTTAAGTGACGTTACCCTGACTTCGTCGTGGTAGTTGCTTCTTAAATGAGCTCACTATTACATGTACCTCCTAAATGTTGTGTCTGTATGGCATCATTTAAGGTCCCGAGTGCAAACTCTGCTAGCCATTTGTGGTTTTTTGAGTTGTCTTCTGCCCGACTATAATCGTCGAACCCTTCACACTTGCACCTGGTCAGCGGCATCAACTGCAAATCTGCACATGTGCGGTTTGCTGGTAAAACAGAAAATATCCCTACTGCAGTGGAATTCTGGGAGTTCATTAGTTCAGCATGGTTTAAAGACACAAGTGCTCTATGTAGGTCCAGCAACGTAAATAGACGCTTTTGGTTTTCAACCAGGGCCGTCATTCGTTGATGGCCGAGCTTTTCAGCCACTTGGTCTGGAATTATCATAAACAGAATCGGATCAAAAGTCTCTCTTCTCCCTTCCTCAGTATAACTATACTGAGTATTCCTGTTGCCATGGTCGGAAAATATCACAGTAAGAGTGTCCGGACTCTGAACTATATTACTCAAGAATTTTGCCAAGTTAGCATCCATGTTGATCATTCGTACCCCAGTATACTCGTGTCCAGTGTTGAAGTGCATAAAGGACAGCATTGATTTGGCCTTTTTGTCTTTGTTCATGGCGGCGTATACTTTCGTTATGTAATCCAGGAAATACTGACTGTAAAACTCTCCGTTTAGACAAACCTGGGGTGGAGTCTCGTAATGGTTTGTCATGCTGTATTTTTTAAATACTGTGCAGGAAAAATGTGACAGGCCAAAGTCGTCAATATGCTTTGTACTCACTCGATTTTGGAATTCACTCCACCTGTAACCGAATAGAATTTTTTTGTCATGCTCAGGCCACTTCAGGTATGACTACCTAATTAAATATATATATTTTGTAAAATGCTATTTTAACCGGTTTGCTTCCATCAGTGATCCTGAAAAGTGAACTACAAATGTGGCTCAATGAGAAAAACACGTAAAACGTGATTTCAAATACCACGTAACATTACTTCGTCAATGACGTCACAAAACAAGTTTTCCTAAACGGGGAAGGGTTGTTAACCTTACTCTTAGGAATTTTCAATTTCCAAAATGTTACATAAACAGTGAAAATCGTAAATTCGCCTTGTATGATTGGAAATGTTATTTATCCTATTAGCTAATTATTAACTAATTGACAAGTCACGTGACCCTTTTCCCTTTATTTACCAATTCCTATATGACGTAAACACACATACATAATAGCCTCTGAAATGCACCTAAAAGAACTTTTTGCTCTTTCATTATCCTTTCCCCATTTTAAATAATATTAAGTAAATACCGTAAAATTCCGAAAATAACCCCCGGGGCTTATATTTTTCAAAGGCCCTTTTAGAGGGGCTTATCTACGGAGGGAAATTTGCGTTACAAAATTGATTGGGCTAGCCTTATATTTGAAAATAAATTTACCGTGTTTGCTTTGTTTTTTGCGTTACCGGCTTGGGTGGCTTATATTTGGATGGGCTTATACATGGAGAGGCTTATTTTCGGAATTTTCGGTAGTTTGACTGTTAATTCTCAATTATAAGTCACGTGACAAAAATTTGAACTTCTAAAATATCTCATAATGCTAAGGCCATTGAGCTACATTAGTAGTCCAATTTTCAGGATCATTGATAGAAACAAACCGTTCTAAAAAGCATTTAATCAAAATATGCAAATTTAGTTAGATAGTCATGCCTTGAGTGGCCTCAGTGATAGCACCTATACGGACTAATAACGAAGACATTAAAACAAAAGACTTCAGATATTCTCCAAAAAACACGTTTCTCCAAATCACATTTTTTGCAGAAGTTCTCTTAGTAGTGTTTACTTTTAGATATTACGAAAATAACATGTTTTACGTTATGAGCGCTTTAATAATGCTCTAGATACAATTTTTTTCTCAGTAGCACCCACATCATAGGCACTAAAACAACTATCGTTAACAGTACAAACTGAATCCAACTTCTCACTGAGTTAATAATCGAAAAAACAAACAAACAAACAAACAACTAAGTTACAATCAGGTCCCGCTTAATGCGGACACCCGTTAATACAGGAACTTTCTGTGGCCCCCTCTGTGTCCGTATTAACGGGGTTTGACTGTGTTTTAACCTTTCAATATAAAAAAGATACCGTTTTCTTTATAAGTGAGCTAAATACTATGGCGCCATCAGGGAGTCAATCAACGACGTTTTTGAGCGACGAAAGTGGACTTTTTGTGCCCCTCGACTGTGATATGGAACAAATTCTTGGGCAAATCGTCTCGATAAGAGTAAAGACACTGAGCAATACAAATTTGGTAACGTCATGGCATATTAAAAAAGAAAAAAGCTCACTTCCGGTTGACGTTCGTCGCTCAAAAACGTCGCTGCTTAAGTTCCCTATTCTCTCTTCAGGTAGGTTGTCATAGCATTGGTACCTTACCCTCTAAACTTATGTAATATATATACAAAGGTACGGTACCTGTCTTTAAATTCAGAATCTCCATCAGGGCGTCCTCTTACTTGAAGGTCTGTCAATCCAATACCCCAGTAGTCGTACCAACAAAGGTCTTCTTGGAAGAGGGTCTGGTAGCCCCATTTACTGAAAGCCCCAAACAGCACCTCTACCCCTAGAGGGTCCTTTGCGGTCTTTGCTCTGTCACTGATTTCATTGTCATCTAGAAGAATATAAGGTCACGATATTTAGGTTACGTTCACTTGGCACAGGACGAATTTTCGACCGGCTGAAAAATTTGACCGGAGACGTCGTTCAACGGTTCAATATTTGATTGTCTAAAAAAACCACCGCGCATACTCTGCGCCTTGAACGAGTTGACCCGGCTGGGCAAGCCGAAGTTTATATGGAAGGCGTGTTCTGTCGTGATTTGTAATAATGTCGTGAATTGTAATACCTGTCGTAATTTGTAATACCTATCGTAAATTGTAATAACAGTTGTCGAGAACTGTAATAACCAGGTTATCGTAAATTATAATAATAAATTGTCGTAATTTGTAATAAGGCTAGCTGTCATGAATTGTAATAATGCGTCATCGTATTTTGTAATACTTCCTGTTAAGGGCTTATCTATTGTAATTTTCTTGTCAATTAAAAACATTTCAGCATTATTTAGCCAAGATTATGGCAACGACTTAATCACCTGACCGACCACCTGGTGAACTTGTTCGAAGCAGTCAACCAACCGACATACTGAGCAACTACCTGAGGGGGTGGGAGGCTAGGGATAGTTTGAACAGCATAAATAGCACAGCGCAAAATTGACGTCAGTGTGACTAATTTGAAATGTTTGTCTGACTTTTGCCATTTTTGTTTTATTTTGATGACAAAAGTCGCGACAAACACGAAATTAACTAGCACGAAAGAGTACGCAATAAAGTATTTCTCCCACACATTTATGATTTCAATGATGACGTCATTTTACAAAAAAGCATATGACTTATCAGTTATCAACACGAAAAAGTCCCTATGCTCTGGTGTTCCGCAGTCCCCGCGAGAACTAAATTTAAACAAGACTAGATACTTTAGCCAAGGATAAGGCGCCACTGTGATATGTTGCTCAGTGCTCACCAAATTCCTTGGGTAAAACCTTCTGTGACGTAGACTTTACTTAGAGTTTGGTTGGAGTTAATCCCACGGATTAAACTATTGGAGCTATTAAGTGCAAGACGTGTTAGATTTTTTGTGTAAAGCAAAGTGACCACGGTCCGTCTTGTGCATCATTCGTGTATTCATACATCCAGTTAGAGAACTTTATATGTATTACTCGTACCTCAAAAAGTCAACAAAAAGAAGAAAACGACTAGCATAGTGTAGGAACTTTATGGGAAAAACATCTCTTGCCACCCTGTTGCGATTGAGTGGTTTTCCATACAAATCTCATTTTGTAAATTGTGAAATTTTCAAACTGTTATAGAGTCTGTCCTCAAGCTCTAAGGGGGCTCAAATTTTCTAGGCCAATCACGAGTTGCTCCAAGCCTCTGTCTCAAGGCACGGCTAAGTGCATAGTCAGTGATATGAAAATGATTTTTATTCTCATGCAAACAAAACTCATTTTCACAAAAAAGGTTTTGGAACTTGGAAATAGCCCGTGAGCAATGAGCTCATGATGAGCTGCATTGTGGGATTCCTGTCGAGCCTCATTTCGTTATGTATGAGAGTATTTTTGGTGAATAACTGTTCATTTTCAAGACTCATTACAAAATACGACAATGTGTTATTACAATTCACGACAGTTACGCTTATTACAAATTACGACAACCTGTTATTACAATTTACGATAACTTGGTTATTACAATTCTCGACAACAATGGTATTACAAGTTAGGACAGGTATTACAATTCCCGACAGAACAGGGTGACCGTACCATCGAAAAAGAAGGCGAGCTTCGGGTCACCCCTCAAGCGGAGCCAACATTTTATTCAATGTTTCTCATGTAAACTGTTCTCCACCTTCTGCATGGAAATGTATGAAACGTTGGCTGACCCAGGGTAGGTCGGCTGGGTGAGAGACCCTTTTACCCGCTACGGGTTTTCTCCATATAAACGGGGCCTGAATGATATGGACACTCCGCAACGCTTACCTTTGATAACACCAGAAAAAAAAGGCCTCATGTTGTCAAAAGTCTGTTGACCAACACTCTGGAACAATTCAAAATCCAACGCAGTCGCCTTAATATTGGGATCTTGTGCAATCCTGCGGAGTACCGCCACTGATCTTGGCAGAATTCGATAAAAATGCGGTCTCGCTACAGAGTCCAACACAACCACGTTAACATTTATGTTGTTTCTGTCGCTGTCATTTTCGCCTTTCTTTAGGATCGGTGGAAAGATGAGCGACTGAAGAATATCCCCACACTTTATGTACAGAAAGCCAAAGCCGTTTTTTTGGTTTGTTTTTACGGCTTCTTGTACAGTTCCAGTTATTGTTTCCTTGGATGTAGGAATCCAGTCAGTGACTTTGCCCATTGCCGCATTCACAGAGCCTATGGTGATATTCGATGACCCACAAACCTCGGCGTTACATAACAGTCCATGAATTCCAGAGTTTGTGTCTTTAAACGAACATATGTCAGGGTGACGAGTCTCGTCACATTTACGGTGTTCAATGTGTCCTGGACGTCCGTAATATTTATAGGCTTGTGCACATCCGACTCTACTCGGTCTATAAAAAGTAAAAGTGAAAATGAATACTTTGGACCTCTTTCATAATGGCGGCCTATAAATACATTCTTTTATATGCAGCTGTATATGTATGATAATTAGCCTTTCTGGCCTCGTTAGCTTGTGCAAAATACGAAAGAATTGTTTTAAAATTCAATCGAGGCCTTATTAACATACATGTAAAAGAGTATTTAAATAGGCCGCCATATGAAAGAGAGTCTTCAAGGTGTAGTCAACTCGCTCTAAGAGGAACACCATTAGGACAGAAAACGTTGTGCCCATCTTAGGAGAAGTGTCTGCGCTTTACAGAGCAAACAAAATGGTTGAAGAATGGCAGGGTCCAACTAAAAGTGTTCAATTAAGGGGCATGACTATCCGACGAGAGACAGTTGGCCGCATCTCCAAGAAGATATGTTATTTGCAATGAAAAAATAAATAGAGTGTTAAAAGAAAAATCAACGATAAAAAGGGAACACGACGTTTCGATGACTCCATGTCGTCTATTATCAGAATGTTAGTTATGTAAGAAAAATTAAAGATATCTGATGGGAGGAACTGATGATCTACCTATGATGATATATCTATCTGAAGTAGTACATTAAGGGCGTGTTCGACTGACGGTATTCCGGAATAAGACTAAACGGAATCAGGAGACGAAATAAAGTCTTGAAATCACTCATTTTGGCGTCCATAGCTCTGTAATAACCAGAAACATGCTTAAAATTAGATATCCCGATTATTGTAGCGTTTAAGTGGCCCAAAAAACCACGGGTGCAAGAGATTGGTAGCAAAACTTTTGCGTATTCTTATTCCGGAATTAGATCAATAGAAAGCACGCTTAGTAGCACAGAGGACAAATCACGTCAGAGTGACTTATTCACCGGTGCGTATCTCCACTGATTGAAATTTATGTCATATTATGGAAATACATATTAGCCATATAACATGTATAATCAATATACCTATGTGGCTTGCATTTTATTGCAGATAACGAGGTGTAATTGAATGCTGGTATATTCTGTAGACCAAGCTCTTGGCATGTGTATTCTGCGAAGGAAAAAACTTCTTCTCAGTATATGAAAAATTACGTTTGGGATTTGAATCCTCGGTATCTAGGACAAACATACATTCTGAAAATTTTAGATGTTGAACAGCAATTATTGTACACTATACACTTACAGCCGTTGCCACTGACACGCGCCCTCGAAGGGTTTTTCTCTCTGTTGAAACCTGAGTTTTCGTGGACGTCACCACAGGTTTGAACCCAATAAAAAACCCTTTGAGGGCGCGTGTTGGTGGTAACCGCTGTAATGTCAGATCCCGAGGGAAACAGATAGCTTTGTTTTCCCGAGAGTCCTAATGTTTTCCGAGACGAAGTCGAGGGAAACATCAGGACTCGAGGGAAAACAAACCTAACTAGTTTCCCGAGGGATCTAACATTAAGTGTCTTATTATATCGCTAGACTTTCACTTCAACAGCAACAAAAAAAAAATAAAACCGGAACGAATCAAAACAGTCCACTCGGAACTTATAAGAACACAATATAATTCTGTAAACCGACCACTAAACGAATGATTTACAAAGTATTCAAAGTACTTTCCTTATATTATCTGCATCTTTTTGCTCCACTAGCTGCTGTTTCCCTTCTAGGATAACTTTGAAAATCGTTGCTTTTAGCTTGAGGCTTCATGTGTGCGTTGTTGTATTCATTCACGAAAAAGAAAACTGGCGGCGTTTTTCCCGCCTTCTGTCACACCACTTTCCACCACGCTTCGATCACGTGCTGTAACGTATCCCGAGCGGGGTGAGAAGGGTAAAATTGCTCAAATGTATCACGATCGGGATACATTTGATCTTACTCAAGGTCATGTGACCAAGAATCAACCAATGGCAGTCCCTGTTTAGTTGAGTGAAAGTCTAGGAATATTTAACAATTATTCGCCGAAGACGAAGTTAATATTGTTGACATAATAATATTGTTAATATTAACTGAGCCTGAAGTGAATAATTGTCTTAGTACATTCACACGAAGTGATCTCAACAGAATCAGAAAGAAAACCATTAAAAAACAATTCGTTTGATTGACGGGTGAATTCATGCGTGAACACAAAGCCGTAAACAGTGGATGCGCGAAGTTAGATCTTTACAGTATCTTCAAACATGGCAAATGATAGTTTTCATCTTTTTGTAACGAATTTTGTAAGCTTTAGCATCAACGGTTTAAAAGAAAACGCCGAAAATTTAAATTACTACCCAATTCTGAGAAGAAAAGTAGAGTTTTATTTGTTTCTGTCAACTCACCGTGAATGAGAAAGTTTTCTTTGTCGCTTCTTACAAATGCTGTCAACAGCGGCTACGATCAAGGTGAGCGTTGTTCATCTCCAAAGTTCCTTGCCTTGTTAACTTGCTGGCACGTACAATTTTCGAAAATATTTGCCGTCCTCTTTTCTCCGTAAATTAACTTCTATTTATAGGCAAAATTGGTCTCGCGAGAATATCCCGAAATCACAAAACAGTGACAAAGTGGCCTCGTTTTCCTCTGTAGTGGTAAACATAGCTTCGAGCGTACAAAAAGTTAGTTACAGTAAGCCACTTCACAATAAATCTCGCTGTTTAAACACCTGCCTTCAAAGTCATCAGCACTTGGATATTCGTGTATTTTCAAAGAGGCTTCACTACGAAACTTTGGCAAAACACCCAGTTCACGACAGCGATTTTGTTCCGCTTTATATAGAGTACTAAAGTGATGACGTCATAAAAATGAAATTTCTGAAATTATGGGATTTGTCAGGATATTCTGAAAGAACAATGTCCAAGAGGCCCACTTGCCAAAAATGAGCATTTGGGGGAAAATTGTCTCTGAGATCGTAGCCCAGTTATACTCAGAAAACTCCATACAAACCCTTCTAATATTTTTTTGGGTCGACCCAAAAAAAATTTAGAAGGGTTTGTATGGAGTTTTGTAAGCATAACTGGGCTACGATCTCAGAGACAATTTGCCCCCAAATGCTCATTTTTGGCAAGTAGGCCTCTCGGACATTGTTCTTTCAGAATATCCTGACAAATCCCATAATTTCAGAAATTTCATTTTTATGACGTCACACTTTAGTACTCTATTCACCGCCTAGCGCTGTGAATATTTAACAATTATTCTTTGAAATCGAGGTTAATAGTGGCAAAATATTTACCGAGCCACGAAGTGGCGAGGTAAATATTCCTAAAGCCACTATTCACCGAGATTGAAAAGAATAATTGTTTTAGTATATACACACGAAGTGATCTCAATAAAATCAGAGAGGAAATCATTCAAAAGTACGATTTGATTGACAGATCAGGTCAGCTAGACACGCGACAGTTTAAAAATAGATCTTTGTAGAATTTTCAAACATGGCAATTCACAAGCTTATCACTTCGCAAACAACAGCGTACTGACTTAAATGGAACCGCTAAAAGTTTGAATTGTTTCCTTACCTAAGAGGAAAAGAAGAGCTTTGATGTTTTCTGTTGACTTGCCAAGTTTATAGCCGAAAAGGTTTGTTGTGTCGTTCTTCGCATGAAGTGCTGACAAAAATGGCGATTCGGTTCCTCGAGGTAAGACGTCGTCTTCACGTAGCATTCTTTCTCGTGTTTACTTGAAACGTAGAATTTCTGCAAACATTTGCTTTCAGATTTGTTTGTCATAGAGAAACTTCGTTTTTGGGCCAAATTTTTCTTGTTAGGAAACGCTGAGTTCACGAAACGGCCTCTTCTAGGCGAATAAACGGGAGTTGTAAACAATCCATCGACCACAAAATTCAACAACAGTAAATGGAAAAACGCCGTTTTGAATCCTTCGAAGTCTTTTCTTGCCTGAAAAAAAGTCAACCCTAGGATTTTGTCGACTTTTAAAAGATCTTTCTCTAAGAAAATGGGAAAAAATCCGCGCTCACACATTATCCACTCGCTAGGAGGTGAATATTGTTGAATAGCCCGAGATAGCGAACCAATCAGATTGCTTAAATCACCAAGATCACTGAGTGTGTATATACTAAAACGTCATAGTCCGAGATAGCTAAACAATCAGATTGCTTGAATTACCAAGATCACTGAGTGTGTATATACTAAAACAAATTACGACAACGTCGTATTACGAATACGTTATTATCCGTATCCAGATTCAAAAGATATCACCAGTTAATCCATCACCCGGAGACCCAGTGGGAGCAAGTGGCAGCTAATGGGAAGAAATATTTACGGGCAAAAGAAGAACAAAAGGGCAAAGGGCCGGGGGGAGTCCAGGCACTAACTCTCACCGAACCGCTTCCAAAAACTTTCCTAATACACTTTTTCTGATTGGCCAGTAAACATACATAGGATGGCGAAGAAAGTCTCATGATCAAAGCAGAGGCAGGGCAGGATCCAACCTAACAATCGCCTCAGCCAATATCATCGGATGCCGTAGTTGTGAGAGCACTCACTTCCCCCCATAAATGTGGCTCGGGTTCAAATCCAGGTGTCGACGCCTATTTCCCTTCTGTAAACGGTCGTTGCCATTTTTAGCGGTCGATGCCGCCATTAGTAACCAATCCTTTTAATAGTCATGATAGATATAATTTAAGGGACATAATACGTCTTGAATGGCCTTGGAAAGAACGACGTAGAAGCCCAAGTTGAATTTACGTGAAAGGTTATGGCCAAGGGCTAGGATCACCTGTTCATGATGTGATAGTTAGGAAAGACAGTTTGCTAGTTTACGTACGTAAATGTTTCGGAATTTTGGCGGAACGGTGTGGTAGTGCAGTAGTAAGGGAGAGAGATTAGGAAAGGTTCGAGGTGCGGGTTCGACCCCAGGTTGCGATTTTCTGTTTTTGAAAGAAACACTCTCAATAACAGGTCAAAAATTCTTTAAGTGTATAAAGATGGCAGCGACCGTTCACGAAAGGGACTCTGCGGGTCGATGCCATATGTGGGTTGAGTTTGGTGTTGGTTCTCTCCTTTGCTCCGAGAGGTTATTCTGACTCCGTGTTCTCCAGTTTTCCCCTCCCGTCAAAACCCAACATTTCCAAATTCCAGTTCGACCAGAAATCAGGACGAAGAACTACTAAGTGGATCTGCTACCTTTAAACCGTTATTTATTTATTTATTCATTCCTTTATTTATCTAAAAAGAATTCTAATTACCAGTTTTAAACAGGAGCAAATAACCCGGCGGGATCAAGTCAGTTCCATGTGCTCGTTTCAAGGCGTTTCGAGCAGTTTCGGCGAAAAGTCCTACAAACCAGTCACGAAAACCTATATACATTCCTCAAAATGGCATTTTTGATTTATTGTTTGTGACCTAAAGGGTATTAAAATACTGGGTTTTCGGCTGGCATTCTGACGCCTTCGTCAGAGTAGAACGACTACTAAGAATATTAAAACGAATTTTGTCAGAGTTAACTTGTCTTTAGAGTTTTTACCGAAACTGAAAACACATCAGTTTGGATGCATGTATTTCCTCCATAAACTATAGCATGTGAACAGGCTCTTTGTTTGGGGCGGGAGAAGGGGCTAAAAATCGCGAGGAGACGGCGAGGGAAGAAATAGTGGAAAAGGGGAATGCCGGGCTCCTCCCTTGCTTCCCCCCGCTCCCCGCTCCCCGCTCCCCGCTCCCCGAGCCTATTTTTTCCCCTTTTTCCCTACCACAAATGGACGCCTCTACCCAGACGTAGATTCTTGCTTCATTGAATCACCTTTTCTGACGGCCTCACAACTGAAGTCTCCTTAAACATCTCTTTAAAAGCAAGTAACACTCTTACCTAAATAACCTCGAACGAAAGCCACGAGCCTCAATTGCACGAGGACCAAGGTAAACGTCACGAAACAAAGGAGAATAAAAGCCATCTGTGTAAATAATAATAGAGATAGTGTTAAAGAGTAAAATCCTATTTGATACATGTACTAAAATTAAGCACAATGTCATATAAAGTTTACCAATACCTTCAGGAGTACAAGTGTTTCACGTGCAAGTGATGCAATACGTTCCGGTTAAACTGAAGATACCTAAAACCGATGGTCCCCGATAGAAACGAGATTTGCGTCATTTGAAAGCCGGAATAGGCCATTTGCTCGATGGCGTCATTTTACTCCTACGACCAGAATCCTTTATATTCAAATTTGGTAATCCTAGCGAGATTTAAATGACAAAAGCCGTAATTTGCACAAGAAAGGACAACCCTGAAGGATTCTGGTCGTAGAAGTGAATGATGTCATCGGGCAAATGACTACGAGTAGTCCCCATTTTTCCTCAGCGATAGTAGAGCGAGCGAAACGCAAGCGCGCGTGAAAATCACCCCACGCGAGAAAGGCTCCCCACCGCATCTCGCCTTTCTCACGTGAGGTGATTTTCACGCAGGTTCGCGTTTTGCTCGCTCTAGTATCCCTGAGGAAAAATGGGGACTACTCGTAATCTAGATTTTGAAGCAAAATTATAATTAAGCATAATTAATGATAATTAATGATAATTAATTTTGAAGCGAAATGATAATTAAGCACAAGTGCAGGTGATGTAGTGCGTAGAGGGTCCCCAATAGATTTTTCGGGAAACGAGATTTGCGTTGTTTGAAAGCCGGAATTCGGGATTTTGAAGCAAAATGTGAGAGAGATTCGGGGTTAAAATTATGTATGGGATGCGGAATATAGAAACTGATAACCATCGGGATTGCGGGATTACCCCGTGATCTGCACCCTTCGATTAACGCAAATTAAGTGCGAGCGATTAGTAAGGGAGGAGCGAAACCATTCAAGAGCTATGCCAGAGATAGAGTGTTTAGAGTGCAATATTGTAAGGAGGATATCGTGATCCATAGTGTCGAAGGCAGCAGACAGGTCTAACGGTAGAAGCATGACACAGTGACTTTTATCAATAGAAACCAAAATGTCATTATGAACGCGCACAAGGGCGGTTTCACAACTGTGGAAAGGTTTATAGGTAGATTGTAGCGGCTCATTTAGCTGATTAGCTTCTAAATATTTTTAAAAACGTACTGCGACGACCTTTTCAATAATTTTTGAGATCAGCTTAAGGTTTGAAATAGGTCTGTAGTTTTCAAGAACTTCAGTCATGATCTAAGTTGGCTTTCTTAAGTAGTGGAGATAGAACAGCAGTTTTCAAAGAAGACGGAAAATGACCGGATTCCAGTGACAAGTTGACAATCTTCAGGATAATTGCTAAAAGTAAATCGAAGTGTTGCTTCAGTAGGGTGGCGGGAAGCGGATCCAAAATACCATGGATAATAGAAAGACTGGATAGGAAACTTATGTCACGTGGGCTGATTTCTTATCGCCGATTGGTTGGTTCGTTCTCCAAGAAGGCGTTAGATGGTTCCATCATAGTGGAAATTTGTGACGAAACGATGGCGAAAATGTGGCGCAAACCAGTCGAACTGTTGGGTTTCTTTGCCTGCATGTTGTTCTTTCTCGGATTTTTTAGTGGTAGTTTAAGGTGACTCGACCCAGTTTTTTTGGGGGGGTACCATCCTACTTTGAAGCTCTCTGGTATCCCCACCTTTACTTACTTATCGTAAGTCTAACACATAGAATGGATAACATATAGATCAATCTACAATATAACATAAAATTTTTGGCGATCGGAGTAAATGTCACGTGGTTAGAGTCAGACCTCAAAGTCAGCCAAGCATGGTCATGGTCGGAAGTCAGCCAAGCATGGTCATTGCACGCGTGCTGAACAAGAATGCTGTATAATGACAGACTAGAAACAATAGACAACTCCCAAAGCACAAACTCAGCCAAAACACTAAAAATCTTCAATGTTTACTCAAGTTTGGGCTTGTAGAAGATAATGTCACAGTTTTTCAATGACCATGAAATTCAGCGTCCGAGTAGTTAGTTAATCAATTGTGGCCCTGAAAAAATTTGAAGGAAAAAAAACTACGAATTTTTAAGAAAATGCTTTTTTGGTGAGAAGGACTCTTAAACGCTGACAAACGTCAACAAATAGCGAAAACTATAATTTCTATATGTTTGCTTTGCTCGAAATCGCGCGCATTTACAAGGCCCTAAAGCGTTTTGCTGACTTGCAAGGACCCATCTGTCGGATGCCCAAAATAAAGAGATGAATCTCATAGTTTATTAGATATAATCCGTGTAAAGTTTGCTTATCATTTTCGCATAAATTATGACCTAAATTTGGAAACCGCTGAATTTCTCGAATTGGGTCTTTGCGATTTTGGTGAAACTCTGTTCAGCGCAAGGCACTAATGCGCACTATATGTAGCCGAGAGATTTTCACGAAAAAATGCCGGCAACAGCAGATTTTCGACTCAGACCTCAAAGGGGCGTGGCATTATAACCACGTGACATTTACTCCGATCGCCAAAAATTTTATGTCATATTGTAGATTGATCTATATGTTATCCATTCTATGTGTTAGACTTACGATAAAAGTAAAGGTGGGGATACCAGAGAGCTTCAAAGTAGGATGGTACCCCCCCAAAAAAACTGGGTCGAGTCACCTTAATTTTTACGGCGATGGCGATCCTTCAAAGCCACACTTGAACGTTCGAGGCATTAAAAGCACTTCTTCTTCTTGTTTTGGGTTATTTGTCCTTGTCTTTGAGAAAATTACGTCCCAAAAATTAACCTTACCAGAGCCATATTTAGTACACTTGGCGACTGTTTTGGGACGCCTTCGCTATGAAAGTTTCTTCTTGTTTCTATTCTTAACTACGATTGACAGATGTTTTAAGGATGGAATTGTGGCATAGGCATAGTTACAGACTGAATGCTGTAATTTTTCAGCCATAAATTTCGATTGAAAATGGCTGAAACTAACTACATTAGGAGCTGTCACCGAGCAAGTGTACGCACACGGTGTGTAAAGTTCCAATTGACAGACTAGTTTGTTGACAACTGTTTCGCTCAAGTATTATCCTACATTAACCCTGCTCATTGTTCGTACTAAAAAACAGTATGTTAATTTCGCTCCTCTTTTAATGTTGAAATTAAACTACTAAATTACATATCCAGTGAATACAATCGCACCACCACTCTCCTCGCAGCTTGTATTCGAAGGCACTGACGAGACTCGAATAATTTTTGTACTTTTCCCTTACATAACTATAAATAATTGTTGCATCAATGGGAAAACACCTACTGACATTTTTTGTCCTCCGTTTAGGCTCCTAAACTTGTGCTGTTGTTACTTTTCAAACAGTGTTTTAGTTTTCCTTTTGTTTGTCTTTATTGTAGGATTTGCTGAACACACATGGTCAATGAGGACAGTAAAATTGTGGTCAAGTACTCTTCTGAGAGGGCACAAATCAATCAATCATTTTGTATTAAACAGCAACAAAGTTGCTTTTGTCATTCATGAGCCAGAAGGTGGCATCTAAATTAGTTATGATCAGAAGGTTTATTTATCACTTCTGAAGTGTATTTATTACTTCTTTGTGAGTGGGACAAATGAATTTGTGTTTGAGGGTCAATGCTTGTATTAGTTACGGAGTCATCTGTTTAAGTTGGTTAGTGTTCTTCTCTGAAACGGTCTATATCTGAATCACATTGTTTTTCAAACCAAAGATGGACTTGATTAGCACTATTATTGTATTCGGTTTTTAGAGGTCCAAAGTAACAATGTACCTATAGATGATAAACCTTACCAAGATATATTCTAAATCAAATTAATAAAACATATAACTGTAATTGTTTGGGGTATAAATTTTGTTCTCAACAACATGATAATGTGACCAGACAGTCATATCTTTCCATCCCTCATCCACTTACCTCAGACTTAACAAAAACCCCATAACCCCTGATGTTATTGTTTTTTATATATATAAGCAGCCTCTATTTTTCTTTGGGAACAGTGTTTATATTTATTTCAGAGGTGATTTACAGTATTCCCTAACCATATTGTTAACACTACGAAAAAACTTAAACTTTGTTTCATCCTAAAAAAAGGTCAATATTTCAAAGATAATATACTTCTAACTTTTAATAAGCCTTATGGAAGACAAGTGTTTCCTCATGAAAAAGAAGTGAAGGTTCTACTATTAACCAGGACAGTTTGCTTCCCATTTGTATTCTAGTAGTTTCATAACATTTTTAAAAACGTTGCAGTTTGGTTTTTCAAAGACCTAATTGAAAAGTACCTTGGGTCACTGTACATTTATACCTGAAAATAACAAAACAACTTGCTTCACTATGAAAATTGATTTTAAATAGTTAGAAACGGCGTTTCCACGGTGGTCCGCAAGCAAATTTCCTTTCTCTGCTGTGAGCTTTTCCCCGCTTTTTTACATTTCTCAACTACGACTTCTTGTCACTGGTTGTCCGTATTGAAGGGAAAATTAAACGCTTGTTTGAGCTGGGTACTTTCACCGTTAATAAAATCATTTTGTCAAGGGTTGTTAACTTTTAAAATGCGACACTCGCTGAGCTTGTTGATAAAAAGCAGTAAAGAAATCTTCAAAACCGTGATAAAAATAATTAAAATTATTTGCAGTTTTCTTGTGGTTTGTAGAAAATTAGGCTGTGCCTTTTTTATGTAGTTAGGCTTCTCGTTTGGTGCATAGAATTATCGGGCGCTGGAGTCATTCTTCGCTCTCACAAGTTTCATAATCATTTACTCTGTCTTTTACCTTTATCGGTTTTGTACCATCTACCTGTTTTCTCTAAGAGCAAGTCCTCTTCATCCATGGGAAATCTGTATTGTTGAAGACAGAGATATGAAATATGCGATGAAAAGTAAGACGCGCAAAATATCGGATGTAAGAGGTTGAATGGCTCTCGATAATGTGACGTCACATTTTTCCACTATGTTGGAACTGATCGCGTCAGCCAGTTTCCTATGCAGTCTATCTATTATCCATGAAAATACAGGATTTCACGATGATATTGGTAGCAATGTTCGACAGCTCGGTGTTAGAAATTGGTGCAGAATTTACAAGCTGACAAGCTATTGATGAACTATCTAGGGTTTTGAAGAAATCAGGAATTACAGCTGTACCAAGATTACTTCTGATATTGACGATGTTCTCCTCAAAAAAGTGGACGAATTCATTGGCGAGATCAACTGCAGAAGAGCTGGTAGGGAAAAGCTTACCTGATTTCCTGGGAAGAAGACGAGCAATTGTGCGAAACGGGGTTTTGCTGTCACTTTCAGCTGAATAGATAAGGCTAGAGTTCTGGCTAGAATAGTAATCCATTCTTTATTTGAAAATGGTGTTCTTTAGAACAGTGCGTTGGTCGGTATAAGATTGATAGTCGGAAGTGAGTCGGGAACGACGCCATCGCCTTTCAAGCTTACGACAGATCACTTTCTGCTCCTTGATTTCCTCACTGTACCAAGGGGCACGAGGCCTAACAGTGATGACTCTGATCTTTTAGTAATACGTAAAGGAGCATGTTTATCCAAAATCGAAGAAAGAACAGTATTATATTGATCACAGAACTCTGACAGGTCCAACGAAGGTGAGTAGTAGACAGTAGTATAGTGAAGAGGAGCGAATATCAGTACATTAACTGTCTGAATCAATGTTGCATAGTTTATGAGTCATGACAGTGAGTTTCGCGTTAGGTGGTTTCTTAATAGCCAGGCTGCAATGAGCTGCAAAGTGATCATAAATGACAGGATCGTGAACTGATAAATTGGAGACAGACGTTTCACCTGCCTGTGATAATAAGATCTAGAACATTATTGTTATTGTGTGCTGGAGTAAAAAGATTGAAGATACCCAGATCAAAACAATTTTGTTAGGGTACATTTTTTCTCAGTCCGCTTTATTGTATGCGCTTCTCTTCGGTATCTTTTGTTCTATGAGTTCTACCACCTCCTAACACTTATTTTTACGCATAAGAATACTATTGAACTTTCTTAGAAACTACTTAACTTAACAGTGTAGTATAAATACAGCCCCTTTGTAAGCTTAAGTTCGCTTAGTAAATCTTAGAAAATCTTGGAACTTAGAAGAACTAAGAAGCTCAGGAATAAACCGTTGTTCAACTCAACTTCCTGTGTACCTCGACTCTCTCAAAATCTGTACACGTACAGACTTCTGGTGTTTGTCACCCGGGAAGTCGATCCCGGCTAACAACAATATCTCTCGCAGCCTACTGATTTTCGATGGGAAAACTTCTGTGCCACTTCGATCCTGGATACTATTACCTATCGCTACCAACAGTCCAGGGTCAACCAAGCTGAATGTGACTATGTGAGTAAAGCGCCGAATTATGTGAACTCAAGTGAGTGGAAGTGGTTAAAGAACAAAGCCAGCAATTTTTAACTTAGGTAGAGATTATTTGTAAAGTAGAGAATTTTATTGTACTTGTATTTTGTTTTGTTCTACTCATATTTATTTAGATACCCATATTGAAGTTGGTTGTTAGTCCATTTCCATCATAATAAGCAGTTTGCGACCAACAACACAGAAAACAGTTCAGAGACGTTTTTAGGAAGAGAAGAAATTGCTTAGATAATTAGACAAGAACTGCAGTCGCAACATTTCTTTGGTCAACGTAAAGAAGCAAAAACAATTTCCTATTATTGAGGCAAAAACGGCCATATGGGTGGCACCCAAGTACAATACGCCTATGGGCAATGTTTAAACTAAATTCAATCTCAGCGGCCCTTCATTGGGACAAAGCAGGAATCGAGAAAACCAATAAATCTTTTGCAATATTAAAGGATAACGCCGCTAGTGTCAATGAATTAAATTTTACTACAACTAAGGCTGTTGTTAATGACTCTTCTTTATGCAGGTGTGTCCACAACCAAAAATTAAGAAAACCTAAGTTGAATGGACTGCGCGTGTGTCTGTTGTCCCGAAGAGACCAATGAAAAACTCCAGTGAGAATGAAGAAACTGAAATTGCGCTGAAATTTTGTCCTGTAAAACCAGTTCAAGAACATTTAAAATGTAATAGCCAGGAAAGACAGAATAAACCGGAGCCAAACAGCAATCACCAGTCAGTGAAGGTTCCTTCAGAGAACAGGATTTCATTGCTTAATTCAGTTGCAAATTCGTGCAAACGCAAGAATGTGCAGAACAAAAATAAGTGCTAATGAGGGCCACGCAGAATAAACATTTCAGTTACATTCATAGCAGTATTCCCCGTGTCGCGAGGAGATTGGTAGTCTTGAGAAACAAATAAATGAAACATTTTCTAACTTACGACAACATGACGCTAATATTTTGAAATTTGATGAAGAATTCAGGAAACGCCAAGAAGCGATATTGTTGAAAATTATTCAGATGTTGTGCCCAAGAAAATTAAAATTTGTTTCACGATAAGAAAACCCTCACGACACAATAAACGGACTGGTGAAATCGAAACTGGAAATTTTAGTGGTTGGACAACTGAGAAAGAAAAGTCTGTAGTAATCCCTGAACAACTGTAGCAAAAGCTTCAAACAGTAGAGCCACAACAGAGCGAAATTATCTTCGAAACAAATCATTTTGTTTTTGAGGAACCCAAAATTTTATGTTACCAAATAGAATCATATATAGAGTGTAACAAAGTGGAATAGACTACATTGCGCATGAATATCTTAAATGGTTTAAATGGACTGTTTACGGCAACAGTCTCACTTATATCCCTGCCACTGACTACTCGACTTTGTTCAGAAAGGCGTTAACACGGAAATGCCACCCTACACTCAAAACTCCTAGAAAACGGAATCCTCCTGATAATGGTTTATTTACTTTTGGTGGTGAAGAAGCAAGTTGAAAAATGTTTGGACCAAAGAACCAAGAAATGAAGACAGGAAACTCTTTCATTGCTATGGTCATTAACTCTGGTTTAACCGGCTGCCTCCCTGTTATCACTTTGTAAGCTTACTTCGCTTGGTAAACCTTAGAAAATCTTTAACTTAGAAGAACTAAGAAGCTCAGGAATAAGCCGTTGTTCAACTCAACTTCCTGTGTACGTCGACTCTCTCAAAATCTGTACGCCTACAATTTAAGAGATCCAGGAATTGACTGATGTCATGTACTACTCATGTACTCTTTCCAGGTCTGTTCACTGTGCCCCTGATGAGAATGACAGACCTTCTGAGAAGACCATAACTTCTGAAATAACATCCGTGTATGTTCCTGTCTATATTAGTGAGCTCACTAGAACATGATAACTGTGTAATATAGCTATTTCTCAATTTGTTCTTTCATCGTTGCTAAATGAGTATTTACCACTTACTTAATGCTATATGACACATTCACATTAAAAAATATCTAACGTATTTCCGGCTATTTTTCCGCAGCTATATATAGTCTACTCTCAATGAACTAATGTGTGGTCATTGAACTACTGGTGTAGTTATTGAACTGCTGTGTTGTTATTGAAATGACAAAAAAGAAAAATAGAGGCCATTTTAGGGAGTACCCCTCGAGGATTGGTGTCAGCCATCCCTCTTACAAAAACCTGGGTCCACTCCCCCCCTTGATCGAAGAATACTGGTGAGGTCCAGGGGGGGAGGTAACTCCGTTGTTTCCACCTTAGTTTCTTGAACCACTCCGCCTGCCAGTATGACGTCACATAGTAACGGGCAAGAGTCTCGTGTCGCTTGTGCAAATTAGCAAGGTATACGACAGTTATTTGGACGAGCGAGGTCAGGAAAAGCTAAGAAGTTAGCAAACATCGCATATGTCGCTTATTTGATCGAATGTGTGTGAGCTTTGGTGTTGCTATAATCTGCTTGTGTAAACCGTTTTGATATTTTGTGTCCGTGATTGTATAATTTTTTTAAATTTGTTTTGCGGGCCGTGTTGCGGGATCGCCATCTATTTCACGGGACCTGCAAGGTCATCAAAACTAAAATCTTTTTTTTTTCTCTAAAATAGGCAAGGTCTAGTCTCCGGAATAGGAGGTTCCATTCACAGATCACACATGTTTATATTTCATCTATTCTTTTGCTAATTAAACGGGCCTAACTTCATATCATTCCTTTCGAGCATGGGCCTCTGTTGATCTCGTAATTCTCCACTAAATTCAGTAAAGCTAGTTCGATCGATTATCATCGAGTCGAGTCGGCCCGTTGAACCCGAAGTAATGCGAAATAGCTTTGAAATACGCGCTTAAGCTAATTTTCCTCAAATGTATTTTTGAATTCATGATAAATACAGCTCCACCAGCTTCAAACAGCGTCTATGGCAGAGAAATTTCAAATCACTGTGGTGCAGTGGTCAAGGAGTTGCTTGAACGTGCAGATAAATCGGGTTCGACTCCCGGCGACGCTGTTTTCTGTTTCTTTGAACCGTTTTATTCTCTGTTGAGTCTCTCTTTTTTAACAATATTTTTCCTTTTGGCCTTTTTTTCTTTATTCTTAATGCTGACTCTGCTGGTCATGTAATTGGATCAATATATATTTTAAGCTTAAGTCGGCCGGAGTTTTATTTTGGAAAACGGATTTCAAAAGCTCTTGATCTGCATACTGGCCAAGCTTAAGACCAGAAAAAAACCATAAGCTGTCAAGACATATCCCTCCTCTGAAACAGCTAAATTTTTTTCAATGTCAGTTGACATCATGACAAACAACACATAGTACACCACAAACTGTACTAATTTACACCCAACACCCACCAGTGACCCACTGGCGATCAGTTAAACTTGCCTTTTGTACATCGTCTTAATCATCAATATTATTACCCTAAAATCTCCACTGGGTTTGCCCCCAAAAAATAATTAAACGAAACCTTTCATTGGTTTTCGGAATTTAATTACAGAATTACAGGTGTATGCCTAATACAGTATTAAAATGCGGTAAAGCAACAAGATTCAATGCTCACAGTCTCTCACAAATACCTGTCATTTAGCTTTCTCTTTCAACGCTACAGCTAAGCGAACTTTGATAGGAATGATATGGGGTTGCACTAGCTCTGAAGAGCTGAAAATACGCACAATGTAAAGTATAATACATCCTTTGATGAACCTCCTATTGCTGTGTCTAAACTCCTCGATCTTGCTGTGCACTGGCCCTCAAATGTGTGACCGCTCGGTATGATTGCGCTTAAAATTTGCTCGACGATAGAAAGGAATCTTTAAAATTCATTACACCACTGGACATTTCATTTCATAGTTTTCTGTGACAATAGAAACCTTAAAATCTCCAAATTCAAGAAATCGGAATAGTATTTCCGTGATAAAATCGAAATTTTTATCTGTCTCTTCGATGAACACTTTGCTCGCCGTTTGCAAAGTTACTGACGCGAGACGTGACGTCATACTGGCAGGCAGACTGTACCACAGATTTAGCTAGATTTCCTTGGAGACACCTCCCCAACCCGGAGAGGTCAAAGATTGTCTTGTTTTGTAAGCCGTGACAAGTGTGACAGGTCAACGTGACCAGCGAGTGAGGCTTTTGACCGTTCATGTTGCCATTCTGGCAGGACTTTTCGTTATTTTGAGCCCAGCAACTGTCATCCAGTTACAAGCAATATTATTTTATGATCATTTAAATTTTATTGAGGTTATGAATAAACGGCACCACACAATTCTCGCCAACAATTATGACATCTTTTAATGAATGTGTTTGTGGGCTAAACCCAGCAAAGAGAAAAACCGGGTTAACAGGCCTGCAAGACTTTTACGGCATATTAAATTCCGTTAGTTTCCAATTCCTTCCTTTCTAGCGGGTAAACTATGCTTTGGAGGATTTTTACTGTTGCCTGTATACTTATATAAGCATATGTCATTTTTGACGGTCGGACGTCTTACATTTGCGGGTAGGTCAGTCATCAATGAGGGTCTCAATGGGGTGGTGGCCTTTACGATTATCGGCTAAAATTTCGGCTCTTTTACGGCTATCGGTTAATTTTTTTCAGTTACGGTTAATGAAAAAGTTAAAAATTTACTTCTTTTGTTTCAAAAAATTAAATATTAATTAACCTGTATTTTTTTGAATAAAAGTATTCGGATCATCTCGGGATGAAATAAGCTATTCTTTTGAAAATTTTAACATTTGATAGATCATACTTTTTATAAAGTATTCCACTTTTAATATTATCTAACACTTAGAAATGTCAATAGTCAATTTAAACATAATCTTTGTGAAAAAGCAAAAGCAGACACGCGAACGCCCAACTCAAGGCCGGGGCGCGACGTTCATTATAACAGAAATGGCCGTTTTCACACTAGGATTATTCGTGTGAGACGGGTTATCCGTTTGATGATTCGCGTCAGATAGGTAATACGCCTTAATTTGAAAATGGAATAGTTTTAATTTTGAATGAACAATCCGCCTGACTTTTGAAGACGGGATTATCCGTTCCAGATAGCCTGTGTACAGCCGCCCCCTCCACTCAGAAAATTTCGGAGAAGGGGTGTCTGTGGGGAGGACGCGACTGTACACAGGCTAGTCTCAGACGGATGATCCATTTCTAGCTCTAGTGTGAAAACGGCCAATCACAAAATTCCCGTGTCCAGTGTTTTTAACGATAGTGAAGGACTGTACGGAACGACTGTCTGCAGTTGCCTTGTCCGTAGGCCGCATTATTCCGTGCGGCTAATGTGTTTCGGTTCACGTGGTCCGAGCGAGTTCGCCACCGAAATGACTTGACCGAGATTGCGTGGGAAGACGCCGTACCGGGACTAGGCATGGCAATGTCTACCGTAGCGTCAGAGAAAATCAGGGAAATGTTGTTTATCGGCAACGTGTTTTACAAACAGTGACATCCCTGCTTGTTGTTTCATTAGTGTTTCGAGGGCACGACCGACGGAAAATTGCAAATATTAATCCCCAGCAAGAAGCCACACTTTCGCTATGGAAAAAATTAGTTCCCCGAGAGAGCGCCGGATGGAGCCTAGGTCTTGGTTAAGGCGCTTCGCCTAACGTGCGCACGGAGTCACACTAGCCGGGAAATAAAAAACGCAACCATAAGTGAGTTAAGTACCTTCCTTAAAAGTGGCAAATCTAGGAAACACTTTCTTTTACGGTTAACTCTTTTTTACCCTATTTACGGCTAACGGTTAAAATTTTTCAATTTTTACGGCTATCGGCTTAATTTTTGGCCGTTTTACGCCTATCGGTTAACCCCATTGAGACCCTCATCAATGCGGTCTGTTTCTAGTATGTTGATTTCATGTGATGCGTGTGTTTTCTTTCTTAAAATGATGTAATTGACTTCAGAAGCAGTCAGTAGCATTTCCTTTGACATCATTAACTTGAACCGTAAGCTTTAAGCTTTAACGTAACTTTAGCCAGCGTCGCACTCTTTCGAAGTCGAAGTCGTCATTGACTGTGACGGACAATGCATATGCAGTGCAGGCTGGCCTCTAGTCTTCTCCAAAATGCCGCTAACTTTCCCCAAAAAATAAGATTCTTCAATTTCTTTTTGTTTTATTCATGTCTATTAAACCTGTCAAAACGTTTTTCATTGGCACGAGCAGCCACTCGACAATAAGAATAATTCAAATTCCATCTCTGCGTGTATTTAACTATTTTTACTTAAGATTTTGAAAGATTTCACTTAAACCATGATAAACAAGATAAAAAAAGGTAAAATTTGAAATGAAGAACTGTGTCCACGAATTAACATGTCTGCATACGAGAAAGCCGTATACTATTGCTGTAAACGACCACCATAACTGCCTATTTGACTTTATGTATATCAAGTCCATTTATAGGTTAGGGATTCATTAGTAGTCTTGACACTTTTGGCTTGCTCGCTTTAGTTACAAAGAATAAAATGTGAATTGCATGTCTTTGAAAGCTTCATCTCCAGTAACTCGCTGTTTCGTATTAGAATGGTTTCTTCGCTATATCATTATATTTTTTTGTAACTCCTGTCTATCAAAAGTATCATGCTTCGCTGACAAAGTCGCTTCCCTGGTGATTTTGTCCAAAAAGCAACAAACATTTTTCACCATCAGACCAAAAAATGTGATCCCACGTATATGTCTTGAACGAATTTTTCATAGCGGAAAATAATAGGATGGAGAATACATCCCAGCCATAAACGCTTATCGTAAATGAAAACAAATGGTGTGATGAAATACTACGCGGAAGATATTATAACAGAGTTCAATTTTATCAAACGACTGGGAAGACAGAAATCACTGAAACCGCTAAAGCTGACAAATGGCAACAGCGAACGCGAGAGAGATGGCAACAGCAAGTTAAACGCAGCGTCGAGTTTTCCCAGTGGAGAGTAAAATAAGAGTTCTTTTCTGTCCTCGTGTCGGCCCTTGACGTGACGCCATGTACAAACCGTACGCCTTAGCTATTGCCAAACAACGGGGTTTTATTATTTACACGTATGATAAAAATAATAAACAGTCTAGCTACTTACACAATACTTGCGGTTTCGCAGCATTTTTCACTGTGGCGCTTTCACAAAGCAAAGATGGCGAAAGTAAAACGCTTCACACTTTCATTTTCGTCAACACGCGGTGCATGCACACGTTCAATAATGTCGTCACGCGTTTGCTCTCCAAGAACGTCGGAGCTGCCAAATAGCCACTTCTTCTATTAGCCTTTGTTTTAAGAACCAATTAAAATTAAGCTAATAGGGAACGAACGCGTGACCTAAGAACGTGCCTGCGCTGCGTAGGAACGGTAAGCAGGGCTGCGACTCCCTCTCAGTCAGGGGCTGAAATTTTCGAAAAGATAAGTCTTGATCCCTATAATTTTCGGATCTCTAGACTTTCTGCTAGGAAATACGAAATCCCGGTTACAATGTTTGTACAGAGAATAAGCATTCCTGGTTGTAAAGTTTGCACAGACTTGAATAAGAAAAACTTATTCAAAACAGCTGTCAAAACGGTTGAAATAAATAAAAACCCAATGAAATCTACATTTTTCCCGAAACAGATACAATGATAAAGCGGCCGGCGGGAAGATTTTTTAAGTGGGCCATTTCCGAGTGACCCTAACAGCTCTGTTTCTGAATAAAACGAAGGTTTGCGAAATCTTTGTTTTGAGAGGGTGAAGCCTTCGATATCACAGTATTTAATATGATATTCTTTTCTCTTGCTAATGAATTTAAACTCATTTTAGGGAGAAAGGTTTTCCACATAGCCTTATTTGGAAAGTGAGGGGTTTTGGCACATATTTCACATGGAAATGGCCTATTACTGTTTAAGTACCCTGTAGTAATGTCCCGGACATACGAAGAAGGAGGGCGTGACTCAAATGAGACTTCCACAAACGTACAACGCATTCGTTCTTTGTCTTTCTCTGGCTTCTTTGCTAATAGGGTGACAAGAGTTTTTAGCGATGCGGCAGTCATTCTTATACTGAGCAAAGCTCTCACTTACCATGCATGCATACCTTTAGCTGACCGTCTCCATGTCAATCCCGGTCGTTTATAGCCTTCCCGCAACTAGACGTCCTTTGGGGTTCGTTCGTCACGCATTCATTTCTGGGGGAGAGATGAGTGCGTGACGAGCGAACCCCAAAAGACATCTGTGGGGAGGCTAGGTCGGTTAAATGTTTTCATGAGTTTTGAACTCGGAGATGCGGCCCGCGGGGGGGGGGGGGGGGGGTGACTCCCTCTAATGATACGAGGAGGCTCCGTTTGAAAGGAGTACTTTTATCAGGCCTCAAGTATATGAAAGGGTAGGGATTTTACTCGTTGAAGAATACAAAAGCGTAGGGAAATCTGCAATGGGTCTGTGAAAGGGTCTACAAGGGCTAACATATGACTGAATTTTATGGCTTTATAAAGTCGAGAGACCGTTCTATTTTTGCGATTGATCGGCCTATTTATAATGGTAATTGAACTGAGTGGAGTGCAATTTGGTCTGAAATCATACGCGCGATTTCAAAATCGCGCGCGAGTTCGATTTGATATCACAAGTATGATTTCAGACTAAAATTGCACGACACGAAGTTCAATTACCACTTTATTACATCCATTTTGAAATCGCAGAATTTAGTCAGTACTAATATTCTATTGATCGAGTAGCCGGTTTGTTAAAGCCGAAACAAAAAGGTTTTTACATCTCATTTTGTATTTCGAAACAGAAATGATGCGATATAGAACAAAAATGATGCGTTTTAAATCAGAAATGATGCGATTTAGGAATAAATCACACTGCTGAGAGCCAATCAGATTGCACGTATACCCAGTGATTTCAAAGTGGATGTAATAAAAAATCAAATATAGTGCATTTACAGCAGTAAAAGGGATGGAAAGTTCTAAACAAGGTATGTGAAAGGGGTACCATTTGTCAATAGACGACGGTATACGAAAGGGGTACCTTTTTCGTGAAAAATGGTACATAAAAGGGAAAGGGTTGGACTTTAGGACGGAGCCTCTCCGTATAAAAATTTGTTGAGTACCCCCCCCACCCCCCCGGGAGGTCCAGTTGTCCGAATCGAAAATTCGTACCTGGTACTTCTTGGCTGTCCTTTAGAAATTTCAAAATCAATTTGCGTCTTAGAGAAAATGTTTTTTATCCTTGTTTCCATGTCCAAGGGTAATTTTTGAGATTTTGAATATAAAAATAAGCGTTAAAGCTGCGCGCAATGGGGATGACCCATCGTGTTTTTTTTTTTTTTTTTCCAATACTTTAATACATCCTTTGAAATGACACTACTCGCAATTTGTCCCTGAAAGTGCCAAGAAAATTTGGTCCGCCCCATGGACTATTTTCCACTTTCAACAATTTTAGATAGTTCGATCAAGTGTTCCCAAATTATCGTGTAAGATACTGGCAGCATATTTTGGGATCACTTCTGCATCACTAACCTTGGGGCGAACTAGAACAACCTAAATTACTCTACAATATGTGCTTGCCTCTTCTGTATATTATTGTGATGAAAATCATCTGCACGCTTTTTATCCAAGATCAATGCGAATTCCGTATTAAACCGAGTTTTCATAAATCCACACTATTTTCCGCCATTTTTGAGCCTGGCTCTTGGTTGGAGCCCAGGTTCCGCTCGTAAAAACTTGAATGGCTACCAAGCTTTTGGAAAAGTGGTCCCCAATCTCGTTCCCAGAGGCCGCGATCCTTTTGGTCAGCGACGGGGTCCCGATTTTTCTAGCGCATGACAAAAGGGACCCCTGGGGACGAGGTTGAGTGGTCCCAAAAAATCTGTTTGCGCGCGGCATATGCGCGCACTAGCCTGTGTAAAGACCCCCCTCCCCTCGGGGACCTGAGCTCCTTGATAATTCGCTCCAAGATCCTTTGCGAACTTCTTTAAAGCCTCTCTGGGCTGGCCATCCAGCTGCTTACAGAACAGGAGTCACCGTGATCGTTTATGTCGAATATTTGCAAATTTGAATAAGATTTATTTCACCGAGTTGAAGAATAGAATTTTCATGCTCCTATCAAACAGCGCAGAGTGTATTTCTCTGTTGTTTTTGTAAGATGTTGAAATCAAGTGTTAATTTGCCAATTTGTCGACGCCATCAAGCAACAGCCGATCTGTTGTACTTTTTTGTGTGTGAATCATGAAAGACAAGATGTTTCGAAAACAAGCAAATTTATTCTTCTCTAAATGAGTAACAGCTACAGGATCTTACTGTCCTTTTCTAATTCAGTAGCGATTCAGTTCGCAGATTGCGCCTATTGTGAACGGTTTAACAACGTATTAAACTCTTCTCGGTAGGTTTCAACTAAAATATTTTACGCGGAATGACCTTTTTCCCCTTCGTTTCCAAATTGCTCTAAAAGGAATTTACATGGGGTATCTAAAATTCCAACATTGCAACTTAACGTTTGAAATGTGCATTAACTTTGAAGTCTTTAAACCACGTTATCTGCAAAAGAAAATAATTATACACGTCACGCGTAATATCAATCGGCTCAGTTCTCATTGTCTGTCAAATATAATGCATTCTGTATGAAAAAGCGTGTTATTTGATCCCTCAAAGCGCCTTGCTTAATTTTATTATGAGTGGATTTGTCGCTTACGTTGATGTCATCAGCCAAGAATCCACATTAGTTCAAAATTTCTGCTCTTTTTTTCTACTCTTTCAGCGTAAAACCTGAATTTACCTGAACCTAAGGAAATCGTAAGTAGCCTAATGATATTTTGCGTTTGATATTCACTTGTCGCGACCATTTTGGCGTTCCCCCACGGTCAGTAGGTACTACGACTAACCACTCCATAATTTGTCGCGCGCTTTTCAATTTACAACGCTTTCAAGATCTTTCAATGAAATCTGAAAAGAAATTTCTACCTCATATTCCTATATTAAGCTAAATATAATCATTTGTCACCGTTTCTGTTTTTAACATGATTTGCACGCTCAACTATGTTACGATTTGGACTATGCAACAACACAAGCAAGTTATATGAACACAAAAGTTTACGCAGAAACGGAGTAATTGTAAATTCAAAGTGCTGGTGTCCGTGTTGAGGAGGTAAACTTCCCTTGAATTTTAGGATCTTCAATATCAAATAATCTGTCTTTCGTTGAGAAATGCCTGTACCATAATCGATGAAGTAACCCACCGTTGAACTGTGGTCATAGAATACCCTACATTAGACAGACCGATTGTGTCAATGGGCGGCCAAAACAGACAGTCAAAGGTTCTACACATTCTATGCTTGTTCTCATATCTGAACGTATTTCATAGATTCCTAAGTTCTCTAATTTGAAGAATATTTCTGTTACTTTACACGTAACAGCAAATTAAGTTTAGAAACATGTGGCATTTTGTTATGCATATGATTAATAATTGATGGATCTGGTGACAGTCACATATGATCACCAAAAAAAAACTCTAATAATTTCTTTTGTTTGTTGCTATTGCTGAAGCTCATGGTACCGGGCAATAATCCGAGGTTCATAGAAAAATGAATGATAATGACAATGGACGAATAGCGTACCTGGTGGAAGTAAAAAAATATCGTAACAAAATACTATTGTAGCTCAGTGGTTTACTATCTCGGGTAAGCGTAGTTAGTTCCTTTCATACTTTGCATATTTTCTGTCATTCGTGCTATTAGTACTTTGTGCTATCCTGTTTCACAATGACTCTTTTCAATTCAGTCTGTTGATATGATCATGCAAGGTTTTAACTATCAGTCATGTCTTTTTCTCGTTCCGCATTCTCGTAAATTTCGTACGTGTATATCGTCTCAAAAATGTTTCATTTTAAGGTCTAAAAGTCATACTAAGCTGTCATGACTGTATACAACAGGAAATATGACATTTGGAGAGGTATTTTCACTGCATACTTTGCCCTCGGCCAAAATATCTTTCCTAGTGGCATTAAAAACCCATCAAATTGCATTATGTAAAGGACTAACAGAAATTCGGGTCCGGACTCATCCCACATAATACATTTCTCATACTTCCATAAATTCGAGGAATTATGTCACGTTTCACGAGCTCACCGCTCACGTCACAAACTTGTAAGCATTTTAAGGCAGCCATTAAACAAATTATCTCAGACATGAACGTATGTTTGTTTTCTATATATATTTTGTCATGCTTTTAGTTGAGGATTTTTTTAAAAGTAAATATTTAGGTGCTGTAAGCAATGTCGGAGACCGGGTCGATCAGTTGCTCTGTGTTTTGTTTTGTTTTCTGGAGGAGAAGTGTTGACCGAGGGCCAAATTGCTCTCTTGTATATGACTATTAAGTGATTTTCTGTACTGCTTTCCAAACAAAAATAAGTTTCCTTTTGTAAGGCCAACAATGTCAATTCACTCACGACAATAAACGGTTATAAAATTCAAAAGTCGTGGGCAGTGTAGCTTACTTATCTTTAGGAGTTACACAGCATCCCCAGATACAACAGTAGTGTTGACTGTTAACAAATCTGTTGTATGTAAAACGAAAACACGGTCCAGTTTTTTTAAGATTCAAAATGTTTTGGACCGACTACTACAATCAGTCACCAATAGTCAGTTCAGAATGTTCTAAGACCGTCTTCTAAGTGATGTAGATCGAAGTTTGATTTGATCGCTGGTTTACAGACTTTGTTCAATTTTATAACTGACGAGGTGCCTTGGGATTGAGAAGGTATCTTTGTTGTTCATACATTTATTTCTCAAACCATCGATTTCTGGAAACTATTGATTATAAGAACCAAACGTGACCCTAACTACCCATGTCAAGTACTTGAATCCCCCTCCATCCAACCCCGATTGTTCAAATCTTCCAATTATGATTCTAACCACCTTTTTTTCTGGGAAATTTTGAGAAAACGGGATTCCAAGCTGGGACAAAAGAAATCAATCGTCTGATCTAGGTGTTTGTCGTAGAGGGATTTGTTGTATCGAGGGACCACACTGTTTTTATGCCCACAAGCACGCGACGAGCAGAAATGTCGTGCATTCGAGAACAAGTTCTTTCCTGTTCGAAGTTCGTTAGTGTCCTCCTTCGTAAACTAAGGAAGTTGCTATCTGTCAACGACATGATTAAGAACAACATTAGAAAGATTTATCTCCCAATAAACATATCCGCATTCCACTTCCTCTTGCCAGGATGACCTCGTGTTCTAAAACTGAGCATGCACTACTGTACATGTAATACGGGAAAAAACGAGCGAGAATGAAAAAAATGCATGAACCAGATGACGCCATAATTTTGTTGTTAGCAACAACAGTGACGCGAGTTTAAACAACTGATTCATCAGCCATAATTTTCTCAAGATGCCTAAATACGAAATGCGGAAATGTCCTTATCGAAGGGAAATTAGTCGTGTGGTCAGTTGTGAGTATCTACCTGATTGAAGGGGATATTTTCAATGGAGTTAGCAGTAAATAATGGAAGGCCAGCTGGGGTTATATGAAAAGCTGATCTGAACGAGCGCTGTGGTTGTTAAGTAAAACGGTCATTCAACATATTCTCGGAATTTGCTTCCCATGTTTATTGTAATTTTGCCCCCTTGCCCTTTCGAAAGCGCACTTCTTTAAACGGAAGCAGACTTAATAGCTTATTCCATTGAACTTAAAATCTATTAAACGTTCACCTAATCAAATAACGGGTTCCTTCTCTGACATAACTTTAAACAACGCACGTCCAAATTCTTCAAACAGTGTATAAAATATTCATATTGCCAACGAACCAATGCTTTGTGGGGCAGATACCCTACACGGGTTCGACCAGGTTGCAACCACAGCGCTCGTTCCTTTTCATATAACCCCAGCTGGCCTCACATTGTTTACAGCTGGTAGGGATTTACCCAAAAAGGCCAAGTCAGTCATGATCATCCTCTAGGCGCCAGAGACTTTTCATGCTCGGTTTCCGGTGTTGTTCAAGTCTGTACAGTGACCCACACAAAAAGCTTTCGATCGGCCGAAGATCTGTCGGCCTGTGGCACCGAAGCACCTGGCCGCAGGCGAGGAAAAAACCCTCTGCTACCCTGTGTATAATGATCACTGCATGCAGAAAGCTTCTACCTTGGTTACGCTGTGGTTACATCGTTTACCACATCTTCCCGGCACATCACCTTACTTAAGAGTGTGGTCGCCACCTGAACGTGCACGAATCGTGCCTGTTCCAAACAAGTGGGAACGACCAACAGGAGATGTTAACGCAGTGCTTTGAGTATTCATGTTTCGTCTCCAATGCAGAAGGAGCCAAACATTTCTTGCTAAAACAAAATCCCCCAATACGGCTCCCTCCCCTCCCCTTAAAAGTCGTTTTCGGCCCCTAATTCGAAAACAAAATAAAAGGAGACGCTTTCGGCTGTTGTGCCTTTCACGATTTCCGGTTATGGCTGTAACGACACAACATGCATGGTTATCACTATGGTCATGGTTTTAACTATCCGGTTACGAGCACATCTATTTCCGAGGACTTCACCTCCGTTCCCCCGATCAAAAGAAATGACGTTGTGCCTCTGAAGAAGAGGAAAGCCTCGATGTTGTCAAAGCACGACTTTGTGGCGGAGAGATGTCCAGAGATGTTCATAAGCAAATGTCGCCAACCGCCTCAAAAATAAATCAGTTTTGATTTTTTGCTTCACTTTCGAACTCTTAAAGATTGATCCTTCGATCGTTAAAGCCTTATATTTTGGAAATATTGAATGAAGATAATTATGGTATGAAGAATGATTCACCGAGGACGCATGCTATTTCACCTTCGCTTAGCTGTGAACTCTTCTGTCATTTTCTTGAGTTCTGTTCCGCCAGAACAGCTTAGTACAGTTGCTGCGTGACTGTCGTGTGTCACGCCAGTCGTGGACATTTATATGAGTGACTAACTTATCTGCCTATTGTAACTACCGTGGCATACTGGATGACACAGACCGTGATACAAAGTGAATTGTGTAGGGGAGGTGGAGGGGGGGGGGGGGAAAGGGGATGGCGGCACTCCGTCCGACAAAAACTGTCTTGGCGGTGCAGCTAGCCCCCCAGTTCCCGGATGAGGGGGGAGCGCCTGTAGATCCTTCACCGCTGTATCGTGAGAACGTTTTTGAAGACAGCGATTCTAGTTGGAGGAAAAAAAAAACAGAAATAGGCTGCCAAGTCCGAGAGGCTGTGAAAGATGACAACGCTCCGTGGCAATGCCCTTGTAATTCTAATCAACGGTTTTGTTCATTACAGGTGATCTAAATTTACAATGGCTATCTCCACGACAAAGCCACCACCGACAGAGTCGGCAACCATCCAGAAACACCTTCAACTCTTCAACCTTGTCATGTACATCCTGATTTTCGTGGTGAGCGTGACGGCGAACATATTCATGATCTTGGTACTACGAAGAAAGTTTCGACGGCACAGGAAAACAGCCAAAAGCTTTATCATTCTCATGAACAACCTAGGTATCTCTGGCCTGGTTCTCGTGATAACGTCCATTCCATTTGACCTTGTGGATCAAAGCATATCAGACGAGTGGCCTTTTGGTGCCGGAGGCTGCAAAATTTTGTGGCCATTACAGACTGCAGCTGTTCAGGCCATGGTGTATTCATACGTGGCACTTGCGTATCACCGATTTCACGGCTTGACTAGGTTAGTACGGTATACTCTCTCTTAACGGACACCTCTGTAATTAAACGGACACCTAGAGTTGGTCCCTGCCTTTCTATTCTCCCTTAATCTATCTTTCTATAAGACGGACACCTCTTTAGGACTAACCTGCGTAGCAAGAGTCGAAAGGGGTAGGAGAAGAAGATTAGAAGGAAGAGAAAAACTTAGAGCTGGTCCCAAAGTGGTCCGCCCGTCTTAGAGATAATCGACTGTAAAGGTTTGTGCGCTATAGGCAAATCTGAGCATCGGGGCAACATTGCCTAAGGGTGGTATAGAAAGGCATATTCGCTATCCCATTTCAACATTTCGTTGTGGAAATTCTCGAAGAAAAGTCGTGAAGGGTCTGAACTAATTCTGACACCAAAACACACTAACGACGTCAGAATGAAAGCGAGGCTTAAGGGCCACCAGATTTTCCGCAAATTTCAAAAAAAGTAAATAGGGCGGCGAAAACAAGAACGATTTGTGATTTAGAGATTAAAAATTATCCTCAAAAGATATTCCTCGAGTAGTTATAGTAAATGAACGTGCGGTGGAAAGTGGACTGTGGATAAACTAACCTTTGGTAAGGATCCTTCGAAAATACATGAAACGTCAAGTCTTTCCTATTATTTGTGAGAACTATTTTTTGTGGTAGTTGTATGGTGCGCTTCTGCCACTTCATTCGATTTTTAGTTACAGTCTAACCTCTCCTTACGGACACCTCTCTATTACGGACAGTTCGCTTGGTAAAAAAAACTATGTGGTTTATTGGTGTTGAAGTAGAGCAAGAGACGAGTGCACCCCCTCCTAAAAAAAATCCTGGACCCGCCCCTGCATTCCCTACCGCTATGATACAGACACCTCTGGACATTTGTGTAAAGCGGACACTTGGGTCTGTCCCTTTGTGTCCGTATTAAAGAGGTTTGACTGTAATTGCGATGTGGCCCGTAGAACTCGCTTTCATGATCTTTTATGTGTACGTTGCAAGTGTGTGTTGCACTACTTAATTTTATCACCATCTGACAAGTTGATATAAAGTAAAGAAGCTTTTTATTCTTTACCTTATTGTTACAGAGGCTTGTTCGGACAGATGAAGTTCATCACCGCTGTTCTCATGACATTCTTCATCTGGATTCTAAGCTTCGTCACGGTTATTCCTTATGTGCTGCACCTCGACTACGATTACGAAAACAAAACCTGCGAAGAAAACTGGGACTCAGAAGGGGCCCAAAAGGGTTATTCAGTAACCTTGTTCCTGCTTGATTATCTGCTGCCTCTGATCGTCGCTCTCATTTTGTACTTGTTGGTCTGGGGAAAACTTCAACGGTAAGAATAAGGAACGGCGTATTTGTTTAAGTGTTCTGAGCGTCAGTAAAGTCTGCAGAATATACCACATTTTCTTATCAGCATTTGATGCAGCCAATCATAAAAGCCATGAAACACAAAGGAAATGCATGTAGTCGACGCAAAGCGCGGAAAACGCTAGACCAATCACAAGCGAGCTTAAGCAAAGACGTTTTTGAGCTATGCACGTCGACTGGAAAAGGATTTCTTGAATTCTTGAGCAGTGCTTTTGCCCAAATTTTCAAGCAAATCTTCTCTATAAGAGTAAAGAAACTTAGCAAGACAAATCTGTGGAGCGTCAAGGCGTATTGAATGGTAATGGGGCTTATTTCCGGTTGACGTGCGGGGCTCAAAAACGCCTTTACTTTTCTCCCTACAATCGAAGCTCCCTTAAGCGACCACCCGAAATGCAAAGACTGAGTGGTCGTTTACGGGAGATGGTCGTTTACAAGAATCATACCACAGGAAGCCTCTTCCACGAAGAGGTCCAGGCACATCTACTTTATAGAAGATCATTTATTGTAGGCAATGTCTAAGTTAGGATATGTGAAGTTCCATGTTGCCACTAAAGTTCTTCGTATATTCTAAGTAACATAGTGCACACAGCGAGCATAGAGATCAGAGATTGCGACAAGTGGTCGCTTACAAGAGGTTAAAAACAATGGAAAATCATTAACCGTCAGGCCCAAATAGTGGTCGCGGTTGCTTACAGGAGGTGGACGCTTTCTAGAGGTTCAAACTGTAAGGCTTTGACTGGGAAAATTTTGCTGTTTTGGAGAGGTGGTCGCACATGGAGGTTCGACTGTATTTAGAATCACATTTACTGCAAACGGCGAAGTTTTTGCTGTACTCTTCGTTCTCTCTTCATTGTATCTACAGAACAATGAGTTTTTATCGTCTCATATCCTATTCTAAGAAAGAGTGTGAAGTTGAAAAACGGACGCTTGCCGTTTGCCTTAATAATGATCAGTTTGAATCCAAATTTTCAAGAACTTTCCAATCTAGGACTGCGGTAACCCAGATAACCATATTCCGTCAACCCCCCCCCCCCCTCACCGCCCTTCCTTACGGCTTGACTCCCGATTCACAAAAATTGCTGCTTATTTTTAGTGGTACTTACTATCACACTTTCTTTCAATTTACTCCTAGTTTTAAAGTCCTTGATCCTGAACGTGTCGGCCGCCGTCACCGTCACCAGCGTATTCTCCGCATGTTGGTCGCATACATCGTCGTATTTGCCATCTTACTCTTGCCGTATCAGATAATGTGGATTATTAAAGATTTCGACGATGGCGAGGAGAAGTTATACTTCCAGGACACGCTTAACGTCATACACATCTTCACGTACAGCGTAACCGTTTTAAACCCTATTATTTTCTTTCTCTACAATCCCGAGTTCAAGCGGCATTTAAAGTATCTGATCCAATGTCAGTGCATCACGAAGAAGGAGATATTCAGCTTGGAAAATCTCTCCGAGTCGTTTTCCGAAGAGTCAGATCCACCTCCTCGCTTCCGAGCGAAACCCAAAGCGAAGCCGCTGTATGACTACAAGTACGACACCAAATCAGTGGAAAATAACTACGCCTCCACGCCGACCATGTCACGCGCCGAATTCGACTCAATGCCCCCTGAAAACTCCTCAGGGCTCGGATTGGTTGAAGCGAGCTTGTTTCCAGCGGTAGCGGGCCGACTTCGTGGGCAGGAGAAACAGAGAGGGTCGTCGCCATCAGCTTCACCTCCGCCTTCGGAACTGATGTACGATAACACTGACGCACGAAGTGCTGGTTCTTTTGACCAAGGTAGCGAGATGTTATGAGGTTCGTCTTGTAATGCTCTTAATGCAACAGGGGTCAAGAGTGTTTTAGTTTAGCGTTGAGCCCACGAGTATAAGTACAGTGGAATCCCCAGTTTTCGAACCACCTTGGAAAAGCAAATTGATTCAAATTACCAGGAGGCCGGCTTTGAAAAATCGAAGGTAAAATTACAGTGTTTGACTGGTGAAGGGAAGTTAGGTTTTGTTCCAAAAATCGGAAATTCCGCCGGATAAACGGAGGGTTCGAGAAATCGGGATTCTACTGTGAACGCTTAAGGTCTTTTAGCGAAGGTAGTAAAGTGCTTTACTGTCTTTCTTTGACATGCCAAGAAACGGACAAGGAGTGAACTGTGTTTTTGTGCGTCAACATTAGTAAGAGGCGCTTTGTATATGACAGTATTGCAAGTGTAAAATAATGCGCACAATAACCCAGCCTAGAGAATAGATTTTATTGATTTAATTTAATTTTTTAATTTAAGTAGAGTAGTCTTTAGCGGCGACCGCTTCTTTTTTTTGAAGAGTCCTTTAAGAGCTCGACAATCACAGTGGCAGCGGAAGGGGCGCCAACGAAAGGGGCTGTACGACTATTAGAAAGTTTTAAAAACGACGAGAGCGACAGAGGCGAAAACGTCAAATTCGAAACCATGATTCCAAGTCACTGAATATTCCCAAAGTTGGCGAATTTTACGGGAGTGAAAGTCATAAATTAGACTGTATTCCTCAGTCTCAGGCGACTGCCAAAAATTTGAATAATAGAGGATGTCTAACGTTCTTCTAACAAAGCTGAATATTCTTTTCTTTTATTTTTTTTTTACAAAGATTACGTGTCAGTGTTTTTTTTGGGCGCTATTTTGTTATTTCATTCTTAAACTTGCCGCCAAACATTGCCTTAAGAACATACGCCAATTTAGCTCGCAAATCCTTTTCATTTCTAAGGACCTACAAGTGAGATCACTTTTGTCTCTGTCTTATACATCAGCAAGGATGAGATCAATCCAGATAAGCTTTCTGTCAACGAAACTTTCGTGAGCTTGACCCTTCTACGTATTCTTTTTTCAACACTGATCCAAATAACGGCTGGACTAAGTTTACACCTAAATTCTCACGACGTTTTTCCGATTTCAGTTTTTGCTAGCTCAGACGTTAGTTAGAACCGTTAGTTGATCGGGGTTTAAACAGAACCCACTTTTTTTCACTCCAGGTTTGTCTCACTTTCTTTTCTTAAACTTGGCGTGATGCTTCTTAAACGGCGAACAAATCGCTAAGTTTCCGCCAATTTTGAAGTGACTATGGCAACAAAATTATGTGCAGACATTTCGTTGCCTTCCTGGATCAACATGTTTGATGCTAGAAACATCGATCAACGTAGAATGTCTGTGATAATGATGATGATGAGGATGATGATGGTGATAATGATGATAATGATCATGGGGATGGTGATGGTGATGATGATGATGATGATGATGATGATGATGATGATGATGATGATGATGATGATGATGATGATGATGATGATGATGATGATGATGATGCTTGGGGTGGTGATGGTAGTGTTGCTGTCCAGTGCTAGGTCGGTGGAGCAAAGACGAATAATCAATTAGTAGTTTTACATGTAACATGTACTGGTGTAGCTAGTGATGCGATAAGAGTTGCGTAATGGTGTGGCTACTTTTAAGCGAGCAAACTCTGACAACGGAAACTGAAATTAGACCACGATATTAAGACAATGAGCATCTCAAAGGATATTTATTATAGATATTCAACATATATAACAACGGCAAATTGCTTGAAAAAAAAGTGTGAAATTAAGGACCATTTATCTTATAGTTTTCTGACAGCTCCGCAATTTTTAAGGAACATGAACGCCGAAGTACTACTGACCGAACGGCGGTAAAAAAGATTTCTTTTATCTTACAGAAAACTGATTGATACAACATATACATATGTAGTGTAGGTAGTGCGTTATGGTATATAAGAACCACATGCATTTATAGATATATGATAGAATAACCGAATCTTTGTTTACATATTTTGTCACATTAACACGCTTTGCTTATCTTCCCTGACCAAGCTTTTAAAACAACATCTCCATATATTGAAAGAGAATAGTAACATTATTAATCCCGAATTACGGAATAGTTTCTGAGGTTTTCTTTTTAAAAAACCCTTGTTCATTTTGCACCATTTTATCAGTGTTATTTCCTCAGATATTGAGTAAAAAAGCTAAAAAAAAATTTGCTCAGGTCGACCAGCTATTTCAGCTTTTAAATCCATTTGTATATAAACCGACGCCATTTAATTAAACTAGTACCCTAATGAGCAAAAATCTAAACAGTGACGTGAGCTAAGATTCACCAACGGTTTGTCTTATTTACTGGGAATCAATAGTATTTTATTTACGCCTTACCGCTGTATAAGCCATAATTATTGTTATTCGCCTGATCCAGGCTCCAAGATATAATTCTTCACTTTAGTAACACCAAGGGAACTGCGTCGAGTTAACTTATGGCAAAGACTTCCGGCACTGTTACTAGAGACAGGAGAAAATATTGGCCAATCGGGAGCTTAAAAGGCGTCTTTGAGCGACGCACGTTAACCGGAAGTGGATTTTTTACATTCTTGTGCTGTGGTTTCGCCCAAATTTTGAGTCAAATTGTCTCTATAAGAGTAAAGAAGCTAAGCAATACAAATTTTATATCGTCAAGGGATATTTAGAGGGAAAAGACGTCACTTCCGGTTGACGCCCGTCGCCCAAAAACGCCTTTGCGAAAGCTTTCTAACAACTGACCAGCGCGTAACCAGCGCGTCCCCAGTAACAATCCCAGAAACCACTGCGGGACGCATTTCGGCTCCAGTTCCCTTCTCGTGCCAAAGCGGCGAATGTACAGCGATCGTGAAAACTGATGCGAAAAACATGCGCGGCAAGATCACGCGCTTCCTTTTTTCCCCTTGACATTGTTCCGCGAACGAACCTACTATCTGAGAGCCTCGTACAGACTATTATTGTTATAAGAAGTGTTTATATTTCATGACCATCAATAGTAAGCTGTGATTTGTATATTCAAATGCACACCATAAACTGTCACTTATAAGCTTCCCTACTTATAAGCCTCTCTAGCTATAGGCCCATCTATCTCTAAACAAAAAAATATATCCGATCGTAGGCCCCCCCCCCCCCCCCCGGATTTGAGCCTCCCTCTAAATGTTACGAAACTGATTTAGCGTTATTATAACGTTTTAATGCAGAATTCTTTTAAGAAATAGACCACACTTTCTATGGGTTTACCGGCGTGATAACCCACGCGGTATGTTCGGCTCGCGATTTACAAGCTTTTCGAGTGTTCTCCCAACATCCCGCGTAGGTTATCACACCGGTAAACCCATAGAAAGTGTGGTCTATTGCTTTTATAAAATAACTTTAAGTTTTCTATGAGTTTACCGGCACAATAAACCATAGGTTTTTAACCAATCAGAACGCGCGTACTATCTTAGTTATTTCATAAAGATCAGTAAATGTAAAACTTTTTTTTGATCAGCACTGCTATAGCTTTTTTTGGTATACGCCACCTCGGGTATAAGCCCCTCTAATTACAAGGCCTCCTAGAACCGCTTACGAAGTTGAAGATGTACAGCCCAGGGCTTATAAGCGTCAGTTTACGGTATGGTTTTCATGAAAAGTAGTTAAATATTGTCTTAATCGTTGAGGAAATGTATTGATTTGAAGATAAAAGAAATAAACGTGCTGTTTAATCTCTTCCTTTTTGAAGCGGTTTTATGGTTATGGTACTAGCGTATTTGCAGGCGTGATTTAAGTTCCGCTTTGCATCCAAACTTGGTACAATCCCGCAAAAAACGCTTTTGTACAAGGGTGATCCTGACTAATACCCTTTACCTGCCTTTACACTCGTTTCCTCAGTCGCAATTCCCCTTATACGCCTACTACCGTCTCCAGTACAGCTACGCCTCCTTAACGCCGTTTCTGAATGTGATCTTAGAAGGTAGCACTTAAGGACTTAAATTTACTGCTGTTTCGAAGACGATGGGGGAAAACTATTCGACAATGCAGCCTTTCCATAACAAGGTGACGAACTCCGCGATTGTACAAGCAACAATTCTACATTCTCGGATGCCGCAGATTCTAAAACCTCTTGTTTACCCAAAGGAGAGCAAGGTTGTTTTGTCATCTCCAACTCATTTTTGACTGGAGTAGCGCATCGTTTCAATAGTACCACAGCATGGGCAGTGTTTCTTAATGTCCTGGCGTTTTTGCTGCTATCCTGAGGCGTTCCAACTTGGGTTTTGCGGCACAAAATAATCTTCTTATACTCCACTCTAAAGGAACGATTCATAACCCCGTATATGATAGGATTAAGGGCTGCGCTGAGGTAGTTCAGATACGTGCAAAGGAGCGTTCTCGCGCGCGGAGGGGTAGTGTGAGTGGCGGCTCGATCCATGGTAATTATGACCAAACTTGGAACCCAGCAAACTGCAAAAGCGAGAACTGTCATGAAAAGAAGCTTGGAAATCTTGATCTCTTCCACGGATAGATTTGAATTCCTACGCTGTCCGCTTAACAGTGATGTAACCACTGAGACCTGGTGTTTTCTTATGTTGACAAATACAAGAGTGTAAGACAAAACGATTGTAATTAACGCAATAATAACAAACACGAACTCTACTAATGTTTGTAAAAGAGTGTGCGCAATTGCACAGACGGCATAACTTGGTTCATAGCGGATGTGAGTTGAATTGCTCGCAAGGATTCCAGCGTAGAACCCAATGACTGAGAGCCACATTGAGCCAATTAAAAGCCACGAGTTTCTCTTCGTAAAGAAATGCTTGTAAAGTGCAGGTTTCGCCACGCGAAAGAAGCGGTTGACGGCTGTGAGCGCCAAGGTTCCTATTGACATCAAAGCCAGGGTAAAAATTGCAAACCCTTGGATTTGACAAAGAATGTGCGTGTTTATCCAATCGTCTGATGCCAGTATCGCGCACGTAATCGGTGCACAGATTACCGCAGTAAGTATGTCGGCGATCGCCAGCGCGTGAATAAACATAGTGGTCGTTGAGGTCCGAAGTTTTGGGCTGCGAATTACAGCGAATGCAACGAGAACATTTCCAAAGAAGGCAAACATGCCAATCATACTACAAAGAGTTACTTCCATTATTGTACCCCCGATGCTTCGACTTGAAGTTTGCGCGATTAAATCATCAGCCATCTTGCTCGAATTCATTCCATTTCAGCTCTTATTGTTTTCGCCTCGAAATTGTGTGGGTTAAACTTTACATGGTTCGCCATATTAAGGGGTTAAAACATGTCAAACTTTTACTTAAGGTAAACTTTTTCGCCCAATCGTTGCTCGCCCTGGTGAATTTAATTTGTGTTAAGATTTTTGCGTCAAACTGTTTGTTCTTAAAATAACTAATCTTACATTAAAAGAGACATGAATCGGCTTCATTCATAGCGATTCAGCCTTTCATTTTAGAAAAAAATTCGTTTCCTAAAGCAGATTAACACTCCACACCTATTGTTTGGAGCAAAAACAGTCTGCTTCGCTGAACGAACAGACTTAAAATGCAATACAGTTTTGTCACATAATTAAAATATAAAGCAATAATTTTAGTCTTCTGTTCATTTATTTCCGCTGGTTTACGTGGCTTTGTAAACTCCGTAACAAGATCCGTTCCTATTTTCTTCGTTTTTTTAAACTTTTTCATCTGCTAATTCTTTCCAGGTGATATTTTCATCTGATCTTTGCCGCTCGTTTATTATCTTAGTGATTTAAGAATGCTTCATCAAGTAGAATGAGCTTAACTTTAAATAATCAAGGGAAAAGATTAAGAATCGATTAAAAACAAAGAAAGCGACAAGTGTGTAACTAATGAAAATTGACATTTCATGCCTAGCCTGTTCCTGTTCTTGCGCCCACTACTTCCAAGCGCTTGCCATGCAGGCTAGTTAAGAGCCTGGAAAAGGCTATTTCATGCCCTGCCAAGCGTCACTTTATTATGTCATCGCAGTCTTTAATCAGAACACAGGATTACCAACCTACTTTTTCTATTCAGTCAGTGAACCATGACTGAAATAGAACATTGGTTCAGCAATTCAAACCGTTAATTTTAAGACAATGCTTTTACAAGCCTCAAAATGCCAAATTAACTGTCCCGCTATAATTTTGGCTCGCAATATTAAATTTTGAGAGGCTCAATAACGAATTTTAAACCGTTTTTAGAGCCTCCCGAATTTAGTTTCGCCTTTACGCCATCTACTCCTGATTGCAAAACCACGGATATGAGTCAAAACGACAGTGAACAGAGGCTGGCAACCCATTTGGCACCTATTTTGAAGGTGCTTCAGAAATTGAATTTAAAAAAACACACTAAGTTAAACTGAACTGACCACAAGTTGTCCAGAGAAGTTGGTTTTTTTTATGTAAACCTCATTGTTGTCGAAAGCACTGACAATTTTACTGGTACCCTAAAATTGTTATGGTTTTGCATCTTCTTAAATGAAGGGTACCCGCTGGAAGTTTTAAAAGCTTTATTGAGAAAGTTTTTCTTGTTGTTCACTCGTGCGTGGCCTTTCTTATAAACCTCGTATCAGCCCCATCGTCAAAAGTTTAATTTGATCGTCGTGCTCGCTTTGCTACATTTTTCGCAACCCTGTCTTCACTCGATACAGGTCATTTCATGAACGCTCGCGAACGTATATCGAACAAGCTCTTCAAGTTTATTTGTGAAAATCATTAGCGTAAGTTTTACCTGTTATTAGGCTCTTACCATACGTGTTGGGGGTTTTAAACAAGGACTGACGACTTGGAGGCATAAAAACTTGGCTTAAGGTCATGTGTAAAAATAACGAATAACGATACAAGCGAAGGAGACGTTAACAGCTTGTCCACACGCTGGCTCGAGGAACATTGAGGTTCGTTTAAGGAGGAGTTTTTATTAAATATTCAGCTTGTTTGCCCACATCAAGGCAAGTGTCACTAGACATGGTTAACTCCTCCACGGGAGGTTTATTTCTACCAGCAAGCTTAGTCTAATCAACCGTCGATTTGTTAAGGTTTCTGATCATCATCAAGTGCTGTATATATTATTTGGGCCGTGAAGTTTGACAGATTACTTCCAATGGAGGACTCCATCCTGGTTTTCCTACTTTAGCGTTGTGTGCTGGCAGCCAGTTGGTTGGGATGGAAATCAAAGACAGACACCTTCAACCCGTGCGGCTATCTGTGATCGTAAACAAGAAGCTATGGGCAGGTTAGTGTAATTGGGTGAGTAGTTTTAACTAACCCACGAACACAAACTATTCAATGGGGCTGAAACTGATAAGCGAAGCGAAAGTTTAGAAATCGTGTGATAAGCGATAGCGCGTGGAAGTTCATGTTACTTCAACAGACAAACAAATTACAATATTTCTAACTTTTACAGTTCATCTCTTGCTTACTCTTCTCTGACCAAAATAACCGATTACAATAATTAGTAATCTGTCACGAGTCAAAAGAGACTGTAGTTTACCATATTCGGTTGACAATCATGTACCTTAATAAGAAGTTAAGAAGTTAACTCAAGTTTTGCCGCTGCATATATGTCGATTTTTATTCCTGCTAAGAATTCGGCGATCACTGAAGGTAAACGGTATTACATAGGGTATAGCGATGGTGTTCACCATACGCTGTCAAAACTAAACCTACGAATTAAGACATAAATCGCGATATAATTCATAGTTGTTAAATAATCTGTCTCCTAAGCGTTTCTCTTTAAAAACTTCAGAAATTGGCGAAATTTTTATTCTAAATATCAATAACAACTAGAAAAGCTGGCTTAAATTTCAAATTGGCCAAAAAAGCGTCGATCGAATTTTAATTGAATCTTAACGGCGCTGTTTCAACAGGTTGATTGTCATTGTTATCTATATTTTATTCTTGTCAATTCCATATAAAACACCATGAATTCCAACTGTCCCACAGTAGAAAAAGAGGATAGTGGAAAAAATAGAGAATCTTTGGACGTTATCATCTCTTGACTCTATACCAGTAAAAAAGAGAATGAATCGAATTCATGACGAAACAATATCGTTTATCTTAACGACTTTTAGAGGACGGTTTGAGCGGGTAAAAGTAAACAGAAAACAATAACTTTTGATGGTTTGTCTTTTCACGACAATCTGATATGCGATTAAACTGCTGCGTGCCGCTAAAAAGCGGTAAACGGAGAGCGCAGGGAAACATGGGACTGATATGAAATGCGAAAGTCCCCCAGTCACAGTGATATGAGCATCCCCGCGTTTTGGGCATCCGCTTTCCCAAAACTCTAGTGATAAGGGCATCCCTCGTATTACCTCAGCTATTTGGGTTAGAGTTAGGGTTAGGGTTACAGGGGATGCCCATATCACTAGGGTTTTGGGAATGGGGATGCATATGCCCATACTCACTGCGACACCCCCTACTGTGGTGCCAACCTCGTTCCCAGGGTCCCTCCTACCCATCCTTGCGAAGCAAGAGAGATGGAGAGAAGCTGCGCAGACCACGGGTGGGAGAGAACCCTGGGAACGAGGTTGGTGAGGTGCATCCTTCCCATGGCACCACGCTATTCATGTCGTGTGAAACCAATGAGTGACGAGTGACGCCTGGACGCGAGGCAGGATAGTGGAAGAATCAAAACTCAGCGTTAAATACATTAAGAGCACTTGCAGCTTGCGTAGCAGGCGACGGTTTTTAGGGGGAAGGAAGAAATGTCTTCGCGCGGCCTCGCACGGCCTATAAAAAGAACAACCGGCGCTTGCTACGCAGCTACGCACTGACTGGGGCACTTGTGGGAATAAGAACAAATGGAATTATCCCCAGAGATATTATCTCTAATCACTGACTGAGGACAGATTATATTCATCTCCGAGCCCTACTACAATATCATTGTACAAGAGACTTGTACAGCTAAGTGTGTGTTGTTTTATTTTAAGGAGAACCTTGGTATATCTGCCGACAGAGCTGCACGGCGTTTCTTTTTGTCTTAATGCTGTTGTACGTGTATTACTTCTCCTGCTACATGAGACATGAAATCCGAGCCGTCTACCATGCTCCTCCTCTCCAGTCCTTTCACTCGCGCTGTCGGGGCGCGTTTAAAACGCTAACCAAAGGGCACTGGGTACAAAGAAATGTCAGCATCCAGGCTTTACAGAACCGAAGACAATTGGACGCTATCTCACGCATGCGCAAGGGCTGGCCCGAGCGACTCTTTCACGGAGACCGACGTTGTGGTCCGAGATTTCCTCTTCCTCGTAAAACAAGAAATAAAGATCGACCTTATGTTTTAGACGTACAAGCTCAGTGCGATACAGACAGCGAGAATTACTGTTGCCATGGGAACACAGGCTGGTGTGGCCATGGCGACAAGTTTTGTGGCTGCCCCAGCTGTATAAATTATAAGTCTTTTATCTCCGCGGAGCTAGCTCAGTGGCTGCCACTTAACGGTTGCCGTGTTATAAATTTCACTCAACAGTCCGCCTGCGAATCAATATCTCGAGGAGTCAGTAGTGTGACCTTCATAGGAGACTCCCTAGTGAGACATCTTTTCTCCGCCATGGTGATCATTTTGACGAATGATCCGCTCCACGGCGCCTTAAAATATAACACCGCACCCAAGATGCGTGACATTTGTAAAGGAGATAGCCAATTCGTGGACAGTATATGTCACGTTCACACTGCAATGACGTGGCGTGACCTAACGGACCATCCCAATTTCTGTGATGGTTGGGCGAAATTTCAAATCTCGTACGTTAAGGCGTATAAAGTGGAAGTTGCAGATCTAGCTCTTCTTGCCATCAGAAAACGTCTCAACAAAGTTGGTTCCGTCGTTCTTATGGGTATTGGAATACACAATAACTTCAACGCCTCAGCGGTTATTCAGTCATACCTTGAGCCCGCAGTTCAGTTGGTTGCAACTTCCAAAAATGGTTGGCCGCACCTTATTTGGTTGTCAACCCATTCAATGGGTCCTTTGAAACCAATCAATTACCATCGTGACCAGGGAAATCCTGCGATTTTGTCCTTCAATAACAGCCTTGCAAAATACTGCGAGCAACACAACATAACAGTGTTTGATAGTTTCAACATGACGGCTGGAGTTCATAGTTTTGACGGTACCCACTTTGGAGTTGGGGTGAACACGATGAAAGTACAAATTCTTCTTAACTACCTAGAAGAAACCTTTTCAAGGTGACAAGGAAGAATAGATATGTGCGTGTATAAATATACAATTCATTTTGCATATACGTACGCTTAGAAATATACTCATTACAGTTTACGCGCGCGTCATACATAACACATGAACAAGTTTACGTAAAGTCATGCATGATTATTGTTATACATACGTCAATCGAGAATCAACACTTTCTATTGTACACATGTATATGACGAGGATCCCGACAGGTTTTTTGCGTTTTTATTTTTAATCCACGCAACTTATTCACTTCTTTTTTTGGTACTCGGGATGTCGGGTTGACGAACCCATTATTGGGGAATCTAAGGGCCTGTTTACATGGAGGTGGGAGACCTAATGTAGGTGAGGTAACCCGCGGCGGGACACCCCACCTATAATGTAAACGTGATCAAACTGAGAGATTATATGGAAAGCCACCTACCTAAGTCGTTTCCGTGGAGATTATTTTGGGCCCGATCGGGCCGGGAAGATGTTTTCTCTCTGTAAACAAAATTAATATCGTTTTTCCTTTTTTAAAGTTATTTTTGTATTACTTTAACTTGTTAGGCCATTTCCAAGTTCCAAAAATTCTTGTTTCGTCCCAGGGTCGGGGTAACGGTGGCGGGGGGGGGGGAACCCAACCTTTTTTCCAGAGGGATCTCCAACACGCCAGGCATGGTAAAATCCCGTCATACGTCAGGTATCAAAACTCACCAACAACCCCCGGCCGTTTACCAATATTTTGCCACAAGTGAGAAGTAAGTGTTGAAGTTGGGTTATGGAAGGGGTAGGTGGGCCTAGCTCTGGTTAGATATGCATGTTGTGTCTTTAGACTACAGAGCACCCACGGTAGTTTATCAATAAAGTCATGCACTTATACAACAAGAGACCCCTTGAACCCTTTCCTTCCTGTGCATTGTAAGGAAATTTTGACTGGAAACAGAAGTATGTTTTGATCTTTCAACCCTTGAAGTAGGCTTGATTACCAGCCGCTGTTCTGGAAATGAGCACGCGCTCCTTCCAGGACCTAGAGTGCGGCGGAAATCGAGCCTACCCTTGAAGGACGAAAGAAAGATTAAATCCTTAGGAAAACCGTTGCGCCTTGTCACCAGTCACTCGCGTGTCACTCGCGTTTCGCGCTTGCCTCTGCGAAAATCGAAGCGCCTGAGGAGTCTGCATTACGAACATATGTCAGCAAAAAATGAGAGGGACATGTTAGGTTTCTGTGCCACTTCTGAATTTAACTTTCGCGTAAAAAAAATCTCAATTCAACCTGGTCTTAAGGGTTGTATCCGAGAGAGCTCTAAGAATGAGGTTGCTCTCAGCTAATTGGAGCAAAGCGGGGGGCTCCCAGCAAAGGCGGATGACAGTAAAGTGCCAAGTGAAAAGTGAGGATATGAAGAGAGGTTTAAGAGAAGATTAAATGCCAAGTATTGGACTGTGCGGACGTTTTTGAACACCGACAATTTCTAAAAATAGTGTTCAAGTCTAAGCGCTGTAACCTTTTGGGTCAATTGGGATGCTGGCTTCCTGTTAGGGCCTTTAATGATCCCTCAACAAACTCAGTATCCCTACGGGGTTACACTGGCCCCCACACGTGGGGAACATTTGGGGTCATACTGCAGCGTCTGTTTTAGAGAGGTTTCCGAGTTATACAGAGAGTGGGGAGCTTTAGCATCCAAGATAGCTACGGCATTAAAAATGTCACTTCTAAAAGGAATTCGCATTTTTGGACCTTCGTCCCGTTTATTCGACCTGGTGGTCGGCGAATTAACGGAGTGAGCAGAAGTGTTTGTTTATATGAAGAAAAGTAGGCGCGGCTAGGAGGGTGATCCTACTATGATCCTACCATCGAAAAAGAGTGACCGGGCAAGGCGGGTCCCCGGGGTCCCCCGGGGGCGGGTCACCCTTCTGGTAGCGCCTTCCCTAGTCCCTGTACGGCGTATTCCCAGACCCTCTCGGTCAACTCACTTTGGTGACGTGTCCGAGGCGAACGGGCGGGACATCTTTGCTTGGACCACGTGACCCGAAACGATTTGGCCGCGCGGAATGAGGCCCTGCAACTAGGCAAGCAGAGCCAACTTCCAACATTTAGTTTTTCACGTAAACAGTGCGCCAAGTTTTGCAAGGAAATGTAGGAAACGTTGGCTCGCCCAGGGTAGCTCGGGTGGGCAATGACCCTTCTACAGCTGTACACAGGAAAAGTTTTCTCCATAAAACGGGGCCTTGAAGAGGTAGTCGCTAAGAGAGAGCTAACTGGAGTCAAAATAAATTTGAATAGTGCAGTGAATAGTGGATGATGCCAAGGATTTTCTTTATTGGACATCTTTAGTACCTAAATGTTATTTTACATTATTTATATTCTCTTTATCTTACGATTTTACAATACTTAACGATTATAACTTGCGAAGTTTAGGCTATGTGCAGGATGGTATCACTTTAACCGACTACTAAAAAAATGTGGCTTTTGTTTTCTTGTAAATATTTATTGGGCTTCAAGGTTACTAAACCTTACTCGAACTTCTCTCAAATGCAATCTGTTAAGAAAGGATAACTCAAAGTTAATAGCTGTAGTTAAATGATGCCATCGCGCAAACGAGCGATCAAAGCTTTCAAGACTTTGCTTTGTATCTAGAGCTCCGTCCTCTCAGTACTAACATGCCGCTTTTTAGCTGTTTGTCTCCTTCACGTGAAAGAACTATCACGATGGAAAAGCACAATGATAGGTTCCCATTCTGCAGTACTTTGGTGAATGTCTTCTTTCCATCGCCCAACCTCCAGAGATGTGTCTGTCATAACATTGTACAAATCTGCTCAACGGCCGCAGAGAAGTCTTTACAGACAGCAAAAGGTGGTTTCTCAAGGCGATTTTCATCTCCTTCCCGGTATTTACCTGGAAGATCATTTAAGTAGTTCGTCAAGAGGCAGGAATTCACAAAGTATATCTAATACACTTTAAAAACTACTCGGAAACCTTAAACAGATCACAGATATGTACATACTAACTCACTGAGAAGCTATAACGTAAATTTTCATACGCAAATGAGTTCTAACCAATCAGAGGAGCGAACGATGCTTTTCACGCAATAAGTCCAATCAGAATCTCGAACGATGTTTTTTCACGGGTGAGAAAATATACGTCCATCAATCCAAAGCTACAGAGATGTGTGAGTTTCGCGTCAAAATTCCAGCCTTTTTAGACAAACCGGTCATTTTCGTCAAAATCGTTCATTTTTATTTGTACATTCAGAAAAAAAGTTAAATATTACTTATGATTCCTGGATTACTTCATATCCTTACCCTCATAATTTTTACCAAGCGTTTTTTTAATGCTAAAGTACTTCGTTTTCTTTGTTATTTCGCGGCGTGTAGCGGGGTATTTTGGCATTTTAGGATTTGGAACTCGTTTTTGTGTTAGAAATCTCACTCGTTCGATGCGCTCACTCGTTCGATTTCTGATACGTCAACAACTCGAGCGTAAATACCGTTCGCACGCACTTTCCATGAAGTTTTCCATATTTACACAATTTTAAGGAATGGTTGAAAATTATATGTTATGACAAGGGTTATGGTAAAATAATAGAAAGCGAGTGTGAAGCTACGTTCACAGGGCAACAGACGAATTTTCGTCCGGCTGAAAAATTTGACCGGACACTACTAGGGACTTTAAGATCCAACGACGCGGACGGCAACGAGAACGTCAAAAAAACAATAGGTTTGATTAGCAAAACAACAACTTTGCACGTGCACCACGTTTCTTTTGTACATTTCTTTGCCCGTTTTTGCACGACTAGGACGTGAACATGCCCAATTTCGCGTTTCATGGAGTACGTAAACAAGTAACGACGAAATTTTGTTTCTCTTTCTGCACTTGGATATGGTCCTTAGGAATTCAACTCCAGGAGGGCTCGCCTACATTTGACAAAGTAAGTGGGTAGGAATAATTTCGATAAAGACGGAAAGAACGCAAATTCACTTTTTAAGCAACGTTCTCATTGCCGTGGCGTCGTTGGATCTTAAAGTCACTACTTTATTCACCAAGGACCGTTCAATATTTTTGCCCTGTTCAAAAGAAACTTTCAACGGCTAGGCGTCTGAATTTGTGCACGGTTAGGCTGGTTCCGCGTGAACGGAACAACTAAACCCACGAATTTTCAACCGGTCGAAAATTCATCCGGTTCCGTCTGAGCGTAGCCTGAGTTTACATGAAAGGAATAAACTAACCTGTTTGTACAAGAAATCCTTTTATACCAATAGCTTCTGCTCCACCAATGTCGTCCCTTACATCCTAAAGACAAAAATGGCGTTGAATATTTTTAAGTCCGTGCCTGCCAACAAACCCTAACAGACAAAGGTTTGAAGTTACCCTGGTTCATTAATTTTGAGCTAAAAAAGTCAGCAAGGAATCTGCATGAACATATAGATGATAGCAAGCTCTTTTGTGTGATTTGTGACTCGTTTACCGATGACGCACTTGGGAATTCTTAAGAACTCGTTGAAACGTGTCCATGCGTTCCAGATCGAATTGAAATTTGGAAGTGTGGGTTTTTAAGGAGAGGGGAAAACCAGAGTACCCAGAGAAAAACCTCTCAGAGCAAGGGAGAGAACCAGCAACAAACTCAGCCCATATACATTGGTGAGGGGGAGTTCTTTCCCTGCTGCGCCACCCTCCCCCCCCCCCCCCCAATTTAACTCTGAAAATAACCCTACAACAACGTACACAGTGGAACACAAAAGGACAAGGTACACTGTACTTGTAAGTCTATACGGCTATGAGGATGACCATTGACCAACACATTTGGACAAACGTTGATTAAAATATTTCAGCTTTAGACATTAGAAGAATGAAGTGCAACTGGTGAGCAGTAGGCACGCATTGTTCATTGTTGTGATTAAGAGAAGGTATGGCCTGTTTGAGGCATCGAGACAGCTGGCTATTTTTTTCTTTTCCGGTGCCCCTACTACATTACAAACAACAAAAATGACTTTGAAAAACTGTTAGGCTAACAATTTTTCAAAAACCAAAAAAAAAAACACAATTACTGCAATCCATTTGAATCTTCCTCAAGTTTGTCTATCCGTGTCTCCTTTAATATTTGCTGTGTTATTATCTTCTTTTCACGCTTTGAGCTGTTATTTTTATGTTTCACTTAGTTTGGTGAGAGTTTGCACTGTTTCATGACACACATCCTTTAAGATATAAGACATTTTCATAATAAATCATAGCCTGTGTAGCAGACACTGGTTTTTGTTGGGTGAAGGGAGAAATTTGAAGGCCAATAATCCTCAAATGTGACGGGTAGGCTGTACACAGTAAATTTAAATGTAAGTGAGTGCACGAGGAAGGGAAAGGAGAGAAGGCCTCCTCTTCCCTTTGTGTGCTTTCCTCATGTGCTCCATTAAAACTAGCCAAAAAAAGTAACCAGCACCTGCCACACAGGCTAAATAAATTGTATCTCTTTTAGCAAATTTTCTTCATTTTATACAAGCCAACAATTACTCAGGAACAGTGAAAATTCAGTATTTACTGTAAAGCTATTTGAGATTTAACTCACATCGCCAATCATGACTGTGGACTGTGGGTCACACTTCATTTCCTCCAACGCATGTGCAAAAAAGGTGGGCTGTGGTTTGCCGATAACTTCAGCTTTGACGTCTGAAGCGAATTCAAGAGCTGTTACAAAGGGGCCTGGACCTAGTGCCAGCCCATCTCCTCTCTTGTAGTATCGTACTTTGTGAACTGCTATAAGTGGACAACCATCCAGCAAAAGCCTGTAAAAGGTTGACAAAAAGTACAAAACCGTAAATCCTCCTAAGACCTAGACTGTTTAAACAGTCTGCTATTTTTTCCGAAAGGTTGTCTAGATTGAGTGCTTTGCATTACGGGCCGCCATCTTGGATACAATGAGTGCCAGACCAATGAATAATATTAGGATATTTGACAAGAAACCTGCACCTCACATAAACCCTCCCAAAACTTGGGTTTTGGTAGCCTAATTCAAGTTAAAAAGTGTCGGGCGCGGTTAGGAACCAGATGGGTGACCTCTCACAAATATCCTGTTGTGAAGGTCCCTAAGTATTTAATTCTTTCTGTTTTTTCTCCTACTTCTTCCTGTGCTGCCCTATTTAATTTTTAAATGTGTATTGAAAAGCATATTCAGCATTATTTTCGCTTGTGGGATTCAAAAAAAAAAAGTACAAACACAACAGTGTACAAGTTTTAACTTCATTTGGACCAATCAATTGGCAGGGAAAGAACCTTGAGCTAAATGTGGATTATCCACAGTGTAAAATGGATTCCAATTGGATTTTTTGGAAAAAAAAACAAGAAAAAATCTGTTAAGATCATGCATGACTTTAGACCTGATTTTATGAGTGGTTCTGATGATTGCATCATTGGGTGGTGACATTACACACTGGAAACAGTTGGTCTTGTCTCCTTCACCCTTCCTTATCAACCAGAAGGGGATGTAAAAAAAAACCTTGTGCACAAGTTTTCAAAAAGAGTTGGAATGTAGGGACCTAGTGGTGTGGTTTATGTTTCTTGGGGGAGGGGGATGGTCACAGACCTGAGCCACAATGTTGCAGTAAAACTGCCAAGAATAGGTGAATCTAATAAAATAAAGAGCAGAAAAAATAAGGCAATAGGTCCAGTACCTGAATGCCTTATTGAGCATGTCATAACTGAAACAATCAGGAGCGAGTCCCACTACAACAGCATTGGGATTATTGACATCAATTCCATGAAAATCCTTGCTTGCATCTGATCCCAAAAATAATAAAGGTCGCAAGTTTCTCTTTTTTACCACCTGTCGTGCTGCAGTAAGTGAAGTAAAAACTTCTTCTGATTTGATGTCAAATCCTAGCCCATTCAGACGATTCAGCAATGTGTCTTTTGACTCTTTAGTGGTGTTAGTAACAAATCGAATGGACACACCAGTCTTTCTAAGCCTGTGAAAATATAAGAAAAAATATGCAGTACACAAACAAGAGAATTTTTAGGGAACAGAGGGTGACTGTTGTTCCTCAATCTATAAAAAATAACAGTTGTTTCTCTCTGTTTCCAGTCACTAAATTGGTGCCCCTGAGAAGGACACCAAACTGGTTTCATCAAACAAAGCTCTTGCTATAAACAGGGCTTCTGATATTTCGCGTGGTCGCGGAGCCGCAAAATTCATATATATCCACCAAAAGAAAGTGTTATTATAATCTATACTTCCCATTAAAGTATTAAACCACTGCATTGTGCATTATGGGGGTCTTGTCTGAAGTAAAAATTCTAGCCCACCTATGCCAAAAAAAAATAGCATGTTTATAGGTGGGGGAGGGAGAGGTGTAATAACGGCAGTATGGGCATGGTCAGTGATAGATTTTTACGTACCAATTTATTATCAGTTGAAGGAGCTCATGTTAGCTTTCCACATAACCCCATGCATACATTTATTCTTGGTTTGCAACCACGTGACATGTTGAAGGTCAATACCATGTAATTTTTTCTCAAAGAATTTACATGAAAATAGAGTTTAGTTCCCAGAGGAGAGAAATGCTTTTGTTCTTGACCACCAACATGACCGCTGTGACGTCACGTGCTAACCAGCAATTAAGCTTGCATTATTATTCATTTAAACTATTTCCCCAATTCTGATTGGCTAAAAGCACATGCATAATTCATCATAACCAGTTACTGATGACCAAATTTGGAAATGACATCAAAAATGCAGCCCATTACAGGTTAAGGCACCGTTACTGAGAAGACCTGGGGATGAGGTTGAGTTGTTTTGGTTGTGAAAAAAAAAGAAGGCGGAAATTTCAGTCGTTTCAAAAGCAAGAACCACAGCTGGAACTAGGCAAAATAATAGCTAAAAACCCCGGTGGGGGGGGGGGGGGGGGACTTTGGGAATTTCTGGGTGGGGATGTGCCGATGGGACCTTGGAACCCTTAACCTGTACCAGAGCTAGTTCAGCTGAATTTTGCTACCCTATACTAGAGTAAACTCCCCAAATCCCCCCTATCCTAGAGTAGCTGTTTCCCTAGTCTAGATAAAACCTTCAACCAACTGATCAGTTTCCTGAAAAATGATACCCTATTCTAGACCCAAACGCTCTGATTTATATACCCTATCCTAGAGTAAACTGCTTGAAAACCATACCTTTCACAGCGGCACATACCTATATAGCCCATATATGGAAGTACCCCCCCCCCCCCCCCCCGGGCTAAAAACATGGCAAAAACAGCTCGGTGGATAACACCCTCTTCTATCTGCTTAATTTTTCATATCCTACTCAGCCTCATTCATTAATTGCTAATCATTTGACTCTGTTCATATTAACTATTTGTGAGAAAAAGCATGCCATAATAAATGTATAGGGTTACCCAGGGGGTTAACTCCAGATTTCAAGTGACAGGGATGATCAAATGGGGGTAAAAATCAAAACCCAAAAAAATATCTTGGGCTTCAAACAAAACACAAAAAATCCCCTGGACCAAAATTTAACCCCCAAAAAATCTCATGCCGAATTTCCGAGCCATAAAAATTTCGAGAGGAACTACGCGGCCGGTATACACGGAAACTATCATATTATAACCCCCAAAAATCCCTACTTAAATCAAGCTACCAAAAAAAATACTTGCCAAAATTTTCCTACCCCAAAGAATCTTGAAACCTAAAATTTCAAACCCAAAAAAATCTTTCGATCATCTCTGCCACTTGAAATCCAGAGTACCCCCCTTGGGTGGGGTTATAAGGAAATCTTACCGGAGCTCAGAGTATTTATACCCATAAAGGGAGTAAATGGCCCGTATATACAGCAACACTTAAGATCGACGTTCTTAATGCCCAATAGCGAGAGATAAATGTATCGTGACAGACTATTAAAATCGTCAAATCCGAGAATAATTTCACCGGCTCTAAGTCGTATGAATACCAGGACAGATATTGGATTCACTTTCACCTATAACGATCTGCAAGCAGATTTAACTATATTTTTGAATAATTACCTTTTAAGAGCTTGAATTGCTCCAGGCATCACCGTATTTTCGACGTGAATGGTCCCGCTCAGATCAATGAGAACACCGCTAATTTTTGCCGCCATTTTGTTTTTGAGAGATATGCTGCTGACCATTCGTGGGCGATTATGTACGACCTAGTACCCAGTCTACTTTGTTTGACTTGATCAAGGCTTGATGGCTTGTATTTGACTGAGAACGATCGTTCTGTACTATTTTTTGACCTAATGGGAGTCATTTTCATGAGGTAGGAAAAATGTAACGAAAGGTGGTGACATGAGCAGCGCCACCTTTTTCAGTGGAGTTTTTGGTGGGGCGGGGGGTGAGGGGAGGGGATTCTCCATAATTTACTTAATTTTTTTTTTCATTATCTCGGGAATTTGGGTGTATTTTGACACTTTCTCTTATTACTCCTTCCTATTTGGAAAAAGAGCTGATACAACACACAAGTGACAGGTCAGAGAAGGAGTGCATTTTTGAGTCTTTGTGTGTCAATGCGGGAGCTTAAAACCACACCCTTTTCTATAAAAAGTTAAACTGCACCACTTTAACCCTATTTTAGACTAAGTGCAAAACATCTCCATGTCATTCCATATATTTTTAGTACAACATTTTGGAGGATCTGGATGGGTTAACTGACAACTGACATTTGTATCCCCTAGATGTAATCTTCAATGGTGCCGACAACAAAAACTACATAGAATAGCCCTCCATAGGAGGGTGGAGGTGGGGGGGAGCATTTGCGGATAAAAAATAATGAAATGTCCCAATCCAACTGGCGCAACGTACCTTGTTTTTTGTTTTAAACAGACGAGTTGACGTTTAAAATTATACTTGAACTTCTCAAAATACCTCTTGCTTTGTTGTTTGCCCTTGCGAACATCTTGACGATCGCAACAGTTGGTGTCTTGTGACAGTGAACAAGCATGCAGCTGTTTAACTGATCTTGCTTCATCATGTTCATAGGGTATGTTTTAAGGCAACTTGGAGCAGAAAAACTTTGCTCCAATGTAGAGACTCTTGTTTTTTAAAAAAATGGAACATACAGCAAAATTAAATGCAGGACTGACCCAACTGATTCATTGGAAACCCATTCAATTAAAGTTTGTATAAAACTAGTGTTTTTAAGTCCTAATGAGTCACCCGTGTTAAAATGTAAGAAAGTTATTTATTATTCTACAACCCCCTCCCCCACCCCGCCCCCACAAAAAAAGTTGGGGGAGCTGAAGCCACCTACGATACAGGTTGAATGTTTAATTATGTATTAACTATTGGGCTTTAACAAGATGATTGATTGTCAAGCCTCTACTTTGTATTGAACAATTACACTAAGGAGTACTACTAACACTGGCTTTTTAAGCCTTTATTTATCGAAAAGATACAAAATGTACATTGTGGGTGTAATAATAAGTTAAACCCTAGAACAGCATTGTAGCAACTTACAAAGAACATTTTAAAATATTTTTGTGTTAAAAAATGCAAATCCATACAAGTACAAATGAACAATATACATTTAAATTCCTAAAATTTGAAAAGTGAAGTTTAAGTTAAACCCCTTTGAATGTAGGTACGTTATTCTAAAAGTGACATCACGTAATTTATAATTGATAAAAATATATACTGTTATCTGAAAATCTCCTGGCAAAGGTAGCCAATTGAAAAAAAAACACAATGATCAACATTTTACAAACTGGCAATCTTTTTGGCAGTAAAATAATATTAAATATGAGGATTAAACCTTCTTTTATGTGGTATAATTACATAAATATTTCACTTTTGTTTAAAACCTGTTGAACAGTATCTGGATCACTGTCTTAGCTGCACTTCTCAGAGAAAAAAATAAAGCATTTGAAATTTTGTCCTTATTATTGCGGTGTCTTGAAAACAAAGACCCCTAAGCCCCGCTTTAAGACCCCCCAGAAAATGATTAGATATTGATTAGGGTTAAGAAACTGAGTGAATCAGGTTCCATTTAAGTCATTATACTGGACAAACTGACCTGAAAGTTGATTAACTAAGTTTCCTAACCCTAATCAATAAAGTTCAGAGTCATTCAGTGAGGGGCTTAGGGGTCTTTGTTTTCAAGACACCCCTTATTATTGTCTTAACTTACTATTAGGAAACAACTGTTTAAGTATACTTGTCCCTAATTGGAAATTTACATGTGTTCTTCATTTCTGAGAAGGTCAATTGTAAATCTGAGTATCCTGTGGTTAGGTACCCTATTTACAGTGCAGCTACAAAGTCCCACAGGAAGGCCAATCAGACACCTCCATTACATGTTTTTTCGGATGTTTGTTGGACAAGCCAATGCAGGTAACTAACACTGCATGTAAGAGCAGAGGGAATTTGGTAGTATTATTACAATAAAATAACCCTAACTACTGTAGCTATAATATGATTTCATGATGTTGTTGGCATTCCTTCTTGAAGAATACTGGATAATAGAGTTTTGTCTTGGAGTGCATAGTCCACTTCTTTCTCATCTATTTTGAGTGTTACCTGTAAAAGAGGCAGTAGTATATTCAAATGTGTTGTGATGTAAATGTGTTTACCATCTTGATTGGGTTTGAAGCGGGAAGGGGCTTTCTTTGCTGAACAGGTTCCTGTCTATAGACTGCTGCCTGTAGGCCAAACTGTGTTGTCTTTACAAAGTTCAAAACCTTTTGGCTTCTTTACAAAAATGTAGCATGGGGAATCTTAAACTACATGTTGTTCCACAATCTTGGACAATATAGATGAGGGAGGGGGTGGTGGGGGGTGGGGGTTTGCTGTTCCATTTCATTCTTTCCAAGATTGTAGCTAACTGTGAACTTTCGTTAAGTAAAGCAAACCCCTAAGAACATTTTCTTTTGTCTAGACAAAATATAAATCAAAATAGCTTAAAAAGTTATCTCAGGTGAACCCCTGAACTGAACATGTTTTGCAACCTTTGTAACTGTTGTACAAACTTTTAGTAGAATCAAGCTCTACCTTTTTCCATAATTTTTTTAGTATATTACATGACAAACTCCAGGGAAATGTAATAACACTCTAGAGAGGACTTGTGCATCTTGTCAAGCTAGACTAACCTTCATCATTCTTGTGTCCTTAGCTCTCTTGATTCCAAGAAGTCCTCTTGTTTCCAGTATGTTACACAAACCAAGAAAATCTTCTTGGCCAAGCTGGGAAACTTTCCGCCTGGTGCAGATCTTGCAGTAAGTGTCATGAAACTGCAGTAGACAGAATTATTATTCACATTATTAAATATGGATTTGATGGAAATAATTCATTTTTCTCTCTTGCAGCATGTGTGTTTATACTATACCAGCAATGGAATAAAAATAATCTCTTGTATGTGTCTGTTTTAAATTTTTTAATTTTCTTGAATGGGGCATCATTTTGATAGCAAAATTCTTCTAAAAGGGGGTCAAGATTTGGATACCTGGGCAACACTTTGTACATTATGTACCTACTCAAAATCTGCCAAAATGCAATGGGGCCTTTATTAAACTTAAAATACCCTGTGTTAAGCACACATGAGTATCAGTGAGTCCAACTAATTTCTATTTGTTTCCTGTGAAACAATGATAGCCGACTGCAGATGTTGATGCACATATTGAACAAGAGTCAGCTGACCTCTCAACTGATAGTATACTAACATGTTGACGCATACAAAATTACACTGGAGATCCCAGTTCTGTTTGTGAGTATGTGAAAGAAGCTAACTTGAAATTCAAAACCTACCTTTCCTAACACAACCTCTTTGGTGTTGCGATCTTTTGTCATTAATAGGAAGGTACAGATGAGAAGTTTTTGCTGCAAAGGAATAGTTGGCTGTTCAATGCCAGGTCCTGCCACCAGACGAGATCCATAAACTTCAGCTACAACACTAGCTATTTGGGAAATTCCAACCTTTTTAGGTTTTGGTGGAGTTTCAGGTCTTTTGCGAGGAGATTCAGCTAAAGAGAAATAATTTAACAGCACTGTAAGTATACTACAGTGAAAAACTGCTGCTGGTAGTAACTAGCCTGCATTAAAGATGTTGTCTAAACCCCAGTTAGTCAACTTCTCTGAAGCAGCACCGCTATCCTAAACCTTGGCTTAGATTACCCGTGCTACATAATATTGTATTTTTGGGTATAGCAGCTAGTAGGTAACTTTTCATTCTAGAAAATGTTTTGTACCTGTTTGGACAGGCTGTAAAATTTGCTGTTTCCTTTCTCCAGATTCTACAACTTCAACTGCTCTCCTGAAAAATGACATAGAATAGTTTGGAAACAGAGAAACTCATTACAACGTACATGCTATTAATTGTCAGAATATTCCAGAGCAGATTGAGGTGGAAATTTCAAGTTGGCCCATGCACCTCTTCATCAAGTTCTTTTCTTTGACAAGAAATTTTGGTCCATGTGTCTCTTTCGAACCCAGGGATCCAGGACAAACAAGTATGTTCTATTCACAACAGTTGTCAAATAATGATAAGGAATACAATGATGTTTTTTAAAGTATCTGATCACTGGTGTTACCTGCAAATATCTAAGGCCTTCCTCATATCCCCAGCCATGGCTGACACTTTCCTTGCACAAAACTGTATTGCTGATGTATCCAGAATACTGTTCCCCTCTTCAACCTGGAATCAAATGAAATAATTATTTTAATATTGATCAGCCCCTTCATTAGACCAAACCAATGCTCTGTTTTTTGAACACAGTAACATGGGGGGTACACTCTTAAATTTACTATGGAGGTGTGCCACTGAGTCTCTGAGACTCTGGACCTGTTTCAGGCAAAAGGAGATGAATTTGCGACCCTGTTCCTGACAATAATTGTTATAAAAACAGAAATCTTGTTTTTGTGGCTGGCTCAGTGATAAAATGACACAAGGAGTGTAGTTTTGCTTGTAAGTTCGATCGAGAATAATCAGGAATTATTGGGGGTATTTTTATTCCCTGTTTCCAGAGCCAGAGAGGAAAAAAGAATATCCTGCTGATGAGCAAAACAATTACCTTTATAGCCCGTATATGGGAGTACCATCCCAGTCAGGAGTAAAACCTAGTGGACACACTTCTCTATCTAATCCAACCCCTCCATCCCCCCTTCCTTCTTGACACACCCGTCTTACCCCATTACCCATCCCACCTCCTGGAGACAAGCCGGATCATATATTTAGGTTTCTGGGAAACTGCCCACCTACCCCTCTCTTAAGCCAACATTAACACTTACTGCTCATTTAGGGCAAAATGTTGGCTTGGGGGAGGGGTAGGTTGGCAGTTTCCAAGAAACCTGAATTGATCCAACATGCCTATGCTTCTGGCCAAACAAAATGTCCAAATGATTGTAACTCACCACTGTTAGTCTGTCCTGTATAATTTTGACAATCTGGTCTCTGGTATATGGGGCAAAGTGAAGAAGTTCAGGTTTACCTGGAAGTAAAATTCAGATATGTTAAAGAACTTAATAAAATTTTCAATTTCATTTATTTTAGCCTATTTGTAGATACTTTGCTGACAATTTGTATATTTTGTGTACTACATTGTATGTACATCTAAACAAATATGGCACTCTTGCAGAGTTTTATGAAAATATAAAACAGCATATGCAAAACCAGCAATTAAAATAAGTTGTGTAAACCTTAAGTGACAGATACTTACACTTTGGCCTTGCTTGTAGTCTAGGAAGAATTCTGTCTGTCAAGTCCAGAGCATTTGCTATTCCTTAGAGAAAAGAAAGTTGTCGGTTTTTAAATTTTACCGGGTAACCCTTGCAGGGAAACAATCAGGCCACTGTGCACCTTACTCAATGCAGTGTACAGTCATTCCTTGCTGCCCACCAAACCCATCACCCACGCCCCTTATTTGCCTTTTTTGACCTGACATTTTTTCTGGGCGTGGTAAGATAAAATTAAGGAGCCTAAATTGTTTCACAGAACATAAAATCTCATGGTGATACTCCTTCAGCTGATCTTTTCTTACCGATTAAAACAAGCTTTGATTTTGGCAGAGATGGCCACTCAAAAATGGTGTAGAGGATTTCTTGGCTTTTGGATTCCAGTTGATCCATTTCATCCAAGATTATAATTCTGCAAATATAAATAAATAAATAAATACCAATAATTTATTCTACTTATTTAAAAAGCATAAGACTTTGAAATGTTCAGATCAAATATTTAACAAGTTGCTGGTGCTCTTGGTGTTGTTGTGAACCCATCCCTTCCTTAAGATATTGTTTTCCTGTAAAATTTACTTTGCATTCTGACCATCAGCCTGTGATAATTATTTTTGACTGTTTACCAAAGGTATGACAAAAACAACAGCTTACAAAATAATGTCTATAGGTTTGCATGTTTTCTGAAAATTTTTTTCAAGGGATACTCTCCCATTCTTAAAATCGTGATTGGAGAATCCAAATGAAAAATACTGAGTTCTTACCAAAAATGTTTTTTTTTTTAAGGAAAGCTATCAATGGTTTTTTGTGAGGTGCATGATGTACATAAAAATTTATGACCTACAAATGTAATACTTGTCAAGTGATAGGCAATCTTGTTATGTTATAGAACACTAAACTACATAATAAATATTAAGATTTGGCTTAAGTTCATGGCAAACCAGTGCATTAATGAAAGTGGAATTACCTTGTGAGTTTTGATGAGGCAAATTCCTCCTCCAAAAATTTTTGTGTCACCTTGGTAGGACACTTTTCTTCGCCTACTAATTCAACTGCTATTTTCTGGAAAATATCCTGTGCTTGCTTTAATGCCATGCAGTTTATGAAAATAACTTGACATTTTCTTATCTCAGCCTGTTAATGGGTAAGAAAACAATGAGTTCTATGTGTTAATTGTCAAGTCTAATATAATAATATGGTCTACATGTAGTAGCCGGATACAACATGCTTCATTGCCATATACAGCTTTATTACAATAGAGTTTCACCAGGGTTTGCAAGACATATATGGAGTATCCTGATGCGGTGGTCTTGCATAAACACCTGGAACTTTCAGTGTGCAAAGAAAGTCGAGTCGGATAGCCCGGGGCTACTGATTTTTGTTAAAGTGCTGTGTTTTGGGGAAACTCAAATTACAGAAGGATTGTAATCAATCCTGCTAATCAAAAAGGGTTTTGGGGCTAGTTGAAATGACTTGTGGGCTAGTACATTACTATCATCACCCAGTGGCAGATCCAGGGGGCCTGCCCCCCCCCTCCCCCCCTATCTTTAGACCAAACTGAGGCCGGAAGGGCCGAAAAAATTTTTTTGGGAGACTGCCTTATCTCAGGGTCTAGATGACCGCCGCCCCCCCCCCCCCCCTTCCTCATTTGAAGGTCTGGATTTGCCAGTCTTACCAACACTACCACTATCATGATCGTCCAACTATTGATCTTGTAACAAATGTACATGATAAGCCTTGATCATCACCAACAAGACTCTTTGCTTTTATCATGGTCATTTCATTTACCTTCATTTCAAGCATGATTCTTGTCAAGCAAGCTGTTTTTCCTGTCCCGGGTGCCCCTGAAATGTACAAACTTCCTGGTTTTCCCTTTGGCAGATGATTGTGTAGAAATGATCTGATTTCTGCGATCTCCTTTTCTCGACATAGTAAGTTGTCAGGGTGTGAAGAATGTAGTGCTCTTCTCACTTTAGAATATTGATGACCTTTGAAAATAAGAGTAAGTAATTTATTATGATGTCAATTTTATTTCAATAATATTATTCTGAGAATGCAAGATTCTTGGAGGAGTCATTAGCAGAAGAAGAAAACAAAACAATCATAGAGCACAATCAGAATGACATGCATCGTGATTGGCTCATTCTTCCTTTTCTGCTTGCCAATACAGACATGAAGGAGTGGAGTCACAAACATATTCTTGCTATTCTGACTCCGTCATGCATGCAAATCCCTTATGAGTGCAATATTTTATTTTCACTTGGTCACAAGTACTCCTGGGATGCATCCCCATCACTTTTACATGTATATGGGAGTTGTTACCCCCTCCCCCCCCCACACACACACACACCCCTGGGCAAGTGCTCTTACAATTAGTGCTCTTGCGAGAAGTTGGCAGTTGATCACTTATCACTTCTGACATGAAGCCTTTTACTACACGTACCAGCTCTTGGCTATTTAGAAAAATAATGATGGAACTTCTTGGCGGTTTTAAATTACCTTGATTGTTTGACATTTTTGTCATTAGAAAGATCAATTCTTTCGATCTACATCAACTGAAATCTGGACTATCCTCCTGGGAATCAACACCACTACTTACCATCTTGACGAGCAAGGGACAGCATTTGTTTTGCTCCTGGACTGTTAGAACTGTTGGTAGTTGCATCAGTAGTCTTTCCCTTGTTGTTTTTCTTCTTTGAGGATTTGGGAATTTCTTGAGCTTCACTAGATGACTCTGGCAACCACAGAGAAGGTGAATTACTATACTAGCAGGCTTATAAGTTTGGATCATTATACGACTGCACCTACCCCTCCCCTAAGCCAACATTAACACTTACTTCTCTCTAAAGGCAAAATGTCAGCTTAGGGAAGGGGTAGGTGGGCTTATATGTTTTTGTTGATTCAGTTCTGAAGTGAGCTATGGTGGAGAAATTGTACCATTCTAAATTTTAAATTTGTGAACAAATCTTTTAGTTTATATTATTAAACCATTAAAACAAAATCTATTTGACAGGTCTTTTACGTGTTACTACGCCTAATAGCTACCATTGAACCTCTCCACAGTGGCCACCTTGGGGACAGAAGAAAGTGGCAGTTGTAGAGAGGTTAAAACAAGAGTCAATGTATGGACTGTCCGCCAAAAAAATGGCCATTTTAGAGAGGTGGCCGTTAGTGGAGCTTCAACTGTATTTACTAAACTTGGAGGTGCTGAAAGGGGGTCATGTCACTTACAAGGGCTTCAAACTAGTATAGTGCTTTGTTAGAAAAAAGTTATTTGTATGCAATTTAAGAGTAAAATTTTGATTTTTTCCTGTATTTATATCTTTTACAATATCAGTGCTGTGCTCTGAGGAAAATTGAAGGGAGCCCAGTGCTCTGAACCTCTTAAGTCTAGGGTGCTCAGCATGTGATTTGTATTTTAAAAATAACATTTTCTAGTCGCCCAAGAGCAACAGGAGTTCTGCTAGAGTACAGCTCTGTATATATTATAGAATTGCACCACATACCATCTTGGTTTGCGAATGTCAGCTTTTGCTTTGGATGAGAGTTTTCTGTGTCACTGCAAACCACATCTTCGGGGTTTCCTCTGTTGTTCTTTCTCTTCTTTGGAGAAACAGTTTGAGTTTCCACTGTTGAAAACAGATTTGCGAAGAAATCATTTAAGTGGCAGGATCTTCTTAAAAAGGACTTAGCAATCGAAGAATATGTCGGTGTTTGAAGGAAAATCCTACCGCCAGAACACTATCATTCCTTGTATGAAGGGCAGCGTGACAGTCACACCGCCTTCTTCGACATCACGGTCCCGCGCGGACAGATAATAGTTTTGGTTTATGAAAAAGGTACAGACGGAAAATAAATCGAGACCGCAAAAGCAGGATACACGATTGGGAAAGTGTCGAAACACAAATTTCATTCAGTGAATTTATTCCAGTGATGAATGGGTCAATTTAAAGCCTTTTGTGTTTGGAAGATGTACGCTTGCATACAAATGAGTAGAAAATCTAATCTCATTAACTATGTACGTGCAGGAGAATCGAGATAGAAACTGGCATTTCTGGACCAAAATTACGAGTAAATGCCGCTTTTCTAATCTAAAATCCTTGAGACGTGCTTCGATTAATCTCAACTAGCGATCTAACAAATTTTGCAACGAATCAAGCAGTGAAGCTTGCGCGGGAAATTTCAAGGCTAAGGGATAAAGTTCGGCCTAGAATTTTTCGATTATTTTCAGTAAGATCCCTGAGTAAATTCGACACATTTCCAAATAAAGTCTCAATGTTTGATATTTAACGAGCTGAAGAAGCAAAGAGAAGGTCTTCCTCTTACCTTTCGTGGCATCGCGTCGCTTTCGAGGCGACGTCGTCGATGCTGGAGTTTGCTTTCCTCTTGTTTCGACAGTGCCTACGTTTTCTTTCTGTTGCGATCGAGTCTTCCGAACACGAAACTCTATTTTCGTTTGGCTATTGCGAGTAACTCGAGGCATCCTGAACAAAGTTCTGGCAAATGAAACTGACAATAATTGAAATAATCAAGCGAATCGATTCTAAGCAATACTGAACTATGAATATGAAATGAATTAAAGCATCATGGTAGCCAAATATTCGCGCGAAAATGTCTAAGCCAATCGGATTATAGTATAGGATTTCATCGACGCCGGTGAAATACTTCCTTGTCAGCGGCTTACTTTAGAAAGGCAGCTGAGATTGACGCCATTTTGTTCGAAAAAAATTGAAAAGGGGGAAGATAAAAGGTCGATCTTTAATCGCGATTTAACATCTGCGAGTTCGCAGTAAGTGTTCGTGGATATAAACAATGGCGGACAAGATCGAAGAACTCAAAGCTAAGATAAAAGAGATGGAGATCGCGTTGGAAATGGAGAAAAAACGTAAGGGACCCGTTCGGGAGAAAATCAATGAGATGAGCTCTGAAGTCGTAGACAGCAATCCTTACAGGTAGGAAAAAAAACAGATTTTGTTTCGAAAGAATAGAAATCATTCCCAGATAATAAAGGAGAAACCACAAAATGGACTATGATGCTGAATGTCAAGATCGTTTTATCCTTTTTTGTAATTAATAAAAAGGTGCATATTTAAGCTGCTCTTTTTAAAGGATTCCTGGTGTTTCGCCGTGGTAGCAAAAGCGTTTATTGCAGTTTACTTCTCGTAGTTTTGTCTATATGATTATCATTAATTTTCTTGTTGGCGTTTTTAAACTGAATCTGTCTAGATTAATCCCTCCTGTACGTGAGAAGGGAAATAAGCTTGCATAATTTCTAAGAATAAAAATGGAAATCATTTCAAATGCTAGTAGTCATATGTTTGATTCAGAGCATAATTATTTGAAATATGAAGTACATGTTACACTAAACATGTTACTGTTATATAATAAACGTCTTGGCTTTCGTTACTTTTAGGGGACCATCACTTTACAGAGGGAAAAACCAACTAAATGCACAAGCAAAATGATGAGTGTAATCCAACGAAAAAACTAATGCTGATTCGTATGTTCAACACAAAAAACTTGCAAATACTGGTCATTTCCAGACACATCTTTAATATCTCAGTCAGGACATTTCTTAGGCCCGGTTCAGAATTTAGGGTGACCCAAATTATTTAGACTGGCTGAATTGATTCAGACACCAAGCTTAATTGCACCTAAACTAAGTTCAAAAGGCGAAAATTGCTCACAAAATAAGTTATAATTTTATTTTTGCATTAGGTTCAGTACATGAGAAGTTCAGTGTCTGAATCAAAGCTGTTCCACAGTGATTCCAAAGGTGAAATTCCCAGCCGGGCTGGGCGAAAAAAACTGCTCAGCCGTTCGAAATTGAAACATGCGTTCCTAATTGATTCAGATGCCGAACTTTTCATGTACTTAATTCAATGTATTAGGTTTGGCTCATGAAAAGTTCGGCATCTGAACCGGGCTTTAGTAATTTTTTTTATTTTAGCCATTATTTGCCAAGGATGCAAGTGAGAATAATAAATCTACATTTGGGGTAAACATTAGTCATGTTTTCATGTAAAGTCTTTATTCTGCTTGTGCATTCACTTAGTTTTTTCCTCTAAACTAACATCTATAGCAAAAAGTTAGTTATAGTGCAAGATTTTTTGTAGACTTTGGCATTAGGGCAGGTTTCTGCAATTTGAAAAATAATGCAGGACATTTTTTGCAAGTGCAGCATATGTGACGGAGAAAGCTGACAGAATCTTCGGTAAACAACACCAAATTAAAATTTTTAGAATGCAATCTTAAAAGGGGGCACACTAGTGTTAAAACCTACATGTGTATGTAATGTTACAGGTCAAAATTAAATTCAGGTTAAAATTTTTCAACCTAGGTTGATTCTCAATTTCCTTTGTTTCCTAGCTCTAATTATTCATGCATTAGGGCTAAGAGACGAAGGAAATACAGAATCAACTGAGGTTAAAAAAATTTCACCCAAATTATTTTGAAATATACATTGTAATTTTGACCTTAAGTTGAGGTCAAGTTAAATATCCAATGCCAGCAATATGACATGTACATGTAAGTTATTGATGGTGAGATATTATGATGGTAAATCCACCTGCTACCATACATTTACATGTATAATGTGATAATTTCAATATCTAACACTACATGTAGCTCTCATCAAGTTATTTATAATTCTCATTTGCAAAATTATTTTATTCAAAGGGTGTTTTGGATAGAGCCCCAAGTGGTTTCTGATAAAGTATTAGATTCTATTATGTCTATTTTCTAAATAGTCTTGTTCAGTTCAGTTCACTTTTTATTCACACTTACATGTATAGTCTTTACATTGTATATAGGAAAATAGGAATAAAAATTTTAACAAAAAATACCGAAAAATTCCGAAAATAAGCCCCAGGGCTTATATTTTTTAAAGGCCCTTTTTGAGGGGCTTATACTCGGAAGGGCTTATGTACGGAGGGAAATTTGCGTTTCAAAATCGATTGGACTAGCCTTATAGTTTAAAGTAAATATACTGTTTTTGCTTTGTTTTACTTTGTATTTGAGGGCAATTTTCCAAGTACAAGCCCCCGGGGGCTTATATTTGGAGGGGCGATTTAACGGAGGGTTTTTTTGCATCACCGGTTTGGGGGGCTTATATTTGGAGGGGCTTATACATGGAGTGGCTTATAATTTTTCGGAATTTTACATGGAGAGAATAAAAGAAAAGAAAGAATTAATGGATTTGATAGAAAGGTATGGTGGTCAAGGGAGCTTAGCTAACCACCACTTTATTATGAACCACTATATTATGAATGGAAATACTTAATATCTGCACTAGGTGCTAGGTAACTATGGAACTATGGAAGATTATAAAAATTTTGTGTCTTGACTTTGACTTTAAAAATCTCATCATCTTTCATTTGTTTTTTAATAAAGAATTAAATTCTCATGAAATGAAGCTTAGCCTTTTTTTGTGCATACAGTGTATCATGAAATGAGCCTATTATAATAACTATACTTAATTGATATTATTATTATTATTACAGTAACTTTATGGAGTCATACAGCATTTGTGTTATTCACCGAGTGACAACTAAGTTATTACATATGTACTTGTCCATGGCGAATTTGGGAATAGCTGATAGTGTTGAAGCTTATTTGTTGGAGCATATTAAGACTTGATGCTCAAGCATGTTTTCTTCACAAAATCCTCACTTTCTTAAAGTAACAGATCATGGTCAAAAGTTCATGCAGTGGACGTGCCACTATGAATAGATGTGGGCTCCGTTTGCATGTCCATGTGGCAGAGTTTGCTGCACAGAATAAAAAGTTAGGACTACAGTTTACATCTAATGAAGGTGCCTTGGAAAAACCCCTGAGAACCTTGTGATTTTATGCTAAATTCCCCCTTTAGTTCCACAAGCAGCTAAAAGTCAATTTGAAGGAAGAATCTACATTTTGTAGCCAATGCTCATTTTGAGCTTTTGATATCCAGTTCCTCTCCAATTTATTATCAAGGAATTTTGATTTTAGATCTCCTTGGAAAATGGGCATTATTTGCATGATATCCTTGCGCTACAGTATCTGTATGTATGTAACAGGTCAAAATAAATTCAGGTTTAAATTTTTTAACCTGTGTTGATTCTCTATTTCCTGTGTATCCTAGTCTCCTATCCCTAATTATTGATGAATTAGGGCTAGGAGACAAAGAAAACTGAGAATTGACAAAGGTTAAAAACTTTAAACCTTAATATTATTTTAACCTGTAACATGCATGTACAACTCTACCTATTACAGCACTGTTATTTACCATATTTTTTGTTTTATTTTATTGTTTTAGTCGTCTGATGGCTTTGAAAAGAATGGGAATAGTAGAAAATTATGAGGTAAGAGTGGGTTAATCCAGAAGATAGATAGTGGTTGTTTTTACATGAGAAACGTCAATAAGCTAAGAAATATTTCAATACAAGTAAATTTTAACTACCTCAAGTAAAATAAAGCTTCACACACTTGAGCGATTCTTTTTTACTTCAGGTTAACTTAAGGCTATGTTTCCACACAACATAATTAAGACTGATTGACATGTTTCGCCTTCATCAAAGCTCAAGAAACTGCAAGTCAGCTAAGTCGCTCACAAGGATGGTTTTCAAGTCACTTTTTTTTTTTTTTAAATATAATTCTTTATTGAAACAAATTGATATTAATACAGCAAATTAGTTACTTACCTACATAATTATAATGTTACAACTAATATTACTAATACTAATAATATAATACAACAAATTAACACTGATATTATTACAACACTAAAAAAAAAAAAAAAACCAATATCACTAACAATAGACGGTAACCAAAAAAAGAAAAAAACAAAATTCAAACAAATTAGAAATGTTTACAAAATATGATGTAAATAATATATTAATTACATACAGAAAGTGGATGCATATTAAAACCTTTAGATAGTTAAGCATAAATTTACAAGAGGCGACACTATCCATTTAGCTTCAAAGAAATCCTTTGTTTTTTTACTATGCAGACTTATATATTTTTCCGTTTCATATTTTACAGCAATTTTCTTTTTAAATCCATATATATTCAGAAGAATTTGACTTCTTCTACAATCCCACAAGTACAATTTCCCAATCATAATTAGATAGTTTAGAAGCTTAGCAGAAGGGGAGTTTTGTCGTATCATTCCAACTAAAACATCTTGCAATGAAAGTCGAATGTTTTCCATTAAAAGTTGGTGCCAGAATACTTCAAAGTCACGCCAGAAATCTACCGAGAAAGGACAGAGATATAGGAAGTGATATAGGGTTTCTGGTTCAGATGAACAAAATGAACACGAGTTATTCAATTTAAAGCCAATTTTGTAAAGTTTAGCATTAGTATAGAGAATGGAGTTAAAAATTTTGTATTGAAAAGCCTTAACATATGCTTCAAGAGCGGGATCATAAAAATTTCTTTAACTTCCTCGAGGGTGAAATGAAATTCATTTTGCAGCTTGTTTACATCAGTTGGAAAGAGAGCCTTTCTGCTTACAAGTAAAGTATAATAGTCTTTAGATTTCTTCTTTGTGACATCAAATATATTATCGTCAATTTTTAGAGAAAGTTCACCTGTTGTTGATTTATGAGTACAATTTTTTAAAATGGAAGGAATGGAGTGTCGAAGACCTGCCCAAACTAAAAAATTAGTTTTAGAAATCCTGTTAGAAACTAAGGAAAAGGAATCTTTGTTATTTAAGTCAAAGGATAGATCGCTGATGTGAACTACACCAGCCGGTTTTCAAGTCACTTGAAAATTTCTTGAATCATTTCATCATTTCAAGTCACTTGAAAATTTCTTGAATCATTTCATCATTGCGACTTTAATGAGAAGCAAAGTAAAGTTACTTGAGATTTTACTGAGGCCTTCACACATGCATTTTTGGTTAAGTACATTTTTAAAATAGCAGCTCTTAAGTCTAACTTAACAGCCTAGCGTAAAGACAACCAGTCTTTGTTTGCATCCCGTCATCCTGAATTTTACCCTTATGTATCTTACTATAAACAACAATCCCTTGTCCCACATTTTGCAAGTCTGTACAATAGTTGGCAGTTTGCTTTAAGTCTCAATTTCCAACTCTATACACAATTTTTGGGTGAATAATTCTGCTCTTCAATAATTGAGCATCAGCAGGAGAGAATAATGGAATTGAGGGGGATTGTTAGGATAATTTTGGTGCCCTGGCTTTGAATTAATTTGTTGCTATTGATGAACAATGCTGACTAATGTTACAAATTAGAAATCTTTAATAAAATTAATGTTTCCTCAAGAAATCAGATAATTACTTGAGGCTTGAGTAGCAAGCTCAGCACTTTTCTGATTTGGCAATTCTTACGGGAATGGTGTTTTTAGTATCAAGGGTGGATATATAAATCACAAGAATCATTCTAGTCTTGGTTCTTGACTTGATTCGCAGTACTCCATTCATGCAAGGTTAGATTGTTGAGAATCATAATGCCACTTTTTATAACGTTATCAGAACATTAAACTGGATTTTTATACATGACCCTTGTGTACAGTAATTGTTTGTTTTAAATGTACAGAGTATTCGTAATTACACTGTTGTGATCGTTGGCATTGGTGGAGTTGGTAGTGTTACTGCAGAGATGCTCACAAGATGTGGAATCGGCAAGGTAACAGTCTCCTTTATTCTCAGTGATGGTGACAATATTATCAAAACCTGGGTATAATTTGTACCATGGCAATGTAAGTTGCAAATGGAGGATGAGTACCCATTGCTCAGAGTGATGCGTCATCTCACTCATGTGCCAACCTGGCATCCCATTCTTGATCCCACATGCTTCTACATCCCCTGGTGCACAATACATTGAAGTCATGGGGTTCAGTTTCAATACTTCAGAATGCATAAAACCAACAAGAGCAACTTAAAACTTAAAAGGGTACATGTACAATGCAACTATAGCCTTTACAGGATTAGATTTCTCATTTTTCTCACGGTTTTTTGCACGTTAGTTTGTCAGCTTTCTTCTTTTGTAAGTCTTACTTTCTTACTACGGTAGTTTTGTGTGTTAGTTTTGTGGTATGGTGATCATAAAAATAGTATGTCTGTAAAGTACCATGTCAGTCTTTTCTTCATGTTCCTTAATTTTTTTTGTTAAGTTAGTATTTTTACCTAAAAGTGCATGATAAAACAAATTAATCATTCACATACTGTTACATGTAATATCTGACAAAAAATGGATTTTGTCTTCTGGAGTGACTGGACAACATCCACAGCATCCACCCATTACATGTAGTTAGTTTCAAACCCTGGAAATTTACTTCCATCTCTTGAGTCTTTGTATTGAACCCTATAGTGAGTGAAAATGGGAGGTCAGATACTGTGCAAAATGATTTTTTTCCCAAAATTTTCATAATTTTGTTGTTTCAGTTGCTACTCTTTGATTACGACAAAGTGGAATTAGCAAACATGAACAGGTAACTGTAATTCTTAATCCATGTTCTGTTGTAAGAGTTTGTACACTGTACATTTTGTGCAGTCCAATAAAAACTCAATATTATTAAACCATCAGCCTGTTAGTTTTAGGACATAATCAGAGGTGTAGAGCATTATTATGATGTAATGAAACCAGCATTTAAATTTTCATTTTACGATGCTGGCCCTAGTTGTACAAATGGTGAATAAAGCTATCCACTGGATAAAATAATCTCTATCAAGTGGAAAATGTAATTGGCTTTTGGACAGAAGAAAATGCAGACTGCATACCGACTGCATACTATTGTTAACAATAGGACTATAGTTGTCACGTTCTCATTTGCATGGTGAAAACAATGGCCTGCAGCAGTCTGCAGTCTGCATTTTGTACAGGCCAAATTGGCTTCCCTTTTACCTACTTGTTTGATGTAATATCTACTGGATAGTGATTTATCCTCCTTTCAAACAACCACAGCTGTGTCACTTAATATTTAGATTTAGCTAGAACTAAAAGCAAAGCTCTCATTTATGCATTTTATATTTACACTGGTCAGTAGATACCTATTCAACAACTGTCAATTGATCGTAATATGGATGTCTATTATCAAGTTATACACAGTTTACAGGTTTCCACTCTAGGTAGAAAGTTTTTAAGGGTGCATTCCTCCAGGAGGAATCGGATCAGGATCAGTGATTCGAGATCACTCGGATCATGGTAGATCAAATGAACCGATGAATCCACTCTGGACAAGGATTCATCGGTTCATTTGATCTATGATGATCTGAGTGATCTCAGATCACTTATCCTGATCCGAATCATCTCAAAGGAACACACCCTAACATTTCAAGTTGGTTGCCCTGTGGAGAGACGGACATAAGGTTATGTGATTACCCAAATTTCTCAGATGGATAGATTACCAACATTTTCTTATGTATGGGGCTCCCCTCGCATGAAGCTCTGCTATGATCTGCACTGTAGTAAAAACTAGTTTAATGGAGTCACAAAATGCAAGCATTTGTGGAAAGAAGTGTTCTAAACTTTTTTATTCTTCCACTTTTGCTCCTGACCCCAACAATCTGGATCTCACTAGATTGTAGGCACCAGAGTCAAAAGTGCAGTCAAGGGGAAATGATTCCATTGTACTTATGACTCTGACTACAATAAAATTATTTTTGATTTTCACTTGGTCATAGTCCCTCTTATGACTCTGGCAGAAAACTAAGTTACCTTATTAATACTATTAATGTACGGCTGTACCACATTACTGTGCTGTAAGTTAAGACTCAGGTTTAACTGATTTCATTGATCATACATGTAGGTTATTTTTTCGTCCTGATCAATCTGGAATGAGCAAAGTAGAGGCTGCTGTGAACACATTAAGGTATGTTACATAGACTCTACCTAAATTTTTCTGTTTCATTTTCTTCTTTCATGATACTGTATCATAGCTAATCTACAGGGCAGGAGCTTGAGCTGTGTGTTTCGCAAGATACAATGTGAAGCCCATGTATTCTTTCGTCTCCCTGTAATAAAGGTCTACTTTATAATAATAATAAATTGTTCTATTTCTTAACCATTTTCTGTAGAGATATTAATCCTGATGTTGAATTTGAAGCTTATAACTACAACATAACATTACTGGAAAATTTCAAGCATTTCTTATGTAGAATAAGGTGAGTTAATTTTAACATGTTTAAGATCGCAAAAAAATCTTAAATTCCTTCAGACAAGTATTTTATAAATTTTGCCCAACTGTCCTCTTCCTGTTGCATGCTTGTTTACCATTAGGTTATGCTAGGGCAGGCCAGACCAGACCAGTTTAGAGAAGAGATGTCTATTATTAATCAAGACCAACCAGATCAGTTTTTTCCTACATTATGTATACATGCACGACCGTGATGGGTTTTAGTGAAAACTCCCAAAAAAGCCAGCCAGTATTTCATTGATTTAAAATGTTTGGCCAGCGAGTTCTGACTTTTGGTTAGTACCCTTAGTTTATGAGAGCTTTCATTTGGATAGTAACACCATGGATGTAGTATTATTTATTTATATATTTATTTATTATTTACTGTTTTACTATTCAGCCATGGTGGAAAAGACGAAAAACCTGTGGACCTTGTTTTAAGTTGTGTAGATAATTTTGAAGCAAGAATGGCAATAAATACAGTGAGTGAGCATTTCTCTATCTTCATGCCTTATCAGATCAGTAGACATATTTTGGTGTTAAATTTTTCAAAGTTCATCCTTGGCTCCAAGGCTTAGGGTAATTAAACAAAATTAGAACTTTAGTGAAAAAAGAGACACTTAATCCTGTCATAGTGAGATAATAAAAGAGGATTGAGGGAGAAGGACATGTTCAAGAGCAGAGTTAGGGAAGCCATCGAAAAATTTTGTTGTGCTCCAACACTGAACAGAGAGAATGCCTTTGTCACATGTTTCACAGTATAACTCATATGACAAAATGCCCAAATCCCTCACTTGATAAATATTCTGCGATGGAATTGAAAGCTTGTGTATGAAAAGTTTTTCCCTATCCTGCAAATTGAATCGTCGTTCATTAAACAGTAGAAATCACCTCAAGGTCCAGATGTTGCATAGCACACAGCTCTTCCCTTCAGTACATTTGCTTTTTCCTTAGGCATGTAATGAACTAAATCAACCCTGGATAGAATCTGGAGTGAGTGAAAATGCTGTATCAGGTCACATTCAGTTTGTTATCCCTGGAAAAACAGCTTGTTTTGCAGTAAGTTCATAGAATGAATGAGTGATGATAAAATAATGACCAATGCTGTTGTACAAGCTTTGCCAAGTAGTTAGAGTTTCTTGTTCATTCAGTTAGGCAAAAACATGTGTGTTTCTGGGTAAATGACCACCTACCCCTCCCCTAAGTCAACATTAACACTTACTTCTCACTTAGGGCAAAGTTGTAACTTAGGGGAGGGATAGGTGGTCAGTCACCCAGAAACTTTAACTGATGCAAACATGTAAGCATGCGCACTAAAAAACTATACAGCCCTCGGCATTTAGTAATTAAAAACATTTGGAAACAATATTCCAACTTATCAGCCTGTCATTGTTGTGTTTCAATTTTATCCTGGTATGGTTACATGTATGTGTGATGATCAGAAAATTACTTTTGAAGCAAATATGTAACTGAGCCGTAAGATCATTTTTGGGTGGTACATGGCGCAGGCAAAGTAGAGATTTGTGGAATAAAAAACGAAAAACATTCAGTGAATTTAGACTTGGGCATTTCACAGGAAAACCATTAGCACACTTTACATTTGTCAGAACTGGGCTGGCTGGACCATGGCAAGACCAGTCAGTTTTAAACATGAAATAAGCTTTCCAAGAGTTTGTGCTGAAAAACCGTTTCCCTTGTGCATACTGTTTAGGATTTGACTGATCTGGCTGGAGAGTTTTGATTGAAAGCGAAAATATCATTGCAACGGGAATGGTCTGGCCGGTCAGTTCTGACAAATGGAAAGCGCCCTAAGAATATAAGTATTTTGTACCAGTACTGTGTGTTGACATTTTGTTATTCATTCGCTTTCTAGTGTGCCCCGCCTCTTGTTGTAGCTTCAAATATTGATGAGAGAACACTTAAAAGGGAAGGAGTCTGTGCTGCTTCCCTTCCCACAACAATGGGTATTGTGGCAGGATTTCTTGTACAAAACACTCTGAAGTAAGTCTACGGGATAACTTGTCTTAGTGAACAATATTACAGGCGACTTTTCTTCACCATGGTTCGCATAGCCTTGAAAAGTCCTTCTCAAACTCATTAATAATTCATTAAGAAAATACAAAGGAAATTAATGTTTAATGAGTGTTTGGAAATCGGATGAAACACTGCTTAGTATTTGCATCCTTAATTTCTCCTTCAAAAATGATTTTGTTTGAGAAGAAATATCAAACATTCGACACAGTGTTTCATCACCAGATGAAACACCTCGAAGTTCGTCAAAAATACTCCGCTGCGCGTCGTATTTCCAACTCTCTTCTCGGTGTTTCATCTGGTGATGAAACACTGCATCTCATGTTTGATATATTACTTGAAAATTGAAAAATTGTTGGATATTCTTGAAAAGTCCTTGAATTTTCCATGGAAGTCCTTGATAATTTTTGAAAGCCCCTTGAATAAAACTAACCTTCGGAAAAAAAAAACAAAACAAAACAAAACAATTGGTGATCATGGAAGTGTTTTCTTATGATTTCGGGTTTCCCGGCATGGTTTATTTTCCGTTATTTGAAGTACCCTTGGAACCATGCCTTAATGAATAAAGGTATTGTAATAAGCAAACTCCCCCTCCACCTGCGCATTTTAGAGTTTTAAATGTTATTGGGGAAAAGAAGTCCTTGAAAAAGTGAGTTTAGTCCTTGAAAAGTCCTTGAAAAGTCCTTGACTGAAATTCTGTATGAACCATGTTCCCAAAATGAGAGAAAGATAGAACCACCATATTATACCTGCCAACTCTCACGCATTCTACGCGAGTCTCACGTCTGTGGACTAAAGACATCGATCTCACGCATCAGGGACAATTTCTCACGGCTGACTCAAATCCGGACAAATTGTTCTATACCACACGATAAATAATGAAAATTCAATCCAAAAAGGCGTTAAATGATGACTTTGTGTCCCTTTTTTGTGTTCTAACGAAATCAAAGCACGCTAAAATTGTCGTCTTTTAAGTAGCTTCGGAAGTGCCCAAAAGGTCTTCGGAGCATCTGCGGACAATCTGCGGCAACGCTCGGAAGTCTTCGGAAAGTTGGCACCAATCTTCGGAAGTCGCCGGGACGATTCCGAAAATCCAGGTCATGACAAGGTAAAAATCTTACGTATTTGACTCAGAAAAAGTTGGCAGGTATACCATATGGTAGAGTGATTACAGTCACAGAAAAGTTATGCTTTTATCTCAACACCAGCTTCTTCTATCTCTAAATGAATTCAAAAATAACTTCCTTGCGAATGACTCATCTAGGGATTTTTCAGCTATGTCTGTCCTCTTCTTGCACTCACTCCCTTGTACACCACAAAAACATGCAGTAATGTCCCTGTACAACGGGAAAGTACTGCTCAGTAGCTTTTATTTGAATGGTCACAGTTAATATGTTACCATTCTCATACTCAAAAGTAAGAACCACCTTGTACAGTATAATGAACAGTACCACATGAGGGTATTGCTCAGTAGCTTTCATTTGAATGGTCACACTTAAGATTTCATCCACAGCATCAAAAGGTTAGATCCACCTTGTACAGAATTCAGCGTAATAAATACTACTTTCCTGGAGAAAAGTAGTGCACCCTGCTCTCCATCCCCCCCCCTCCCCCTCCGCCTCCACCGCCACCGCCACCGCCACTAAACTTACGTTGCTTCCCACGCAGATGTTCTTTTGGCTTGTCACACAATCTTCCTCGTTAGGAAGGAACGCGTGATGAAGCCGTACGAACGTGAGGTTGGAGGCTAGGTGATAGGGAAGCTATTGCTGGTTCACTTTTGTTTTCGTGTTGTGGGTATTGTAGTGTCTAGCTTCAATCTTCAGTAATACGTCAAATTGGCGATTGAACCCATACGTAACACCGAGAAACTACCCTGAAAGTGACCTTCAAACATATTCCTTGTTACGCTTAGCTTGATACACCTTTTTCTGCTAGGTTGTTCCTTATGGAAATGACTCATTTTCCTTTTGACTCGCAGATATCTTCTAAAGTTTGGTTCTGTTTCCTACTATCTGGGGTACAATGCGATGCAAGATTTCTTTCCAAGCATGACGCTAAAGCCAAATCCTGCATGCGAAGAGGTGATCTGTCATCAGAGACAGCGAGAATACCAGGTACATTAAATTGCTATTGGACTGAATCGCCTCTTTTTAAAGTTCATTTGAAGCTTTTTGTAGTTTCAGCTTCAAAAAAAATGAAAAAAAATAATAAAACGTGTCGTGATCGATGTGGTCTCGGCTCAGACAACGACGTGTGAGAGTGATACAAAAGAACAAAAGAACCTTTTGTTTCAAGAACCAATACGCTTTTAGTTGGCATATTAAAATTAATGGGTGGTGTGAGCGTGAGTATTGCTATAGACAACTCCCCCCCCCCCCCGCCCCACCCCTGTCCAAAAGTTCAAATGGAAAGTACGGAAGCATGTGGGCAAAGGTTTGGATTAAAGAAGTGACAACATGTTCTCCTGGTGTTTAGGATTCAGAAGAGGCCAAAAAAGAAAATGAAGAAAAAGTTGAAACTCCAGCAGAAGAGGAAGTAAAACATGAAGATAATGAATGGGGTCAGTTGGAAATCGTGCTCTCTTTGATCTTTATTACGAAGATTGCTGTATAGGAAATTACTGTGAAACTCACAAAACCGTGAACACCAGAAATATTATGGAATGTTATTGTTTTGCGAGGAAGTAGTTAATAAGGCATAAGAAAACTAAACAGCAAACAGCAACGGTAATAAATTTTGTGGTTTTGAGGTTTGCTCGCATGTCCTGAACATTATTGTAATTGGACACCACACAATCAACATTCCTGAAATTTTTCATGTGTTCACGGTTTTCTGAGTTTACAGTAACGCTTCAACGAATTAACGCGAATTTTTGTTCAAAAATTCGCGTTAATTTAATTCGCATTAATTTCATGAAACGTCAATTTCCGCGCCGTTCATTAAGTAGAGCGTTGATTTCCGCGACTTTAATTTCCATTGTTTTGGATACACTAGAGACATTCTTGACACCTAAGAAAGAGGAGTATAATATTATTAACAGGGTGGAAATCCGCTAGTAACAGTGATACTGTGAAGAATCCTCCAAGTGGCTAGATTTCTTCGCTTGACACCCTTCGTACGTTTTTAGGAAAGTACCACGAACAAAGTTTCCATTTCAGATTATACGTTTAACTTTGTTTCTGTCATTTCAGCAAGTTTTGTTTCTTTGCGAGCATCGCGTTAATTTCCTTCATTTTGAAATGTTGCCCTCTCTGTCGCGTTAATTTTCTTTACTTGAAATTCGTTTTCCACTAAATTCGCGTTAATTTCCAATGCCTTAATTTCATGGAGCGTTAATTTCCTATAATAAGGTACTTGTTTGTTGATCAAATATATTTTATTATGTAAATGTTAGGTATAACATTGGTTGATGAAGCCAAGGGCGATGATGAAGAAGATGAAGCTTCACCAGACCTGGTGGCAGGAGTGCAATTAGCATATTCCAAAAGAAAACCAGAAAGAAAGGTAGTTAACAATCATTCCTCGAGCCCGAATGGGCTCTGAGTCAATAGCCCATGAGGCCGAAGGCCAAATGGGCTATTGACTCAGAGGCCATGAGTAAAATCCAACTAGTTGGTCAAAAATATCAAGACAAAACAACTTAAGCCATGGACAAAAGTCTTGGGACACTTTTGCGTTGCTGGGGCGTTTTTCAATTCTCACAGGTCCAACCCCTCCCCTCACCCCACAAACAATGTTGGACGCGTGTATCCAGAATTTGTTCGCAGTTTCAACTTTGTATAGGATGGGGGGAGGAAGAACTGCAAGAAGTTTTTGAAAAGGATGCACTATTTTAAGAGGGAACCAAGAAATAACAGAAAAATTTGAATATTGCATTACTGTCTCAAGGACTTTTGTCCAGGATTAAAGCTAGACTTAAATCCTTTTTTGCCGCCAAAAAGCTGGCGCTTTCCGCTAGAAGTGGGCTACAACATATAGCCTAGTAGTAGTTCGACTAATCAGAACGCAGCATTGATAATAGACCACTAGTTAGATTTTAATAATACGTGCTATATGTTGGCACTGTGTAAGCCCTCTCAAGACAAAATGAAACATCGAGGGATTTCAACTTAAATCAATGACCATTCAAGTAATAGCTATGAAGCAGTACTTTACTGCGGTTCTGTTTGTCATGCTGTACTAGGTGGTTCTAACTTTAAAGTTTGTGGATGAAACCTCTGGTGAATGAAAGCCCTTGAGCAGTGCCTTCCTGTGGTACTGTTTATTATGCTGCACATGGTGGTTCTAACTTTTGACTATGTGGATGAAATCCTATGGTGTGACCATTCAAATGAAAGCTACTAAGCAGTACTTTGTTGTGGTACTGCTTATTATGCTATACAAGATGGTTCTAACTTTTGAGTCTATGGATAATATGATATTCTATGGTGTGACCATTTAAATGAACGCTTCCTGCCAGTGGTTTCATAGGGTACTGTATATTATGCTCTTATAATCTCTCTTATAATCTTTTCCATAAATTTTTTTACCAGATTTCCCAAGAAATCAGCAGTGAAGGCCAGATATCAGCTGACGAGGAGCTCAGTGTAGAAGATCTTATGAAGAAACTTAAAAGCATATAAAGAAAAGACTGCCAGTTTTTAACTACTCAATATTTTAATTTATTCTTCCTTACCGATAAAGTTGCGTGACATTTTATGACGTTTGTGACAACAGACAATGCAAGGTGTAAAGAGTTGGTCACGTTGCGTCACGCCATGCCAAGGGTAATTTCCGGCAAGAGAGAATTTGTCAAATTGCATGACTTTTATGGATAGATTGTGCTTAAATGAACCACGAGCAGTCTCTTATTTTTCTTTTAAGCCACAGTAGATCGAAAGCGCGCATAAGGCCCGAGCGGCAAGGCTGCGAGGAACGAGGGCGGAAGGCCGAGCGAAGAAAGTCATTTTGCCTCTGTCTCCTCCTTTCCATCCCTAATTTACATAACTTTAACTTTTCGCTTGCTACGCGTGGCTCTGAGGAAGTAAAGACAGCCACTCGCAGTCTGTTTAAATTAACACCTAAGTTATAAACATTAATCAGGTTACAAGGAGCAGAGGAGGTATTTGCTTCCTTGATTGCAATTAAATTTTTCAGCTAAGAAGGTCTGCATGGAAGGCTACTAATAGCGCGATGCGCCTCTGTTTACTGTAGAATCAGAACTTGACCGATCAAACTGTCATGCGATCCTGTTACAAACCTGGTAAAAATTATCCTATGCGCGGCGGGAACGAAGGGCGACGCATTCGGAAAACGAAGGTTTCCGAACGAGGCACGAAGTGCCGAATCATGCACTGTAAGCCAATCTTGGCGTCTTCAGTACTTTAGGTCTGCGGTATAGATGTTGCGTAACATAAATGTAACGCAATAATTATATTTTACACCAAGTTTGTGACAGGTTCGCATGAGAGATCGATCGGTGAAGTTGATATTCGATTCTACAGTAAACAAAGGAGAATCGCGCTCACAAATAACTCCTCTGCTCCCTGTGATCAGGTTTGTTATTTAGAATTTACTTAACAGAAGAATCAAATAATATGAAACATTTACAATTATCATACATTTGCAACTTACAAAGTTCGCGCTCAAATTGAATTATAGTACATAATGTAATGAGAGGACTACTTAAAAGAAATGTGAAATAGTTTATACTTCACCGACGTACATACTTTTCACCGACTAAACATGTTTAAAAAGTTAACCAGGTTCTTAAACAAAATTATAAAGGCTAACAACGCAAGACTGGAGCACCGGCTGATGAAGTGTTCTTCGTGCTTTATACATTACGTCAACCGGAGTACAAAGAAAAATTAGTGTTTTGCCTACCCGTGAAACTTAAAAGTGCTATGTCACGATTTTTTGGTATTAATCTAAAGGCCTAAAAACACGTTTGGAATAAAAGATTACCTCAGCTATAAGTGTATGACTTTGGTCATGGATGGCGAGGTTGGAAACGGATTGCAACTCACCACAGGACTACCACGTTTAGCCATCGTTGCCGTCGTCCATGCGTTGTAGTAATATGCATAGGCTGGGTGGTCTCTGTCACTTCCTGGCATGCGCAAATTGACCATCTGTAAGCAGTGACCAATGGTTGTGTGTAAAAACAAACAAAACAACTTTTACAACTATCTAGACAGTTTATCGTGATAATTATATTGTGCGAGTCGTACGTTCGTATTGTGCCTCAGAGAGGTAATATATTGTTATTTAACAAGACGTGATCTTTTTATTTATTAAGTAAAAAATAATAGATCTTTGCGAAGTTGAAGTTAAGGTCGATATTTGACTCGGGGATATTGACGTATAAAATATCTCACATTTCAGTAACCGTGTAGTATTTTGTTTCATTTTGATCAAGGACTTTCGTAATTAAGTTGCAAGCATTTTATCGAAGACTCCTGAAACTTTGAACATCTCCCAATACTTGCTTATAGTTGTGCGATCGTTTGTGGTCATTTCCGAAGAAGTCCAAATCTGGAAATTATAGACCAAAATGTTTCCGACTTTTTGTGAGTGCAAACAAAAGAACTTTACAGTATCAGATTCATAAGGTTGGTGGGTGAAGGGGGGGTGATCCAGACCCTGAGATAAGGGGGGACCCGGTTTCAAAAACGTTTGTTTTGCCCTTCGAGGTCTCAGTTTGGTCTAAAAATAAGCGGGGGTGGGGGAAAAAAGGGAGGGCGGGCCCTCAGGGCCCCTCCCCAGGATCTGCCACTGCTTTATGTGAAGACATTTTTATCTTTACAGGGACCTTCTATTTCACCGAAATTTAAACAGCACTAAATGTACATTTTTGCTTTAAAATTTTGAGCTTGTTCGCTTGAAATACAAAAGCCTCCATCTCCTCTAGTGCAAAAACAGTTAAAAGAAACACTGAAAAATAGCTGGAGCGAAGTTTTGTCGTAAAAGAACTTGGTTGCCAGCAAGTTTCGTTCTATATGGAAGTTCTAGTTTGTAGCAGGCTGCAGGTTTTGCTATTTCAAATAAGCTATTGTTGTTGCAGCCAGGTTCTACTATTTCACATAAGCTGTTGTTTGCTTTTCTTTTCAATTGTTCTATGAGGGTCTCAATGGGGTGGTGGCTTTTACGGTTATCGGCTAAAATTTTGGCTCTTTTACGGCTATCGGTTAATTTTTTTCAGTTACGGTTAACGAAAAAGTTAAAAATTAACTTCTTTTGTTTCAAAAAGTTAAATATTAATTAACCTGTATTTTTTGTATCTTTAAATCAAAATAAAGGTCTTCGGATCATCTCGGGATGAAATAAGCTATTCTTTTGAAAAATTTTAACATTTGATAGATCATACTCTTTATAAAGTATTGCACTTCTGATATTATTTTACACATAGAAATGTCAATAGTCAATTTAAAAATAATCTTTGTGAAAAAGCAAAAGCAGACACGCGAACGCCCAACTAAAGGCCGGGGCGCGACATTCATTATAACAGAAATGGCCGTTTTCACACTAGAGAAGAGAATTCCCGTGTCCAGTGTTTTTAATGATAGCGAAGGACTGTACGGAACGACTGTCTGCCGTTACCTTGTCCGTAGGCCGCATTATTCCGCGCGGCTGATGCCTTTCTGGTCACGTGTTCCGAGCGAGTTCGCCACTGAAATGCCTTGACCGAGATTGCGTGGGAAGACGCCGTACAGGGACTAGGCATGGCAATGTCTACCGTAGCGTCCGAGAAAAACAGAGAAATGTTGTTTATCGGCAACCTTTTTTATAAACAGTGACATCTCTGCGTGTTGTTTCACTAGTGTTTCGAGGGCACGGCTTCCTGAAAAATGCAAATATTAATCCCCAGCAAGAAGCCACACTTTCGCTATGGAAAAAATTTGTTCCCCAAGAAACTAACGGCTAACGGTTAAAATTTTTTAATTTTTACGGCTATCGGCTAAATTTTTGGCCGTTTTACGCCTATCAGTTAACCCCATTGAGACCCTCTTCTATTTAACCTTAACATCCGACGACAATTTTCTAGAGTTTGTGGTGAACTGTTCAGACTGTTAACCGTTAGCCTCATGCATATAGCAGGCTGACAAGTAAGGATGTGCAGGAAATTAAAAAAAACATAACTGCAGGAAATTCTTATTCATTAACAATTTTCGTTGTTTACCCGCTGGAACTGAGACACCTCGAATTATCAAAATTGGCGCACTTGGCGCAGAGGCTAAGGGGAATAAAGCAAAAGAAGTAAGTTATTAAAGTGTCTTACAATAACTCAGAAATGAATGCCTTTGCCTGCGTATGGCGAGACCTTCACGTGGCTCGGATGACTCCGCAAAATGGAAGTCTCGTCTCCTGAAGGAGACATAAGAACGGTGCCCTCAATTAGAACTCTCGTGCTAAATACATTGACACTAGGGAACTTAAGCACCAGACGTTCTTGGTACCACGGACGTCAACCAGAAGTATTTTAGCAGCATGACATTTCTTGGGCTGCAGTCGCGGACTTGGAAACGTGAGTTATCAGGTTGAAACCAGAGGTTCAGAAACGTGAGTATGAACACAGTTAAAATTGTTAATATTTGATAACTAATATAACAGTTTCCAATCCTTGTATGTTCTTTTGTTATGTTAGAACTTTAAAAGCGTAGTTGAATCTTTGAAAGACTTTTTCAACTGAATTATTCTGTCCGCGTTCGTGATGGTTTCACGTTGGCTATGTCACCCCACACGCATGCGCGAGCCAATGAAAACAAACTTGAAAAAGACGGCCCAACTTTTTCAAGTTCTGTCGGAGATTTTGGAAGGCTGTTTTTATCTGTCTAAATCTCAGCCATCGTTCGATAGACAGCGAAGTTTTGTATTAAGAATCGTTCTATGGTGATTACAGAATAATTTTTTGGCGTTATTTTGAAATTGTTTGCCTGTGGAATGTTTTTACGTGGATTTACTGTGACCTCTTATCAGCGGCCGTTGTAATGGCAGAGTTAATGACGGCTACTCCACAATGAGCGATGGAATCTTTGATGGAATCTTCCCTATGGTTCACAGAACCTTTCTATTGAGTTATTTTAGAGGCTGCTGGCTCTTGGATTTTTCTTGTGCTCAAAGTATGTGGACATATAATGAAGCGGCTATCGAGTTGGCGGCGGCCGTTTTTTGTAAACGATTACAAGAGCATCAGCCCATGAGTTTCGTGACCAAACTAAACTCCTGGCGAAGGAAACATTATAAAATTCGGCTAGATTCCTTCTTGTATTTATCTGGATTCACAGCAAAGATAAACACGACCGTTTGCTCGTCCAGATTGTTCTCAACGGACTTAGAGAGGCACGTTAGTACGAGTTAGATCCTGTAAATGTCATGTTTTTGAACTGTGTGTGTTCGAGCATATTTTTGGAAAATAGCAGAGTTTACTTTCCCTTTTTATCAACGGACTGCTTATAGTGGAGTAGTATACCAATGATGCTTGGTTCTGTTTTTCTCGACGTCGCAGTGATTCGGCACGATCGAACAATTTTGCGCGATAATGTATGTTTCCCTAAGATCAAAACAAAGACTTGATGTCTCTTGTTCTATAAGCGTCTGATCAGCATCTAAATTATAAAATCACTAGCGACAGACAAGTCTAATTGTTAATGATTTGAAACAGTATTGGTCTTTATCTTCGGTCTAGCGTCTTTTTTAGTTCGTTTGTAAAATACAACTTCGATCAGCCTGTTCGATTTATTTTGTTGAATAAGACAATATGTTGTTGTTGAATTTTTGTTTGCGCTCTATTTTATGAATGGCATGCGTTTTTACTTCAAAACTACAAGTAAAATTGTCGTCACAATTTTATTCTTGATCTAGCATAACCAGAGAAAAAACGTTCCGTGAATTCTATCGAAATATCCCTTATCTAAACCCATTTCGCTTGTTATCCTCTCTAAATTCGGAGCCTTGGACGTGACAGAGAAGATGGAGAAAGTCACGCGTTAAAAACAATAGAATTTTGACAGTTGAAAGTAATTTGCATAACCTCAGAGCGCACATGGAGAAAGTCACGCGTTAAAAACAATAGAATTTTGACAGTTGAAAGTAATTTGCATAATCTCAGAGCGCATGCTCTCCAGCTGACATAGCCCCTTTAATGATTTGCATTTAGCACGAAAACTGCGTCCCCGATCCAGTTCTGAGAAGCCAGCTATGACGCTTAGCGCGAGGAACGCTCGCGAAGCGAGCGACCAAGTCGCGCTACACGACACTCAAACAAAGTACTTTTTTCATTGAACCCCAGGATTCCGATGCGATTTCGAATTGGCATAACCTGAAAATTTTGTCCCAATACACCCTATAATGTATTCGAATTTGGGCCGTTTTCTGCCAAAACTACACAACCCGATGAGAAGATCACGAAGAACTCTGTCAAAACCATCACCACAAATGTTGCTAGTTAGCTAGTTAGTGTTTCGTCCAAAATCAACCATTTTCGTCTAAACGCTTTGGAAAAGTCTGATAAGGCAATGATGTAACACCGGAGTTTTTGACCAAGAACATAAGTTAACCCGTTTATGAAAAATACAAATTTTTAGACTACGTTAAAATGAAATTTTTGTCGTCTAGAAAGCCTTGTTTTCTATGTAGAACATAATCAAACAATATATCATATCTTGGCGTTTAAAAAAGAAAAGCAACCTTTGTAGAAAATACCATTTTCTTGGCCTTTTGAGAAGCAAAACAACCTTTGAAGAAAATGCTATTGTTGACCAAAATCATGGGTTAACCCCTTTAGAAAAGTGCAAATTTTTAAACTTTGTGAAAATGACACTTTCATAGCCTGAAAAGCCTTGTATAGTCTATCTAGAACATAATCAAACAATTTATCTTGGAGTTTTGCAAAGAAAAACAACTGTTAAAGAAAATGACAAGTTTTGCCAAAAACATTAACCCCTTTGGAAAAGGGGTAACTTTTCAACTATGTGAAAATGACATTTTTAGTCTAGAGAGCCTTGTTTTTTATCTACATCGTTATCAAATAATCTATTTTGGCCTTTAATTTGCAAAGAAAAACAACTTTTAAAGAAAATGCCAAGTTTTGACCAAAATCATGGTTAACTCCCTTGGAAAATGAAAATTTTTCGACTACGTAAAAATCAAGTGTTTAGTCTCAGAAGTGTTCTTTTCTTTCTAGAACATAAATCAAACAATATATCTCAGCCTTTTGGAAAAAAAATTAAAGAAACGACAATATTTGACCAACTCATGGGTTAACTGACCCCTGTGGAAAATTTTTCAACTATGTAAAAATGACATTTTTTAGTCTAAAAAGCGTTGTTTTCTATTCAGAACATAATCAAACACCTGAATATATTTTGGTCTTTTGAAAAGAAAAACAACATGTAAAAAAAGGCCAAATTTTTTATCAAAATTGTGGAGTAAACACTTTGGAAAAATGCAAATTTTGCGACTATGTAAAAATGACATTTTATACCCTAAAAAGCGTTCTTTTCTATTTAGAACATAATCAACCAATATAACTTGGAATTTAAAAACGAAATATAACTTTTGAAGAAAATGTCAATTTTTGACCAAAGTCACGGGTTAACCCCTTTGTAAAAATGCAAATTTTTCGACATTTTTAAGATGACATTTTTGTAGTCTAAAAACCCTTGTTTTCAATTTGGAACATAATCAATCAATATATCTTGGCGTTTAAAAGAGAAAAACAACTTTTGTAGAGAATGTCATATTGTTAACCAAAATCGTGGATTAAAAAGATAGAATTTTTATAGTCTAAAGACCCTTGTTCTTTATCTAAATATTGCCGTCGAAAATGGGTAGTGAACTTAAGCTTTTGTTATCATGAAAACCTATCTCTCGTTTTTGAATTATTTCAGTACGGCGAGCTTCGCTATTGCCCTGAAAGTATCTTCTAGTGGAAGGAAAAGAATTTTTCTGTTTATGGAAAGTGTCCAAATTTCTCCATGCGGATTCATTTGCGAACGCGAGGAAAGTTGATGTTAGCGAATATTAGGTTAAAAATTAGGGCAGTCTGATACTCCGACATCGAAAACCGATCTTCTAATTTTTCTCTCAAATAATAGGCTTCTGTCGGCAACAACTTTTGTCTACATTAGGTTTCTTATCTACCTAAAAGCTGTCTATGAGCAAAAAATGAAAGAAATTTATTTTTCAACCCTTGCCACGAAATTAAGATTTTGGTCGATTTTTCCTGACCGTCGCTCTTAATTTAATTTAATTCATTCATTCATTTATTTATTTTTCTTCGTTGTATCCCTTTGCACTTGATTAGAAATCTGTTATTTCTTTCCATCTATTAGGGCAAAACGTATTAGTTTTACTATTTTTGGCCTTTTTCTCTTTAGTTATTTCTTAATCAAAGAGGTATCTGTTTCTATAAACTTGTATAACCTATAGGGAGAAATAAAATGACGACCACTACTACTATAAAAAAACTAAATATAATAATAATAACAAATTTAGTAAAAATGAGTTCAGACTTATAAAAAAAAAAGGTAAAGAAGGTCTTCTAGAAGCCCGCAAATTTCGCCAAAATCACAAAAGAAACAAGAATTTTCTTTGCAGCAGCAGCAATGAATTTTATGTCATGTCTTCACGTCTTGAACAATTAAAGAATTCATTTTCCCGATTTGGCGTGCGGCTATGAAAATACTAAAAAGTCTGCCAGTAGAAACTTATTTAAGAAACAGATACATGAAGCACTTATTAATATTTTAAAACAAGAGAATTTATACCTTACACCTTCTTCAATTCTTGAAACGAATTAAAACTTGTAAAACTGTGGCAATCCTGTAACTATGACCAGCGGTATAGTGAAAAATCTTTCTTTCTCTTTCTTGCCATTATTATTTACAATTGTTTTTTCATTGCTGCTATCATTATTTTAATTTTCTATTTGTTGTAATCTTAACTGCTGCTAATTTAAAATCCTTGCATTAAGTAAATATGTATAGCGTTAAAAACCCTAGTTGTAATAAGCCTGACTTAATCTTACCTACCCGACTCGACTATAGTTTAGCTATTTGTGGGTAGGTACTATTCAAACTGTAAATATCTGTTTCTTAATAATTTAAAGAGTGTGTTTGTTTTTTATTTGTTGTTTTGTTGTTGCAGCAGCAACAACAGCAAGGAAAAAAACACGGAAACAAATATCTCAAGAATAACTAGAATAAAAGACTTATAAAGGAGAGGGCCTTCTTTGCCTTTTTTAAAAAAAAACAACTAATAAGGCGCAAATATCTATATAAATATATTCAAATGCTTTGTAAGTCTAGAATTTTGTTAAATTTATTATTCTTGCTATTCTAGCAATATTTGTTACAGAGTCTTCATGGATAACAAGAAAAATCCTTGTTAGAACTATTCAGTTAACTCACACGCCCACGTACTAGAAGCTACCCTCACAATTTCATTGAACGAAAGTCGGCTTTACTACAAAACAATAAACCGCGAAAAACAAAATTCTGCCTTTTGCACAGTTACAACGTACCGTCCCAGCGTTGCCTTACTAAAAGAACGCCTTTAAGAGCAAATAGCATCTAATCCAGCGTTAACAGAGAGAAATATACAAAAAGCCAACCCTTATCTGCTACATTCTTGTCTGTTAAAAATATGTATAACTTCTTTCTGACTGTCTTCTTTCTGCAGGACCTGACCAAGGGAGTAAATGGCGCTAATGTCCAGGGGGATCGCGAAGTCTACTAACTTCAATGTAGGCGCCGATAAACCTTTGGTGTTCTTGGACAGGCAAAATGTCGCTTGTCTTTCTCCTTATTTCTTGGCCAGTTTCCGACTTAACCGGCACGATTTGAGTCATTCTTCCAACATTCGCTACTTCTACCAAGTTTGTCCTGTAAAATGACGAAGCAGGAAATCGTTGAGCACATATTAGCGAAATGATGTGAAGTAGATTTAACGAAGTAACTGCCGAGCTTAAGGGAGCAGTGTCACCTATTTCGGTTTTGTTTTAGTTTGTTTTGTTTTTTGGGGGGGGGCGAAGGGGTGGGTGGCTGAAAACATAATTGAATGGATATATATTCGTCAAAATAATGGTTCGCTCTTTGCGGATGGCGAGAATAGAAATGGATTGAAAATGTCTTGTGTATTTTTAATTTGAAAATGTCGCCTAAGACTGATCATAGTAAGTTCTTCTTTGGAGAAATCCCATAATATTTTTTTCTCGGTTTTCTATAAGAGCAATTTAATGCTATAAAAAAGGTTTTTTCGTTAAAGTTTTGAGGAGTTTTGACCAAACTTGCATTGAGAAATGGATTCGCGTGCAAAGGAGGACCACATGCACTCCGACGAAGAAGTGTTCAGTCAAGAGATAAACTAGTAGTGGTTGAAAATTAGGGGAGTGCGTACACTGGAAAATTCACGTGATTTTTGTACAAACAAGGCTAAACCTTGAAACCAAGGCAGAACATAGAAAACTTCACCATTTCGTTTCGGTTTTTCAACTCCCATCCTTTGTGAATGCAAGCATGCCGTCAGTGACTATGTGCGGCACAAAAAGCCGCCATAATGGAAGCGAAAACACACTCGTGTGCGTAAGCTTATCAGCGTGGCGTGTGGTTCGCAACCCACGAACTGGGGTGGCAGTAAATAGGCAGAGCCCTGAGGGGGAGGGAGGGGGCCGGCAAAACTATCTGGATAGTAGTAAGGAAACCCCCCTTCCCCTTCCCTTTTAAAGCCTGCAACCATGCAGGTTAGAATTGGTACATTTCATAGTCGTATTTGCAAGTTCTTTTTGTTTTTCCCACTTTTGTGCCTGAAACCTATTTCGGCTCACTCGGCCTAGGTGTAAGAGTCTGTAAACCTCACGGGTGACGTAAATCAAAGGAAACAAAGCAGTCAACACAATAGAACCTAGGAAAGGTGAAAAAAGGTGTGGAACAAACAAATAGTTTGAGAGGTTCGTGCACCGAGGTAAACCCCTATTTCATTCTTTAAAAAAATAACAGCCTGATGTTTGATATCGGCTGGGATCTGTTTGTTTGTTTGTTTTGTTTTTTAATATCCCTTATCCAACCACCCCAAATAATCCCTAACATGATAGATCCGCTAGTTCCCTAATTTAAGGTTTCATCAACTGATCTCAAGCTAAGAGACACATTGCGAGAACCGCTACAAGATCCTACAAGGCCATCATCTTACCCCATTTTTATTAGTGTTCTGCTGTTTGACATTTCTGTTGGCGGGCATAGGATATACAAAAATTAGAAGCTTTAAACGAGCCCATACTTAATTTTATTTGAAGGTTATACAGCTCTGCTTACAAGCAGTTGATTGAATAGGTTCATTGCAGTTCAAGTTTGTTAATATTGCCAATTTATAAAACCTGATGCTTCCTTACGCGTTATGAAACTTAACGTTAACATGAAGACGGCTACTTGTAGCTACTTGTAAACGACGATCGAGAGCACAGCTACTGTGTCTAACAAACATATATACCGTGCTGCAGGAACTGTATTAAACGTTGCAAAAACCTACAATTTCAATCCGTTTTAATCTTCTTCAAAATTGTCCATCCGTGACTACTTCTGAGTTTACAGAAGCTTATAGGTGCCATCCGATATCCGAGCTCCAACATCGGACATCCGAGATTTGATATCCAACATTCGACATCCGACATCCCAGATTTGACATCCAAATGATCTGACATCCGAGATTCGACATCCCCCGACATCCGACATCTGACGTCCGACATCCGAGATTCGACATCCGACAGCCGACATCCGACATCCGAGATTCGACATCCGACATTTGAAAGGATAGCTGTGATGTGTAGTGCCTGGGATCAAGGGACCTACGAAGTGAGGTTTGAAAGGAAACAATACGGACTATTCTAGTTTTGTTTAATAATTTTACCATTTTGCATTATTGCGAATACGTATTACCCCGGTATGCTCCTTCATTAGGAAACGTGCAGCGAAGTCGTATCCTTTTCAGATCTGTACGATGAATTTAAACCATTTGCTCTTGCACTGTGCTCGTAAGTAATATGATAATTTCAAGACATGGCAGGCTTTAATCCGTTAAAACGTCTAAGAACTCAAACGAGCCTATTACTTTTTGCCAATACGGAATATTTTAAAGCTAGTTTTATTAATAGACTTTTACTTTTTAACTAATAATATTAAACATGTAAATCTAGCCCAATTTTTGAAAACATACCTAAAGACGGGCCAGAATATTCGCACAGGAACCTGGTTTCTGGTCACCGCGGTGACAATGTTCAAAGTTTTCAATTGCCGATAAATAATTTTCAAGGCCATAGACGATTTTGAATTGTCTGAATGTTCTTAATTTGTTTCTCCCAACTGGCCTTGAATCGTCGTCGAAAAGGCTTGAGCGCCAAGTTTGGATCTCGATATCCTCAAGTCTTCGCTTAAATTTTGTTTGAAATAGCTGAGTGTCTTCCGTATTCATAAAACTGCGGTCTTGGGATTCCCATGCATACCCGAAACCGTTTTGAAATAACAATGCTTTCATTTGCAATGACCAGCCTTTGTTTGATCTCTCATATGCAAGCATAATTGTCTTTATATGCAGTTTGGATATAGTCTATTTTCTGGAAGTGATAGTAGCCTGGTCCAAAATGAAACCACCTTGGATTTCACGTCAGTAATTAATAGGAATCTTCCTAGTTCTGCCTAGCCTGATTCTCAGAGGGACCGCGAACGACCTGGGACGTCTGAGTGGATCTGAGAATCAGGCTAAGTTCTGCCCGGCAGGCTGAGTTCACTGCTCTGAACAGCGGAAGCGAAAATGCAAAAATTGCGGATTAGCCCTCCCCCTCTCCCCCAGGGATTAAACTGGAAATTTCACCACTTTTGAGTAAGAAAACTACACTGAGTTACAACCTTTCATATACATTTGCAATACGCAGGCTCATTCTGAAATCATGCTCGATCGTTTTTTACAAAATATGCATGGAACGCCACGTTTGAAAGATAATACATCTGAGGAGTATGTCTAAATGTCGCGGGTCGCGACTCGCGGGTAGAGGACGCGGGTGCGGGTGCGGGAAAAGGTTGCGGGTGCGGGTAAGTGTCGCGGGAAAAAATAAATCACCAAATTTAACAAAAAGATAAAATAAACAACAACAATTTTTTTTTAAATTTTTTAACGACGACTAGTTAGCAACACTAAGGAAGACTTATTGTAGTTGTACGCTTTTTCGTTTATCTCCGACACGTTTCGTCTCCTACTGAGACTTCTTCAGGGAATGAATAATACAACTGACAAAGAACAGCATACATAACACGTTTTCTGCGTAAGTAAAACTTCCCATAGAAGTCTGAATAATAACTTAACTATGCTGTAAACGGACGTTATAAGAAATGTTATTGCGTGTTGTTATATTTTGGGGGCCATACGATCAGCGTTAATCGTATGGCCCCCCAAAACTCAACGGAACTATTGAACTCCATCAGGATGAAGAATCGATCGAAGTAAACCTGGAAATGTTCTTCCTTTTTGTCAGTGTGAAAGTTTTACTCACGTGCACGGGTATTGTTGCCGTGATCAAGCCGCCAGTAACGTGGGAAAAATTCGATTTACCAGGATGGCAAATTCTTTCGTGCTACCGTGCCAAAATTGAGCGCGAACGACAAATGACAACCCTCAATTCATACTCAATTCATACTTTTTGGTGAGGAATTTTAATGGCGTGTACTTACTGCGCTTTTCACAAACATGCGAATTCTAAAGTTCAAAAGCCAACTGACGATTGCGTTTTTCGCTGCCGTCAATCATCTTAACGGACCTCTTAGGAAACAAAACTTTATTTTAACGGGTTTAAAAGGTCATGGATTGTGATTTCTTATTGGTGGATTTCGATCCGTTTTGTGAGTTTCTGTGTTTCAAGGTTCGTTATATTCGTTGCTTGTGATCGTAATTATGATTGAGGGCAGCGAAAAACGCAATTGTGAAGGTGGCTTTTGAACTTTAGAGTTCACATGTTTGTGAAAAGCGCAGTAAAAGTACACGCAAGTCTCATTTAGTGCAAAAAAAAGTCAAAGCTGTATTTTCGATGAACCAAATTGTGTCGTCTGAATCATATATACATAGGTTAAAAACCATTTCTTTTAAGTAAACAAGTCACGTAAGCTGATACTGCGGACCCCTACACTGAATAAAGAAGGGGTCAAGAAGGAGAGAGAAAACATAGGGGGTGGTCAAGAATGTCGTTCAAGGGGAGGGGAGAATTCTTTCTTCAAAGAAGTAGCCACCTTTATAAGATCTTGCTGGAGGTCTTAATCATTTCTTTATATTTAATTTCAAGAGCTCGTAGTTGAAAAACAAAAAAAGTTCTAATTGAAGTATTATAAGGTCTTCTTAAATGTAATAGGTATTTCTAACTCTTTCCTGTCTAATCTATCACAGTGCTAAACCCTGGTTTCACTTGCCATTTCCAGGTCATAGGGCGGGGAGAGGGGTGTTGACGAAATTTGGATTTTTCCATTTTTCCTCAAAAATGAAGATAGAAATGCATTAGGCATGGAGGAAACAAGATTTAAGACTGATCACTCGTAACATGGTAATGATAAAAAAACCCTACTGGGAGATTACGCATTTATGCGACCAAAATTAATTTTATTTGTCTTGATTTGCAGAAAAAAGAAAAACAGAAGTATTAGTTAAAGTTAGTTTTTCAGTCCGATAGGGTTTCGGCTGTTTAAGGCGGGCACTGACACTCCCTTTTCAATACACTTCGTTGCTACATTGAGGTAATATAGAGGTCAGCAAAGGGCCAACTACTTTTTTGTAATATCGCAACTACCCTTAAACCCTTGGGCGTACAAGGTAGGGGAGTGGGTGAAATCCCCGGAAGGTTTTTTGAATCAACCACCAAGACAAGTCATCAAATATCCACTGATACTTTTCTTTTTACTATCAGAACGTTAACCTCCTCCCCAACAAATCCCAAACGCAGGTAGCTCGGTTACTTAGTGCAATTTTAACTAGCCAATGTGGTTTTAATCATGTGGATTTTTCTTTAGTGACTTTTTCCTTTGTATCGCCCTTAGTTAGCTTTAAAGTAATGCAAATCTTCTTTGAAGGATAACCAAATTTTCCTTTATTTTATTAACAATTTAATGTTAAATTTGGTGATTTATGTTTACCCGCGACCTTTACCCACACCCGCACCCGCGACCTCTACCCGCGAGTCGCGACCCGCGACATTTAGACATACTCACATCTGATTAGACATTAGCTCATTGTCCGAAGCCATAGAAACCAATGTTGATGGAGTAAAATCTCTTTTGAATATCAAGCGTCGGTATCATTCTCCAACTCAATTGACCACTCCAGAAAATACCATAACACGCCATAATGCTCTTTGTTTGACTCCCCAAAATTTTGCATAAGCATTGTTTTTAGTTTCTCCTTAAAGTTAAAATGGCTCCAAGAGAAACTGAAAATAATACTTATGCAAAATTTTGGGGTGACAAACAAAGAGCATTATGGTATGTTATGGTATTTTCTGGAGTGGTCAATTAGATACCGGAGCCCTTGAAATGGAAACTAATCTGACGGCTTTTGCTTTACAAGATATTCGTTTAGTTTTGGGACAACATAACCAACAATATAATGTTATACAAACCAAAGCAAATACCTGATGGGAATCAAAGGGAAGCAATTTTTATTAATTAACGCGTCAACCAAGAGACTATAAAGGGGACAGAGAGGGCATCCCCCATATACACCCTATTCCATAGGTAATTCGTCTCGAGTTATTTTTAACACCACAGATCTCAAGGGGGATTAGACAACAGCCAATCACATAGCGCGAATGTGTTCCGCGTGGATGACCCACGCTGAGAGCCACGCGTCCTTCACGAAATGACGCAGAACAAAATGGGGGAAGACGCGGAGAGCGATTTTGCTATTCCTTTTGTCGACGAAAACGACTACAGCGAGATTTCTGCGAAAACTGTGTCAGCGAAACCGAAATTAAAAAAGAATCGCCCTTCCTCTCTTGTATAGAGCTAACAGTAGAGCAGGGAAATCCTTAACACACTGAATATTCTCTCAGGATCATTTATAATTTACAGTTTGAAGAGAGCAATTTCTGGTTTGATGTTTATTTTTTTCAGTCTTTATAGCGATTATTCCTACCCACCTACTTTGTCAACTGTAGGTGAACCCTCCTAAAGCTGAATTTCAAGGGACCATATTCAAGCTCAGAAAGAGAAATAAAATTTCGTCGTTGCTTATTTACGTCCTCCATAAAACGCGAAATTAGGCATTTTCACGTCGTAGTCGTGCAAAAACGGGAAAGAAATGAACAAAAAAGTGTGTTGCACGTGCGAAGTTGTTTTATTGCTAATTAAACCTATTGTTTTTTGATGTTCTAGTTGTCGTCCGCGTCGTTGGGTCTTAAACTCCCTAAATTGTACAAACGACCGGTTTCAATAGACCGGCGAAATTTCTCATTTTATTAAAGCACTGAGGTTACGACAACTTTGAGTTAAACTGATTTCACGGGTTGTCAAAGAGTCCAGCGATTCCTTTTTCCCAGGTGAGCGCCGACTCATTTCGCTTCAATATTCAGGAATGCTCTCGATCTTTTTACGCTTTCATTGCCTCTCGCCCGACATGTTTTGCACGGCGTTTGGTCATGCGAAACCTCCACGAAACATCCACGCCTCGCGCGAGGTAACTTTATCCCGATTCTAAAAATAACTCGAGACGAATTACCTATGGAATAGGGTGTATATGGGGGATGGCCTCTCTGTCCCTTTTATAGTCTCTTGCCTAAATTCCATCAAAGTGCGCGATTGTTTTCTCTTTAATAAGCCACAGCGTTTCGCTTACTCCGATGCCAGCGCTACAGGGTGCGGTTCAGTTATTACCCTTAATGAGGATTGTGTGTGTCACAAGCTTTGGGAGCCTTCAGAATGTTCTAAGAGCTCTACTTGGAGAGAACTTGCAGCCATTGATTTCTCGCTAGAGTCTTTTGCGCCAATTTTGGAAGGTTCACTGGTCAAGTGGTTCACTGATAGCCAGACGGCGGCTAGAATTATAGAAGTCGGTAGCATGAAATTGGATTTGCACAGGCTTGCTATTAAAATTTTTCAGTTTTGCGCGGAGCACTCTATTCGTTTGGAGGTGCAGTGGATCCCACGAACTGAGAACGAGAAGGCGGATTATATCAGTCGCCTGATAGATTTTGACGATTGGCAAATCACGCATGATTTTTTTCTAAGTTTGGAGGAGTTATGGGGCCCACATACAGTTGACTGTTTTGCCAATTATTATACAGCTAAGCTTCCTAGATTCTTTTCGTGTTTCTGGAATCCGGGTACGTCAGGAATTGACTTCTTTGCCCAAGAGTTAAGTTCCGAGAACTGTTTAGTGGTTCCTCCAGTTTCTCTTGTCGCTCGCGTTATCCATTATCTGAGCCTACAGAAAGCAATGGCTACTCTTGTAGTCCCATTATGGCCTTCGTCGAGTTTTTGGCCTCTTCTGACTAGTAAATATCGGTTGTTCATGAAAGGATGTTTTACGCTGAATGCATCCCGAGCTCTCACCCTGGGAAGAAATTTAAGTTCATTCCTTGGTTCGCCTCGTTTTACAGGCGAGGTTGTCGCGCTTAGATTTGAATTTTTGTAAGGATTATCCAACCTTTATTGCCCTTCGAGTAGGTCATTCTGAACTAGCTTTTAGTACTGGTATTTGCAGGATTTGACACTGGTCATTAATAGCATGGACAGCTGTGTCCAGAGTATATGACACTGGTCATGTGAAGGGACGACTGCGTCCGTCGGAGAAGATTTCTGTCGTTTTGGATTTTTGTTAGTAGCACGAGTTTTCGAGTTCTCTCGACAATGAGAGACCTGTTCACGTATGGAAATTTGTGTCTCTGGTTTGCGAATCGTAACTCAACCTGCTATTCTGGCCAAGGTTTTTCACAAGGTTGAGCTGCGTTATTCTTGTTGGTTTAGGTTATTTACCTTTCTTATCAAGGCTGTAACTTTTTGTTTTTTCTGATTGTTAGGTTATTGAAGTGTTCGAGCTGACTGTGTCCTAGATAGGGTGTTGCCTATTTTATATTCGTTTGCCTGTCGTTTATGGGGCCTTTTTGGGGGATTTAAATGATCTGCTAGAGCAAGTCGCGTTTAGGATAGATATGCAGTTTTTACGCGTTTGTTAGTTGTTAGTTTTCTTTGTAGGTTTTTCGCTATGGCTTTGTTTAGGAGCTACTTTGCATGCCTATTTTGCCCCGGGGAGGTCGCTGTGGTTTCTTTCTATTATGCTGCCTGCAGAAATTGCGTCATAGGCATGGGGCCTTTTATTAGAATCGCTATCATCGCTTGTGTTGCATTTCCTAAAGCCCCTATCCTGTTGTTGCAAAATTTTGGTGATATAATTTTTTCTTGCAGGTCGTAGTTGCAAGTAAGGCATGGATGCTGCTCCCTCCTCCTATCAGGCCGGATTTTCATTCTTTATTTAGTAGTTTACTTTGTTCTAGGGCGGACTCTACTGCGAAGAAGTATCTTAAGGAAATAAACAAGTTTTTACTGTGGTGTAGGGCTCGGAAAATTGCGCTACAGTTGCCATTTTCTTCTTCTGTTGTCGCCCTTTATCTATTTGGATTAGATCAACAGCTTAGGTCCCCGGCCGCAATGGTTTTGGTCCATGCTGCGCTGAAATGGTTCCATTCCTTTGTTCCTGATGATGGTCCCAATCCTTTGGATAACGCTTGTTGCAAGAACTTGATTGAGTGTGCCAAGAGGACAAGGAGCAATCCAGTTCACAAGAAAAAACCCGTGGACCCTGCTATCATTAGAAGCATTATTGACAGACATGGCGCTGAGGACGCATCTTTAAAGGACTCACGTATTGCCGCAATAAGTTCTTTAGCTTTTGCAGGATTTTTTCGTTTTAACGAGTTGGCTAATATTCAGCCAAAGCACCTCACGTTTTGCGATGGTTTTGTTAAAATTTTTGTGCCGAGGAGTAAAACGGATGTATATAGAGAGGGCAATTATGTTTATATTGCTAAGTTAGAGGGCAAATACTGCCCAGTAGCTATCTTACGTAGGTATATTGAACCCGGGATTGAAGCAGCCAATTTGGATCTGTCTAGTCACTTGCCTTGATTCAGGCCATTAACGAAGAACAAGCCGGGATATACCCTTAGGAATGGCAAGTTATCCTATACTCGCTGCAGGGAAATATTTAAGACTACTTTGAAAGATTTGGGCTATGACCCCAAGGAATATGGCCTACGTAGTCTGCGTTCAGGGGGTGCTACAGCTGTTATCAGTAATAACTCTTCCAAAGCCGTTTCTGAGAGGTTGTTAAAACTTCATGGGCGGTGGAAAACAGACGAAGCAAAAGACATGTACGTTTTAGAGACAGAATGTAATCGTTTAAGTGTGACGAAATATTTAGGTATTTAGCTCATATTTAAATATGTTATCTGTTTTTCCCTTACCAATGCTGTAAGATTACTTTTCATTAAAGTGTTAGGGTTCGCACGCGATCCACCCATATCTGATTTCGCTTGGTGTTTGCGGTTATTTAAGCGGTAAATAATTTACGTTCGTTTGAACGAAGCGAATTGCAACGGGAACAAAATAGACGTAAAACAGTAATGGGATTGTAAAAAGAAAAGATAGTAGCGACAGATTTTTTCCAGGAAATCTTATTATCTCCATAAGATTTTGCGTGTCGTTGTCGTTAGCGATCCCTCGAAAGTTTCCAGTAATGTACACTATAGGAGTGAAGACGAAGATTGTATGGAAACTGGACATGATTGTAATTGTCGTAAGCCTAGAAAACCACGAGACAACTGCACAAAATCCCCGGTCTTGAATAGTCGATGAGTCCGAGAAAATATCCCATAACTTAAAACACATGCTTAACCACACATTACAGAGAAACGTCGCCAAGAGAATCATGTCCCAGAATACGTCGTCGTAATTTACTTTTCCGGGAAGTCCCTCTAACATACACCAGGACGTACACATCATTGGCATTTCTAATGAGATTGCTTTTAAGATCTGCAACAAATGCATAAATATTGGTGTATAGCGTTTATGGTAGAAAACGTAAAACCACACAGTGAAATAAAAAATCTCTGCCACATTGCTAAGTACGTAAAGTGTAACATAACCACGAAGTGAATCGTCATAACCGCCAAATGAACATTGTTGATCATCCAAATCAGTCAAGCTGTCGTTGCCTGGCAGCACATTCCTCCTTTTAATTGCATCAACAAGTGTTTTAGTCTCAAACACGATTTCTGTTAACGTAAGCAAACTAACCACCATTATCGTCAGCATCGTCACTTTGGCACGACCAATTTTACCGACGAAGTTTGAGCAACACGCAGTTGTTGCTTCTAATAAAAAGCGTGCGATATGCCACCCGGAAGCCATTTCTGCTATTTTATAAAAGTGCTTCTCTGTCTCTTGCGTAAACAAACTGAACTTGAATGTTCACTGAGTAGAGTGTACCCGGAAACTAATCTGTAATGCCGTTAATATTCAAACTTTCCAGATTTTCGTTGCAGGTTATTATCACAATCGAGAAGAATATGGATTTGACATGCCTGTTATCTACCCTGCGAGCAGAGGTTTCTCTCTTGCATGGCTTTTACCGTTTACGAAGTCATTAGCGTGTCTTGTGTGTCGTGCATTTTTGCTTTCGCCCCGTGAGAAACCTTTGCCTAATGCCGCCCGTGATTTCCGTTGAGCATGCGCTAGCCGTTTCCATAGAGAAAATGACGTAAGTCTCACCTGGGTGACACGATGCCGTGCGCCCTATTTTTTCGTGGGAAAAAATTTTGCCATCAATTTGCATTTTCATATATTTGCATTTGAAAAAAGTAGTAAAGAAATTTACCAGAAGCTCTTCAGGAACACCAAATAAGGCTATAAACGCTGCAAATCAATTTTGTTTAGTCTGTGACTGTGATTTGAGGCAAAAAGCAGAAGTTGTGGTATATTTCAACGTTCTTCTTGTCCTGGATTGCAGAGGGTAATTGGCAGAGATGTGAAACCGAAAGAATCACATCGCATTTGCAGAAAATGCAAACAGAAAATTGACGGTGCTATTAAGAAGGTAGAAGCAGCTGACAGAGTTTTCAACTGATATGGAGTTAAGGACTCGATGATAGAAACGTTAAACTCTTTTACAGGAGAAAGCTATCTTCCACTTCTTGTATGTCATTACGGGCTCAGTTTTGTAAGGCAAATCGCTCTAAATTGATGTGCGTGAGTGGTTCAACTGGATAAAACCGGTTTTAAAACCGGTTAGTCACGTGTGTGCCTCCAAGATTTTGGAGGTTCCTAAAGAGCATGCTCAACGGAGATCACAGGCGACTTTGCGCAGCTCACGGGGCGTAAACAAACCAACTACGCGACAGACAAGACACGCGAATGACTTCGTAAACGGTAAAAGTAAAAGCCATAATCATATGCCTGTTTCGAAAGTTGCGGTTATTCTTTAACAAATTTCCAGCAGGTTGCGTGACCAGAGGTCGATTTCGACCCCGCAGAAAAAATGGTCGCTCTATGGTAATTGTTTTAAAATTTGGAGAACAAATAGTACTTGGATTTCGCCAATCACGTACCGAGTTTTAGCTATGACATTTAAATGTAACATATATAAAAAACTTTTCAATTTCGATAGTGCGTGACGATCATGGCGTCGTCTGCGTATAGAACGCGGGTTGAAATTATCCATCCAGAAGAAGTTTTAGCCCGGATTTTGAATGATGACATCACTGAAGGTACGGGTAGTGGTGAAGAAAGTGATTTGGACCGGCAGCTGGAAAATGGAATCGAGGATTCGAGGTAAGTGCTCAATTCGAGTCTTCGCAAAAGGAACGCCATTACACCGTTCACAAATGGCGGACACGCGGGAGAAAACTGGTGCTTAGTCATGAAAGCGAGGCGTTGGAGGATAAACAAAAATTGCGAATGAAGACTTTCAGTGACCTTGCAGAGTGTTTAGCACGGATTCCACCTAAAATAACTTTGTATGGAATTCTTTCAGAAGAAATCATGGGTATTTCTAAGGGGGCTTCAATTTTTTAACACTCATCCATAGGTATTTCTGAGGGGGCTAAGGTAACAATAGGGACACGTTTTTCATGGAAACTGCGAACCGCAAACCGCAAAATGTCACGTGACCACGGCCTTGGGGTCACGTTTGCAGTTTGCAGTTCACGTTTGAACCGCAGGAAGGACTTCCAGCGGTAAGTGATTTACGGCAAGGTTTTTTGCCACAAAAAATTCTACAGCCTCGCGTTTAAAGGTATGAACTAGCTTTTTATATCCGTTTGTGATGTGTTTGTTGGATTTTTGATCTCGAATCAACGAATTATTGCGGAGTTTTGGGCGATTAAAGTGATGCACTTCGACTTGATGAAAACAACATGGCGACCCTAAACAATGAACGCGTACTTCATACTTTCTGCCGTACTAACAAAGGAAAGTATTCTGTTCCAATCTAGGGTTAAATTTTTTTCTATCTTGTTACTGAATTCATAACTTAACTCAGTCTCTGTTTAGTTCCTATTTTTAACGTATCACTCCGCGAATTTCATTTTATTTTGCTTATTTCTTTGAGACTGGGGAACCCAGGCTTTACAAAGCCTTCTGGTTTCTTTTGGGCTGCCTAGCAACCTTACAATTCCTATATGTATTCTTGTATTGTGTTATATTTTGGCTAAATAAAAATGAACTGAACTGAACGCCTTGCTAAAGTTTGAAATCTCGGCAACGCAAAACTGCAAACGCGTAACTGCGATTTGTGGTTTGCGGTTTACCTGATGCTAAAAGGTCTCTATTATTTCTGAAGAACTACAGAAAAAGGAACATCATCCATAAGGGGGGGCGGGGGGTGGTGTGGAAATTAAGTGGAATGGCCTGGGCGATAGCTGCAGAAAAAAGCGGCAAACATGTTGGCCCAAACTTCACATTAAAACTGAGTACAAAAGCCAGCTCACTGCAATTCAGTAAAACAGAAATATAAACAAAACCAACTATAGGACAGACAAGACACGTTAATGACTTCGTAAATGCTAAAAGCCATAATCATGCCTGTTTCGAAAGTTGCGGTTATTCTTTAACTCATTTCCAGCAGGTTGTGTGACCAGAGGTCGATTTCGACCCCGCAGAAAAAATGGTCGCTCTATGGTAATTGTTTTAAAACTTGGAGAACAAAGAGTACTTGGATTTCGCCAATCACGTACGTACCTATTGACATTTTTTGTAAAAATGCGGTTTTAAATATATGCCGATATCTCAAACGTTTTTATACCTATAAGAAAATGAATAGCATCATCTTAAAATTCGACCATTCTTTATTAAGGATGCCAAAATTCATAGGAATCGGTTTAATCATTTCTGCCAAAAAGTGGGATTCAAAAACATAACCAACATGTAAATAAATAGGTTTGGGCCACCTTAAAGGGATCCAGACTCAAATTGAATTATTCGAAACAGAAGCTTGCCGTGTTCAGTCCTGACACAAACATTGCCGTAAAAGTTTAACCTTAGTATAATGTGAACTTTATACCACTTTTTAACCAAGAGCTCCCTGAGATAATGCCCCAAAGAAGACCAGGTAAATAGCAAGCCATAAGATTCACACACTATAGCTTCTAATTTTGGTAAAATAATTTTATTTTGCAATGACAAAAAAATCATGAGATTTTTGCTTAGCCCTGCCAACGTAGTACCTGTAACAATTCACTCCAAAGTGACAGAATTAATATGATCCAAAGGATGTTGTAAATACACACATACATATATCTAGCCGAATTTTTGAAAACATACCTCAAAATGGGCCAGAATATTCGCACAGAAAGCTGGCGATAGCCAGGTTTCTGGTCACTGCGGTGAGAAAAAACATATGGGGCTTGCTGTCCTGGTTGGTCTCATTGTCAAGCTCAGTCCCTGAGCTAACTTGCCATGGGCTGGAAAGGGGCCTCCATGTCAATCCCTAGGGGGGGAGGGTGCTGCAAAAGCGTTGTACCTTCCGTTAGTCCTGCTGTGGGAAAAGTCAGTGCACTGGTCATGTCTGCCTTTAGTTTGTCATGTCAAATTCTTGTAACGTTTGAGGCCCATTGGCCAATGAAAGCATTCCCCTCAAGCACATGCTAGGCTGGGGAGGTGGAGGAAGTCAGGGGGGTGATTTAGCCTTGAATTCTCTGCTTAGAACTTGGTTAAGTCTCAAGCGTCCTCCATCATTTAGGGCCTTTAAGCAGCTAGAGTGTATGGACAAGTGCAGAGTGTCTTTTTGATGGACTTGAATGTTTCTTTTGCTAATCAGGAACCAAGAAGGGAGTCACCTTAAGAGAACCATGGGTAAGAGCTGAGTTTCTTGGCGATATTTACTTTAGTTGAGTCAGTTTAAGGTGTGAGGGCTCCTGGAGTCCTATGCTACGGTTTTCATAAATCCGGCTTATATACATAGATAATAATCACAGAAGTTCAGACTTCAGGAGTAATCATTGATTGTTTATTGCGACAGTGCTGTTTCGTATGGTCCGAAAATTATTGTTGGACCACACTCATCAGGCAACTTCAACGATTGCCTGTTAAAATTAAAGCTAGCAGTGAAATTTGGGTGCTACAAGCCATGCATGAAGCCTAATAATAAACTGTCCTATGTCCACTAACAGAGCAACCACCCCCCAGCACTACTAAAGAATATCCCACTCAACATTAACAAAAGGTTAACTAGCATCTCATCCAGCAAAGAAGTATTTGACGAATCCATTACCCCTTACCAGAAAGCTCTAACAGAAAGTGGATACGACCACACGTTAACATACAACCCCGCACAAGAGAAAGCTCTGAAAAACAAAAGACAACGAACAAGAAACATCACATGGTATAACCCTCCTTTCAACTCAATCGTCAGAACTAACCTTGCTAGAAAATTTCTGCACATCACTGGCAAATGCCTTCCAAAAAACCACCCACTGCACAAGATTTTCAACAGACACACGCTAAAACTGAGCTACCCATGCATGCCTAACATGAAATCTGTCATCTTGTCACACAACAAGTACGTTGTTTCAAATTTCAACACAACAACCTGACACCTGCAATTGCAGAAAGAAACCAGATTGTCCACTCGAAGGAAAATGCCTCTAATCAATTGTAATCTACCAAGCCACTGTAACCACAGTGACGACAACTGAAAATTATGTAGGACTGGCAACAAACTTTAAGGAACGTTACAGAAACCATCAGTCCTCCTTTCGACGCTCGAACAGAAGAAATGGAACGGAACTCTCAAAATATATTTGGACTTTACAAGACTCTAAGAAACCTTTCCAGATAAAATGGAAAGTTTTAAAGAGATGTAAACCGTATAGCAACATTAGCAAAAAACGTAATCTTTGTCTTTATGAAAAGTTCATCATCATTTGTAAAAAAGAGCTTTGTAGCCTAAACAGGAGAAACGAACTAGCGATTTCATGCCCCCACAGAAACAGATAGTTACTTCAGAACTCTAGAGTAACGTAACTAAGACACAATCCATCTGTTACCTACAATCGGCGACAAAATGAGTTCGGACACTTTGCCCAAAACTGGGCTTTTTTACATTTTATTAACTTCAAAAGGAGGAAATATAGCTTTCCTCCCCCATCCCTCCGTGCAACGTTGTGCCCTTGTTCTAGCTACCTACAGAAAACAACAAACACCCCAACTTTGAATGGAGGGAGAAGGGGAGGGGTGCGGATTCTTTTGTTCTCCGAAGTTACCCTATTTGAGTACAATGTCTCTACAATTTTGTCGCCGATTGTCTGAATCGCAAAGTGGCCGCACATCCTTTCGAAAATTAATTGAATTCATTTGTTTCTTTATGCCGGGACGTAAGACCCCTGTTGGCTTTTTATTTGTCATGTTTGACTTCATCATACCTATTTTAGAACAATTAGAATAAGGCAATTTCTTTATTTTCAGTGCGTGACATTTCGTGTCAGGCTTAACCGTGCCTTGACATCGTGCGATGTGGCGTGTCGCGTACGATTTCTTATTCTCTCCTTTATGGAAGCGCATCGAAACAAAGAACAAAGTGAAAAGGATAGAAAAGTTAATAGATTTCTAGGCATAAAAGTAGTAATATAATGGCTAAAATTGCTCTTTAGGAGGAATTTCCAGGAGTAACCACGGGTAACCACAATGAGTATAAAATAAAATAATCTGATTTTCTTTTAAAAACAAAGTTGGTTACTCGTGGCCAGTCTTGTCCTGACCTCATAGTTTCTACTGTAAAGTACATTCTTCAAAGACCCTTATGGGTATATGGGCAACAAATCTACTGCACAGATTTAGCGATGCTATGCAGCTTTGCTGTGCATTAGAAGTAGGAACATTTTTCCTGAAAATTCTCCTGCGCATAGCAATCATGGCTGTTTATTGCCCATCCCACCCTTGTCAAATAGCCAAACTTCGAATAAACACTTCGAACTTACTAGGGATACATTCAAATACAATATATTATCTGCCATCGATTCCTAACAATTACACTTAGTTACCAGAGGAAAATCAATCATTCGGTACGCAGGTATGCTGCGTAATTACTTGGAAACACTACCAAGTACAAAGATTGTCAAAATTAATTTTCCCTCGAAAAACACAGGAAAGAGATTATATGGGTATCTTATCTATCTTCTGAAAAACGACCCGCTGTGAATATAGTAATCTCAACTAGTTATTGTCTCCTAACCGCTGCTAATAGGAGAACAGCACGTAGATTTCAATTCAGACAATCGGCGACAAAATGAGTTGAGAAACTTCGCCCAAAACTGGTTTTTTTACGTTTTATTAACTTCAAAAGGAGGAAATATAGCTTTCCTCCCCCATCCCCTCCATGTAATGTTGTGCCCTTGTTCTAGCTACCTATAGAAAACAACAAACACCCCAACTTTGAATGGAGGGGACAGGGGAGGGGTGCGGATTCTTTTGTTCTCCAAAGTTACTTTTTTGTCGCCGATTGTAGATACCATCTCTTAACTCATCCCTATAACAACCACCCAAATTTTACTGCCAGCTTTTAACTTAAACAGTCAATCGTTGAAGTTGCCTGATAAGTGTGGTCCTACAATTTTGGGCCATACGAAACAGCACTGTCACAATAAACGATCAATGATTACTCCTGAATTCTGAACTCCTGTGATTATTAATAGTCAATGCTCTTCAATTAAATGAATTGAGCGCTCTACGAAATACGTTCTACCCAGAATACAAGTATTTATATACATAGATATGTATAAAATGACACTGACGTGAATGAATCTTTCACCCGCTTTCAACTTGACCTGTTTTGTGTAACATTTGGCGGAGGTCTCTTCTTCTCTTGACAAGTAGGCCATATACCCGTCACTTATTTCTTTTTTTCCCACCACCAATATCTGTTTTTATTTCTGTTTTACAGAATTGTAGTGGGCTGGCTTTGAATTTGGTTTCAGTGTGAAGTTTGGGCCAACGTGTTTGCTGCTTTTCTGCAGCTATTGCCCACTTGTCGAGCTTCTGATGCTTTGGAAACCTACAAAATCATCCTGTTTCATTGAAGATGTACACCTCCCTTTTGAATGCAAACGGCAAATCAATACTAAACATTAAAAGCTGAAGACATCCCACGTAGTTGCATTTAAAAAGACATCCATACAAAGTTATTTTTGGTAGAATCCGTTCTAAACACTCTGCAAGTTCACTGAAAGTCTTCATTTGCAATTTTTGTTGATCCTCCAATGCCTCACCTTCATGACTTGGCACCAGTTTTTTCCCGCGTGTCCGCCATTTGTGAATACGGTGTATGATCAAGCACATGGTTTTGAACATAGTCATGTTTTGAAATGCTAAGATAAACTCTTAGTGTTTTGCCTTTTCTGTGTTTCGTGTCCTCTTTATTTCAGCTGTATAATTTCACAAAATTTACTTTGAAATTCATGAATCAAAGCATGAATCCAAGTGAATGTTTGCTTTCTTGTGTTACTCCTCTGATCAGACTATTTAAGTACTAGATGTAGTAACCTTACAGCTGTATACACTAAATGTTATTATCTACATGTATGTCTTATAATAGACAACAACTTGAAATTAGAACCGTTATGATTTTGTACAGGTGAAAAGGTATTCTGTTACCTTATTGCAAGTAATTATAAATACCTTACTTGTATTAAAATTCGCGCAGCACTGGGTGTGCCAATTTTAGTACTGCGCGAATTATAATGCACACGAAAAGCTTTGTGGTGTAATATGTTGATTTATTAACACATATACCAATTGACATAATTATGTTTTAAGTTGAATTTTGCTTACATTACGTAATTTACATAATTTTAATGGTAATGGGTTCATGATAACCTAATGGCATTTTTTGAGGGCCACCTAATCGCTTTTTTATTAAGTTTTGACAAATATTATAGTATTTGTTGATAAAAAACACTCATTGTAAATGTGTTAATTGTTAAGAGCTCTATTAAACAAACTAAAAAGAACGAACACAGAAAATTACTTGTGCGCATTTAAAGCTGCACGAATAAGTCTTTACAAGGTGCGCCAAATTAAATCAGGCGAAATTTAAAGCTAAGCGAAAATGAGTACGATGCAAATTTTAATACAAGTAAGGTAATTATTATTTAAGACGGGGTTAAGTAAATTTTGAAATTTACTTGCCCACTAGACAAGTGGATTTCAATTCCAACTTTCAAACAATTCTGTATTCATTAGCAACAAATCAGTCAGCTACAGTAATTCCCTTGATAAACTGAACAAATGCAATTCAGAAACCTGAGTTGCCTTAAAAACAATGTATTTAATTACTATAGTTAGTCATAATTTGTGACATAATACTAAGTAGAAGTTATAGCCTGATGGTAATGAAACACATTTAATTTTCCAGAAAAAATGTCTGTGCATGGGAAATTGAACATGAAACACTCATTGTAATCATCAGAGGCCACTTGGGGGCACAAAAACCTGAACCGAAAGCTTGCCTTAATCAGCTGAAGAGGTAGGTAACAATGCTGTTACTAGATAATGTTATCTTGAAACCAAATTTGCTGTTGATGCCTCAATACCAAGCATAATGCATGATGCAAATGTTTTAGAAACATTCACTGTATGATAATCAGTGAAATACATGTAAAACCAATATATTTATGTATTTATGTATATTTTGTAGTTAATTTTTTATTTACCTCAGGTAATTTTTGTTTATCATTTGTTTTAGGGTATGGTAATGTACGCTAATGAAGTTGAAATGAAAGAAAAATAAAAATTACCTGAGATAAAAAATAACTACCACATATACATGCATATCCATAGGAACCTGATGCAAGAAGCCATCACCCAAGACCCAACACTGAAGCAGTCAGTAAAATACTGAACAGATCTATTATTGCGTAGTTCCAGAAAAAATATCCAGACTATCCACAGGGGGAAATTTTACTTTAGACACCCCCCCTCCCACCCCCCTGGAATTTCTATTTCACACTGTGGGGGTTGCTTGTCATATAGGCGCCCATCCCCTGGAATTTGGTTAAGTACCCTCTGGAAAGTATATTAGTGTCAAAAATATTGTATTTGTTGCACAATATTATTATGCGAAAGATATTTAATTTTTTTTCTGCGATAAAATGCGAAAAGATTTTCTCATTCATGTTAATAAGGTGTCTAATAACCTCAAGGAGGTCCTTACCTAATGATTAACTATACAGGTGATACCTTATACTACCAACTACCAAAAAAAATCACCTACATAACAACCTGGAGTTACATTCAAACTAAACACCAAGTGAAGTTTCATTATTTCAGTTTAGTTAGAACCTGTTACCAGAAGGCTTAGAACACAACCATTTCAGTGAATCAAATGTGTAATAATGCAACACCAAGCCTGTGAGCTATTTGGGAAAGCGAAGCAAGCCTCGCGAGATCGTGCAGCCTCCACTTGCTCGCGCATAACGTAATAAAAAGTTAATTTTGGACCCTGGCGTTCTTGTGAGGCTTGCGTGCTTGCAGGCTAAGCAAAACTAGAAGGTGTATTCATGAGCCAATGACAATTATTGTATTAAAGAAAACTATTGAAAAAAGCATTTAGCCGACTGTAGATAAAAGATGATCAATGCTAACAATAATGCTTGCTTTGAAACACCGGTGACAGTAAAATAACTGATAGCTTTTTCAGCAGAGAAGCTGTTATATTCATTATTAACTCACCAATCTTACTCAAACCCCCTGGAAAAAGACCTTTGTAAGCAACCCCCGACTCCCTCAGAAATTGCCTCATTTTGACATCCTCCCCTCCCTTCGGAATTTCCGTTCCCCTCCGTGGAGGGTTATGGATATTTTCTCTACACATTACACTTACCAAAGGGAGGCCGCAGAGGGAAAAAAGAGTTTTAAAATTCCTCAGGCAAAGCAACCTTGTTATAAAAAATACAAACTCAAATCTCAGGGTGTCTCCCTTCAGAGTTCTCATTGCCTACTGATTCAGTAAACAGTACTACTGATTTTTGTGACCATTTTATCTCCAGAATAACGACGGTTCGTGTTATACATCTTTGTCTTTTTTCGTAGGAATAGAATGCTGGGAAAGGGAAATGATACATGTCCAGTTGAAAGTTGTATCAGATTCAACCGAGATGTCCATATGAGAAAGCTTAACAGGGATGGAAGGAACTAATAACTTTCCAACTTCTGGTAGGTTCAACCCATAAACCCCAATGAGCGTTACGTCAAGTAAAAGGAATTTGGGGACCACACGAGGCAAAGAGAAAGTGTTTTGACCTCGGCACGATTCGCCCTCACTCACGATCTTCAAGTTAGACATGCTGTTGCTCTGCTGATTATGCTGTGAACCCTGCGTGGAGCAAGTCGTGGGTAATTTGTGTGGCAGATCACGTAGAGGGTAGAATGTGTAATTAGGTCAACGTACATAACTAATACTGATCTCATCTGCCATGTACATTGTTAGTACTGTGTAGCAAATGATGCAACAGACAATTATCTCTGGAGTGAATAAAATCATCGACTGCTATAAAAAATCCTTTAATAAACCCCGATTAGCGTCTATTTTAATAAAGAAAAAAAACACGACTACATGTGCAATGTGTATTTCAACTTTTCGTTATTACATGTATTTCAGAGTTCCTGTCGCTGCCTAACTGTGGGAGTTGATATCAAAGCTTCTGTTCCTGGGAGTTCTTAGCAGGAATTTCACTCTCGACATCAACAAGTGAGTGCTTTGAGTTTGCAAGTCTTCAGCTTGCTAGATTTCTGGCCTTTTTAACTTTAATCTCTTTCTATGATAGAGAAGATCAAGATTACCCCAATCTAAAATTATCAACGCCGACCATGGGAATCTAGGTTTGTTTAGAAACTGATTGTTTTGTGGAAATTCGACGGGGTGTATAGGCGTTGAAACGTATTTTGCGTAAAGCGCTGTCACTCAAACCGACATTACACAATAAATCAGGGAACAGAGAAACGTAGGGACACCAAACTAAAATTATCAACGCGGACAATGGGAATCCTGGTTTGTTTGGGAACTGATTTTTTTGTGGAAATTCGACGGGGTGTATAGGCGTTGAAAAGTATTTTGCATAAGCCGGTGACACTCAAGCCGATATTACATAATAAATCAGGGAACAGAAAAACGTAGGGATACTACGCTAATTCGGGTACTTTTCAAATTGGAAACTTACGCTAACTTCTTAGTTTCTTTCTATCTCCACAGGTGATGGTAGCACGCTTTGGGATTGCCAAGCAAACTCTATTGACCATAATTCTATTTTTTCCGCTTTCTTTTTTAAAGAGAGGGAGGTCCACATTACTCCGATCTAAAATTATCAAAGCGGACAACGGGAATCCTGGTTTCTTTTGGGGACTGATTCTTTTGTGGAATTTCGAAGGGTGTATAGGCGTTGAAACGTATTTTGCGTAAACCGCTGACACTTAAACCGATATTACACAATAAATCAGGGAACAGAGAAACTTAGGGATACCAATCTAAAATTATTAACGTGGACAATGGGTATCCTGGTTTGTTTGGCAACTGATTTTTTGTGGAAATTCGAAGGGTGTATAGGCGTTGAAACGTATTTTGCGTAAACCGCTGACACTCAAACCGATATTTCACAATAAATCAGGGAACAGAGAAACGTAGGGATTCCAATGTAAAATATTAGGAGTACTTTTCAAATTGGAAACTTACGCTAACTTCTTAGTTTCTTTCTATCTCCACAGGTGATGGTAGCACGCTTTGGGATTGCCAAGCAAACTCTATTGACCATAATTCTATTTTTTCCGCTTTCTTTTTTAAAGAGAGGGAGGTCCACATTACTCCGATCTAAAATTGTCAAAGCGGACAACGGGAATCCTGGTTTCTTTTGGGGACTGATTCTTTTGTGGAATTTCGAAGGGTGTATAGGCGTTGAAACGTATTTTGCGTAAACCGCTGACACTTAAACCGATATTACACAATAAATCAGGGAACAGAGAAACTTAGGGATACCAATCTAAAATTATTAACGTGGACAATGGGTATCCTGGTTTGTTTGGCAACTGATTTTTTGTGGAAATTCGAAGGGTGTATAGGCGTTGAAACGTATTTTGCGTAAACCGCTGACACTCAAACCGATATTTCACAATAAATCAGGGAACAGAGAAACGTAGGGATTCCAATGTAAAATATTAGGAGTACTTTTCAAATTGGAAACTTACGCTAACTTCTTAGTTTCTTTCTATCTCCACAGGTGATGGTAGCACGCTTTGGGATTGCCAAGCAAACTCTATTGACCATAATTCTATTTTTTCCGCTTTCTTTTTTAAAGAGAGGGAGGTCCACATTACTCCGATCTAAAATTGTCAAAGCGGACAACGGGAATCCTGGTTTCTTTTGGGGACTGATTCTTTTGTGGAATTTCGAAGGGTGTATAGGCGTTGAAACGTATTTTGCGTAAACCGCTGACACTTAAACCGATATTACACAATAAATCAGGGAACAGAGAAACTTAGGGATACCAATCTAAAATTATTAACGTGGACAATGGGTATCCTGGTTTGTTTGGCAACTGATTTTTTGTGGAAATTCGAAGGGTGTATAGGCGTTGAAACGTATTTTGCGTAAACCGCTGACACTCAAACCGATATTTCACAATAAATCAGGGAACAGAGAAACGTAGGGATTCCAATGTAAAATATTAACGTGGACAACGGGAATCTTGGTTTGTTTGGGAACTGATTTTTTGTGGAAATTCGAAGGGTGTATAGGCGTTGAAACGTATTTTGCGTAAAGCGCTGACACTCAAACCGATATTACACAATAAATCAGGGAACAGAGAAACGTGGGGATTCCAATGTAAAATTATTAACGTGGACAACGGGAATCCTGGTTTGTTTGGGAACTGATTTTTTGTGGAAATTCGAAGGGTGTATAGGCGTTGAAACGTATTTTGCGTAAAGCGCTGACACTCAAACCGATATTACACAATAAATCAGGGAACAGAGAAACGTAGGGATAGCAATGTAAAATTATTAACGTGGACAATGGGAATCCTGGTTTGTTTGGCAACTGATTTTTTGTGGAAATTCGAAGGGTGTATAGGCGTTGAAACGTATTTTGCGTAAACCGCTGACACTCAAACCGATATTACACAACAAATCAGGGAACAGAGAAAAGTAGGGATTCCAATGTAAAATTATTAACGTGGACAACAGGAATCTTGGTTTGTTTGGGAACTGATTTTTTGTGGAAATTCGAAGGGTGTATAGGCGTTGAAACGTATTTTGCGTAAAGCGCTGACACTCAAACCGATATTACACAATAAATCAGGGAACAGAGAAACGTAGGGATACCACTCCAATTTAGGTACTTTTCAAATTGGAAACTCATACCGAAGATATAATAACCATAAGATACCCCTCTCATTGAGATTCTTTTGGAAGCAGTAACGTGTTCTAACATTCTAGTTTCTTTTTATTTCTACAGGTGATGGTTGAGCACATTTTATTCTCAGATTTCTAACCTTTTCCCTTCATTGTCTCTAGTGTTGTTGTTTTAGAGCGGCCACAAAACTGGGCTTTGTAGAGGCCAGAGGCCATGAGGGCGAGAAAAATAATTGTTTTAGTAAAATCCAACTAGCTGGAAAAAATAGCGAGACAAAACAACTTTGGCTGGTTAAAGCTAGTTTTTAATCCTTTTTTGCCCCCAAAAAGCCGGTGCTTTTGCTACCAGTGTGCTATAACATATAGCCTAGTAGTAGCTCAACCAATCAGAACGCAGCATTGATAATAGACCAGTAGCTGGATTTTACTAATAAACATTATTTCGAGTCATACTTTGACCGAAAACAAATAAGGAAATACATTTTTTGACCAAAAGCATGGGTTAACCCCTTTGGAAAAATTCAGTTTTTAAATTTTTTGTGGCTAAAAAAGGTTTCTTTTTTATCTAGAAAATTATTTAAAAATTTTTCTAGTCTTATTTTGACCGAAAACAAATAAAGAAAAAAAATTATAATTTTTTGACCAAAAGCATGGGTTAACCTCTTTGGAAAAATTCGATTTTTGGGACTTTGAAAGACTGATTTTTTTATGGCAAAAATGTTTTTTTTTTTTCCATCTAGAACATCATTAAACATTATTTCTAGTCATCATATTTTGACCGAAAACAAATAAAGAAAAAAATTACATTTTTGCACCAAAAGCATGGGTTAACCCCTTTGGAAAAATGGAATTTTTTTCGGATTTTAAAAGCTGGAATGTATGGCAACATAATTAACCATTATTTCTAGTCTTATTTTGACTGAAAACAGATAAAGAAGAAAATTCCTTTTTTTTTACCAAAAGCATGGGTTAACCCCTTTGGAAAAATTCAGTTTTCTAGGACTTTCAAAAATTAAATTTTTTATGGCTAAAAAAGGTTTCGTTTCTATATAGAACATTATTAAACATTATTTCTAGTCTTATTTTGACCAAAAACAAATAAAGAAAAAAAATACATTTTTGACCAAAAGCATGGGTTAACCCCTTTAAAAAAATCAATTTTTGGGACATTGAAAGATTGAATTTTTTAAGGCAAAAATGTTTTTTTTTTCTATCTAGAACATTATTAAACATTATTTCTAGTCATATTTTGACCAAAAACAAAGAAAAAAATGACATTTTTTGACCAAAAGCATGGGTTTGTCCCTTCAAAAAAATGCAATTTTTGGGACTTTGAAAGATTAAATTTTGTGTTGCCAAAAAAGGTTTCTTTTTTATCTGGAACTTTATTAAACATTATCTGTAGTATTATTTTGACCGAAAACAAATAAAGAAAAAAAAATGACCAAAAGCATGGGTTAACCCCTTTGAAAAAATGCAGTTTTTGGGACTTAAAAATATTGAATTTGGTATGGCCAAAAGAGGTTTCGTTTCTATATAGAACATTATTAAACATCATTTCTAGTCTTATTTTGACCGAAAACAAATAAAGAAAAATATATACATTTCTGACCAAAAGCTTTGGAAAAATGATATTTTTGGGACTTTGAAATATTGAATTTTTTACGGCCAAAAAATGTTTCTTTTCTATCTAGAACATTATTAAACATTATTTGTAGTATTATTTTGACCGAAAACAAATAAAGGAAAAAAATGACCAAAAGCATGGATTAACCCCTTTGAAAAAATGCAGTTTTTGGGACTTTAAAAGATTGAATTTGGTATGGCCAAAAGAGGTTTCGTTTCTATATAGAACATTATTAAACATCATTTCTAGTTTTATTTTGACCGAAAACCTGACCAAAGAAAAAAACTACATTTTTTACCAAAAGCGTGGGTTAACCCCTTTGGAAAAGTGTAATTTTTTAGGACTTCGAAAGATGGAATTTTTTATGGCTAAAAAGGTTTTTTTCTATCTAGAACATTATTAAACCTTATCTCTAGTCTTATTTTGACCGAAAACAAATAAAGAAAAAAATTAATTTTTTGACCAAAAGCATGGGTTGGAAAAATGCGACTTCCTAAGTATTTTTTCTAAACTTGTTTCGACCGAAAACAAAAAAAACGAATTTGGTGGCTGAATGACCTAATTTAATTAGTATTAATTAATAATTAGTAATTAATAGTTAGTTTAAAGTAATATTATTTATCGATAGACAACACAAACAAATTTACTTTATTCAATAAACTTCTGTTTTCTTCAGGACGTGAGCTCTTTACTTTTTAATGCAACCCTGTACTTCCTAAACACTTAATTTGATATAAACAGCTGTTTACCATCTAAAGTAGCCTATTTTCAGGTCTCTGCCCTTCCCAAACACCTAATTTGATCTAAACAGCTGTTTACCATTTAAAATAGCCGATTTTGAAGTCTAGGAACTTCCTAAACAGCTGATTTGATATAAACAGCTGTTTACCATCTAAAATAGCCGATTTTGAGGTCTCTGGAACTCCGAAACAGCTGATTTGATATAAAAAGCTGTTTACCATCTAAAATAGCCGATTTTGAGGTCTCTGGAACTCCGAAACAGCTGATTTGATATAAAAAGCTGTTTACCATCTAAAATAGCCGATTTTGAGTTGAGGTCTCTGGAACTCCGAAACACCTGATTTGATATAAACAGCTGTTTACCATCTAAAGTAGCCTATTTTCAGGTCTCTGAACTTCTAAACTCCTGATTTGATATAAACAGCTATTTACCATCTGAAATATTGGGTTTTGAGGTCTCTGAACCTCCTAAACACCTGATTTTATGAAAACAGCTGTTTACCATCTAAAATAGCCGATTTTGAAGTCTGTAAACCTAGGAAGATTGAGGGGCCTAGGGTCCTAAACACCTGATTTTATAAAAACAGCTGTTTACCATCTAAAATAACCGATTTTGAGGTCTCTGAACCTCCTAAACACCCGATTTGATAAAAACCGGCTGTTTACCATCTAAAATAACCGATTTTGAGGTCTCTTCCCCTCTTAAACACTTGAGGTGATACCAAAATCATGGGTTAACGCCTTTGCAAATGCTAAATATCGCGACTTTGTCAAAACGATATCTTTATAGCCTGAAAAGGCTTGTTATATATCAAAATTACTACAAAACATCATTCTAGATATAAAAGAAGCCTTTTCTGGCTATAAACAAGGTACCACATTGGGTTTTACAAAACGGGTTAACCCGTTATTTTGGTAAAAAAAAATTGAAAAATTTTGTTTTCTGTTTTGTTGGTCAAAATAGATCTTCTATATATAATGTTTGGTAATATTTTAAGGTATTCAGAAATTCTTGGTTTACTTTTTTAAAATATAGTTCATAGATGTAGGGTTCTTCCAACACAGACAAAGAGAAAACTTCATGCCTTGACCCAAATATAGAGGTTTGCATAGCTTAACACAAACATTGCAGGGATTGAGAGAATTTTCAAAACTTGTGATAAAACAAACATGCTTACATCCCGCTTTGCAAACAATGGAAATGCTTTCCACGGCTAAAAAAAATCAATCAACCAACGAGTGTTAACTTTGAAGTTTATTACTATAGAAATCAGAGAGACGTACATGTACTATAAGATTATTTTAATGACATAATAGCATTATTGCTTGCGAATCTAGTTTATAGCAGTCTACATAATTTTAAGTAAATGCACTAAATGAAACGAAGTTGTGGAATACATGTAACAGCTGGGTGAAAAACCTGACCGTACCTCCACTTGCTACGAGAAGAAAAAATCCCTGGCTAGTTGTATCTTGTTTTTGTGGTCTCCTATATAGGCAAGACCGAGTATTCTAAAACTAGTTACAGAATAGTAAGATATCTTGAGCCAAAAACCCATAATTTTAATAGGTCAATCTGTCCCTTAAGATATCATGGTTTCCAAGCATGCTAAATCAGTTGATCTATTTCTATGAATAAATGTACTTCAAACCATCATGGATCTCGAAATCTGCAAGAGTTCATTGTTCGTACTACAACTTTGTGGGAAAAAAAAGAGAAGCCTTTCTTGACTATAAAAAGTCCCCAAAATCACCTCTTCCCAAAAGGGTTAACCAATGCTTCTGGTCCGAAGTTATTTGTTTTAGGTCAAAACAAGACTAGTGACAGTTTTACTTTATGACTGTGTAGAGAAGAAAGAAACCTTTTTGAGTATAAAAAAAACAGAGTTTTTCAAAGTCCAAAAAATCGCATTTTTCCAAAGGGGTTAATCCATGCAAAAAATGCCAATTTCTTCTTTATTTAGATTTGGTCAAAATAAGACTAAAAATAATGCTTAAACAGTTTGCAGAGGAAAAAGAAACCTTTTTGGGCTATAAAAAGCAGAATTTTCAAAAGTCTAAAAATTCGCATTTTTCCAAAGGGGTTAACCCATCCTTTTGGTCCGAAAAATGCCAATTTTTTCTTCATTTGTTTTAGGTCAAAACAAGACTAGAAATAATACTTAATGCCTTTGTAGAGCAAAAGGAAACCTTTTTTGACTATAAGAACAAAATTTTTTCGAAGTCCCAAAAATCCCTTTTTCCAAAGGGGTTAACCCATGTTTTGGTCAAAAAATGCCAATTTTTTTTTGTTTATGTAGATTTAGAGAGAATTAGACTTAAAATAATGCTTAGTGACTTTGCACAGGAAAAAGACACCTTTTTTACTATAAAAGATAAAATTTTTCAAAGTCCAAAAATTTGCATTTATCCAAAGGGATTAACCCAGGATTTTGATCAAAAAATGTCAATTTCTTCTTTATTTAGATTTGGTCAAAGACTAGAAAGATCTAGAAATAATGCTTAGTGAATTTGTAGAGAAAAAAGAAACCTGTTTTGACTATAAAAAACAGAATTTTTTCAAAGTCCAAAAAATCCGCCCTGCCAAAGGGGTTAACCCATGCTTTTGGTTAAAAAAATGCGATTTTTTATCTCTACTTAGTTTTGGTCAAAATAAGACTAGAAATAATGCGTTCTTAATTTGCAGAGAAAAAAAACCTTTTTTGACCTTAAATAACAAAACTTTTCAAAGTCCAAAAAAACGCCTTTTTTTTCAAAGCGGTTAACCCATGTTTTTGGTCAAAAAAAAGCCTTTTTTTTTCCTTATCTAGATTTGATCATAAAAAAAGACTAGAAATAATGTTTTTTGACTTTGCAGAAAAAAAAGACACTTTTTTGACCTTCAAAAACAGAATTTTTCAAAGTCTACGAAATCGCATTTTTTCAAAGGGGAAGGGGATAATCCATGCTTTCCGTCAAAAAATGCCAATTATTTGGTTTATTTAGATTTGGTCAAAATAAGAGTAGGAATAACGCTTAGTGACTTTGCAGAGAAAAAAGAAACCTGTTTTGACTATAAAAACAGAATTTTTTCAAAGTCCAAAAAATCCACCCTGCCAAAGGGGTTAACCCATGCTTTTGGTTAAAAAAAATGCGATTTTTTATCTCTACTTAGTTTTGGTCAAAATAAGACTAGAAATAATGCGTTCTTAATTTGCAGAGAAAAAAAACCTTTTTTGACCTTAAAAAACAAAACTTTTCAAAGTTCAAAAAATCGCCTTTTTTTCAAAGGGGTTAATCCATGCTTTTGGTCAAAAAAATGCCATTTGTTTCTTTACTTAGATTTGATCAAAATGAGACTAGAAATGATACTTTCTGAGTTTGCAATAAAAAGAGAAACCTTTTTTGACCTTAAAAAACATAATTTTTAAAAGTTCCAAAAATCCCATTTTTTTTCAAAGGAGTTAACCCATGCTTTTGGCTTGAAATGCCAATTTTTTTCCCTATTTAGATTTGGTCAAAATAAGACTTGAAATAATGCTTAATTACTTCAAAGAGAGAAAAGAAACCTCTTTGACTATAAAAAACAGAATATTCCAAAGTCCAAAAGATCGCATTTTTTATAAATTAATTAAGTTAATCCATGCTTTTGGCCAAAATATGCCTTTTTTTTCTTTATTTAGATTTGATCAAAATAAGACTAGAAATAATGCTTTCTGAGTTTGCAATGAGAAAAGGAACCCTCTTTTGACCATAAGAAAACATAATTTTTCAAAGTCCAAAAAATCGCACTTTTTGAAAGTGGTTAACCCATGCGTTTAATAAGAAAATGCCGTTTTTTCGTTTATTTAGATTTGGTCAAAAGAAGACTAGAAATAATGCTTAATGACTTCGCAGAGGAAAAAAGAAACCTTTTTTTGGCTATAAAAAACATAATTTTTCAAAGTCTAAAAAAAGCACTTTTCCAAAGGGGTTAACTCATGGTTTTGGACAAAAAAATCCCAATTTTTTTGTTTATGTAGATTTAGCGAAAATTAGACTTGAAATAATGCTTAGTGACTTTCCACAGGTAAAAAGAAACCTTTTTGACTAGGAAAACAAAATATTTAAAAGTCCAAAAAATCGCATGTTTTTTTCAAACGGTTTAATCCAGGCTTTAGATCAAAAAATGCCAAATTGCTTTTTATTTAGATTTGGTCACAAGACTAGATATAATGTTTAGCGACTTTGCAGAGAAAAAAGAAACCTGTTTGGACTATAAAAAACAGAATTTTTAAATTGCAAAAAATCCGCTTTTCCAAAGGGGTTAACCCATGCTTTTGGTCAAAAAATGCCAATTTTTTCTCTATTTAGATTTGGTCAAAAGAAGACTAGAAATAATGCTTAATTACTTTGAACAGAAAAAAGAAACCCTTTTTGACTATAAAAAACAACATTTTTCAAAGTCCAAAAAATCGCATATTTGTCAAAGGGGTTACTCCATGCTTTTGGCCAGAAAATGTCATTTTTTTCTTTCTTTACATTTGATCAAAATAAGACTAGAAATAATACTTCTGAGTTTGCAATGGAAAAAGAAACCTTTTTTGAACTTGAAAAACAGAATTTTTCAAAGTGCAAAAAATCACATTTTTTTCCAAACGGTTTAATCTAGGCTTTAGATCAAAAAATGCCGAATTCGTCTTTACTTAGATTTGGCCATAATAAGACTAGATATAATGCCTAACGACTTTGCAGAGAAAAAAGAAACCTTTTTTGACTATAAAAACCCCAGAATTTTCCAAAGTCCAAAAAATCCCCTTTTTCAAAAATAAGCCTAGAAATAATGTATTCTGATTTTGCAGAGAAAAAAGAAACTTTTTTAACCTTAGAAAAACAGAACTTTTCAAAGTCCAAAAAATGACATTTTTTTTCAAAGGATTAAAATTAACACATGCTTTTGGCCAAAAAATGCCAATTTTTTCTTTATTTAAATTTGATCAAAATAAGTCTAGAAATAATGCTTAGTGACTTTACAGAGAAAAATGAAACATTTTTGACTTTAAAAAACAGAGAAAATCGCGTTTTTGCAAAGGGTTAACTCAATGTTTTAATCAAAAAATGCCAATTTTTTTCTTTATTTACAATTGATCAAAACAAAAAAGACTAGAAAAAATGCTTGGTGACTTTGTAGAGAAACAAGAAACCTTTTTTTACTTTAATAAACCCTGTTCTTTAAAGTCCAAAACATGGCATTTTTTGCTTTTATTAGTAAAAAAGTGCCAATTTTTCGTTTATTTAGATTTGGTCAAAAGAAGACTAGAAATAATGCTAAATGACTTCGCAGAGAAAAAAGAAACCTTTTTTGGCTATAAAAAACAGAATTTTTCAAAGTCTAAAAAATCGCATTTTTCCGAAGGGGTTAACTCATGGTTTTGGACAAAACATGCCAATTTTTTTCTTTCTTTAGATTTGATCAAAATAAGACTAGAAATAATACTTGACCTTGAAAAACAGAATTTTTCAAAGTCCAAAAAATCACATTTTTTTTCAAAGGGGTTAACCCATGCTTTTGGCCAAAAAATGCCAATTTTTTTTATTTAAATTTGATCAAAATAAGCCTAGAAATAATGCTTTCTGGCTTTGTAGAGATAAAAGCAACACCTTTTTGACTATAAAAAACAGAATTTTTTCAAGTGAAAAAAGGCCATTTTTTTCTCTATTTAGAGACTAGAAATAATGCTTAATTACTTTGAAGAGAAAAATGAAACCTCTTTCACTAAAAAAAACAGAATTTTTCGAAGTATAAAAAATCGCATTTTTTTAAAGGGGTTAACCCATGCTTTTTGGCCAAAAAATGCCACTTTTTTCTTATTCAGATTTGTTCAAAATAAGACTAGAAGTAATGCTTTCTGACTTTGAAGAGAAAAAAGAAACTTTTTTGACCTAAAAAATGCCAATTTTTGGTTATTTAGTTTTGTTCAAAATATAGTGTCAGCTTTATTCGCAATTCAAGTGCTCTTATCTGAGGACTTCAGCCTATATGACGAGGAAATTATACTCTGTACACCATCGAAAACGTCCTCATAGCTTCTCTACAGAAGGTAGTTTCCTCAAGAAATCCTGTAAATTGAATACTTGGCTGGATTCTCTGTCTTCGACTCAATTATCAGGTAAGTCCAATTCACAGCAAGGTGACAGAATAATTCCAGACACATTGTGCAGTTCATGATCTGTATTGACAAAGGCTGCACTAAAAAGAAGAGAGAAAACAATCAGTTAAAAAACAGTGACAAAATGTATCCCAAGGGTTGTGCTTCTAGTCACCCTTAGTGTGATTTGTCCTTTTTTCCATGAAAACCATGGAGTGTTTATTCATGAAGAAGGCTACAGAGAGAAAGCTATATGTCTTGAGAGAATAATCAGGTAAAAAACTAAGCTAAAGTGACATGCCACTACTCCACGGTACCGAGTGGATAACATAACAATAAAGGATTCTCCATTTCAGCTCTGCTCTTTCCCTCAAGCAGGGTTGTCAGAATGTTTTGAAGTAGACGGCTGAGTTGTCAAAGTAAGTGACCAGTGCAGGGATATTTTATTTAAAAAACGCCATCCGTAAAGAAATGCCAAGCTAAGTAGCCTGCCGATACTAACCAAGTAGGCGGTGATTTTCGCCGGCAGCCGGCTGCTTTTGACAACTCTGCTCGAGGTAGGTTAGTTTCAAGACAAGATACAGAAGATAAAAATTCCCGAACAGTTGTGATTTGCCCTTCTCAACTTATACCATCAAAAGAGGTGCCTAGAACGGCCAGCATATGTCTCAACTAGTAAAACAAAGAAATGGATATCAAGTTACAGACACATACAGGACCTTCTCTGGTGTCCTCTTAATAGAGGTGTCCACTGATGAGCTATTTGTCCGCTTAATATTGAGTGTCTGCTTAATATGGAGCCAAGTCACTCACCATCAATCCAAAGTGCCTTCAAAATCAGAAAAACAATGGCAATGGCTTCTCTTTGTCATCTCTGCTTTTTTCGCCACAGCAGACAAGCAATCCTGTCCCCACACTCCTTCTAATTTGAAAATAAAATATAAAATATCAACCCTCCAAGTTGCGACCATTTTGGTCACCATGGCGCCTAAAATTTTGGAGCTGGCGACTTAATTTGTAAAAAAGTCTCCCAAAACAAAATAGTTGGTTTCCAAATGGCGATTGAGAGAAAACTTTAACTTGGAGGGTTGAAGATGATAACAAGTACAAAGATTCAATGTTTAAATTAAAATCAATGTTTTAGTCAAACAGAAGTGTGGCTCCACCAAATTGCATTTGATTAGGAGTCTGCTATTCCTATTGATAAATCTGCTGTTTGTTCACTGCTGTATAAAGTATCGTCCTCCAAAACCTTCTGCAAGAGCAATAACCATGGCCATAATCAATGCAGATAGCTCAAGGGACTTGCACTGATCACAATCACAACAGGAGCAGAGGAAAAGTCTGCATAAGTACTGACTGACTGAGAAGGCATGTTGGGTATCCTGAATTTCTTGGAGTTGGGTGGCAGGTTCATCCAATAGACAGGTTGACATCACAGCAAAAAGGTCAGGCATTAGGGATGCTTTTGTAGTTAAGCACTACAAATATGTATAGGGAAGAACAGTTATTATGAGTTGCTGGTTTCCATACTAACTGGTTTATTGGTTGGCCGGTTCTATGATATCTGATCTCTCGTGTTATGTAGATTAAGTGACACCGGTTTCTGCCGAAACAGTTCATCGGCCACATAACACCACTACACCTTCCACAAGTTCAGTTTTCATTGGAATCCGGCCATACTCAAGCATCCAGCCACCATAAGGAATCCAACTTCATACAAGTAGTATCTTCCACAAGTTTCCAGTCAGTTGTATGGAATGTATGGGGCAGGCATCAGAGATGCAGTTGTGGATCCAGGATCACAACAATAATATCGTAGTTAAACACAAATAGGGAAGAACAGTTAGTACGAGTCGCTGGTTTCCATACTTACTGGTTTATTGGTTAGCCGGTTCTATGATTTCTGATCTCTTGTGTTATGTAGATTAAGTGACACCGGTTTCTGCCGAAACAGTTCATCGGCCACATAACACCACTACACCTTCCACAAGTTCAGTTTTCATTGGAATCCGGCCATACTCAAGCATCCAGCCACCATAAGGAATCCAACTTCATACAATTAGTATCTTCCAGAAGTTTCCAGTCACTTATATATGGAATGTATGGAGCAGGCATCAGAGATGCAGTTGTGGATCCACGATCACAACAATAATTTTGTAGTTAAACACTACAAATAGGGAAGAACAGTTATTATGAGTTTTTGGTTTCCATACTTACTGGTTTATTGGTTAGCCGGTTCTATGATTTCTGATCTCTTGTGTTATGTAGATTAAGTGACACCGGTTTCTGCCGAAACAGTTCATCGGCCACATAACACCACTACACCTTCCACAAGTTCAGTTTTCATTGGAATCCGGCCATACTCAAGCATCCAGCCACCATAAGGAATCCAATTTGATACAACTAGTATCTCTTCCACAAGTTTCCAGTCAGTTATCTGGAATGTATAGGGGATGCATCAGAGTGGAGTTGTGGATCCATGATCACAGCAAGTGAAGAGGAACAGTCAGTATGAGAACTGAATGAGTGCGTGTGTTATTAAATCAGGTGGTTAGGAGGTCCACAGAGCAATCAGCATCACAATGTATCACCAAATACTTGTTTAACAAGTCAATCTTGTTATGCTAAATAGCTTTTTCCAACTTTAAAACCACGTAATGTTAATTCTCCAGGAAAGGTATTAGACAGTTATTAATCCAAAAAAATATATTAAGTCACATACCTGATCGACAAATCCAGGGTACATGGTGGAGGGAAAAAAACAACAGTGGCAGGTGGGCCTGGCATGCCAGCCCTGCTTTCTTCCGCATGACAAGCGAGAAATCTTACCACCACACTCCTTCTAATAAATGATATATGAAATATGATAACAAGTACAAAATTCAATATTTAAATTCAAATCAATGTTTCATGTCAAAAAGTGCACTGAAATTTAAATAACAACAACCGCCATAGATAAAGCGTCTCTTAATCCCACTTATATATCTGCTGTATGTCGACTGCTGTAAACTGTGTTCCTTCAAGGATTTGAGTAAGAGTGATAATGATAGCCATAATCAAATAAAGACAGGTAAATGGTCATGCAGTGACCACAATCAAAACAGGAGTAGAGAAACAGTTAGGTTGAGTGCCAACTTGTTTGGTTATCGAGGGTTTACAAGATCCACACCACAGCAATAAGGCCAAGCACAAGGGATGCCTTTCAGGTTGAACACAACAAATAGGGAAGAATAGTTAGTATGAGTTTCTGGTTTCCATACTTACTGGTTTATAGGTTGACCGGTCCTATGTTTGCTGATCTCTCGTGGCATGTAGATTATTAAGAGTGGGCTCTTTGAGACGATCTGAATGAGGATAAGTGATCCGAGATCACTCAGATCATGGTAGATCAAATGAACTGATAACTCCACTCTGGACAAAAATTCATCGGTTCATTTGATCTACCATGATCCAAGTGGTCTGGGACCTCCGATCCTAGTAAATCCTTATCATCCCAAAGGTCAACCCACTCCAAGTGACACCGGTTTCTGTCGAAACAGTTCATCGGCCAAGCACCACTACACCATATCCACAAGTTCAGCTTTCATTGGAATCTAGTCATACACAAGCAACCAGCGACTGTAAGGAATCCAATCTCATACAAGCAAGATCTTCCTCAAGTTTCCAGAAGATATCTCTGGACTGTATGGGGCAGGAATCAGGGATGCAGTTGTGGAACCTGGATTCCCTGGTGCTGGGTGGCACATGCATTGAGAAGTTTGAGACTGATCCTTGACACAAGTTCTGTCTGGATTCCTCTTAGATGATCTCTTGTCAACTTGTATTAACAAATTTTCTTTATCACCTGTGTAAAGAGAAGTGCAGGTGTGGTTATTTACTTGGTGGCCAGTTCAATGAGAGTGGTGGAGTTTTTCTGCTGCATCTGTAGCTCATTCTTCAGAAGATCACCAACTCGCTCATTTGTCATTTTTCCTAATGAGTGGCCTCTAATACAGCTGTAGGTGCTTTCATCATGTTTTTTCTAATGAAGTTTTAAAAGGTTGTGTTTTACAAGGCAGAGCTGTTAACCCTGCACTAAACCTCCAACCTGGAGGACCAGGGTGCTGTTTAGTCTGGCCCTTCTACCTTGGAGCAATCCGGCATAATTCAACCTGCCAGGAGCATAAGCTCCTGCCATCATAGCTCTAGTGGTTCCAAGGGCACGCAAGCCTCCCCGCCACGTCAAGGCACAGCACCAGGGGAGGTAAGACCTACTAATCCTTCTGAAATGCTTCATAGCAATTCCATTCTGCCTTAGGATTGAAGATTAGTGAATCTATCGGAGACCAATGTTTTTAAGCTAAAGTATTTCAACACACTATCCCATCATCTCGGTAGTGTTCTTACCAGGATTTTCCACACTGGGGTCCACAGGACCCACAGAGAAGCTGAAAGGGGGTCATGAGGGAGAAAAGCGTGTCACAATTTTCAGATACAGTTAACTCAATGTTTTACTCACAGGTCTGAGTAAAAGTAGATAACTCATACGTTAATCCAATTTTACATACACTTAACTCAACGTTTTCAGCTGTGAGTTAGAAAAAAGACGCCATAACCAATTAAATTGTGGCTAATATTATAATGAAATGTACGTATGTTTATGCACGTTTTGTAATAGGTTTTTCTTTCTTCCTTCCTTTCTTCCTTCCTTTCACCCTTGGGACCCCTTGGGCTAATTATAGTATTAATGGCATTTCCAGAAAAAGTAAGAACACTGGGTAAGAGCACTGGTAAGAACACTGTGTCTGATAAACGTGTTAGTGTCCCAAAATTTTATTGCCCCATAGGCTACATGTAGCACAAACACTCCAGGGGTTGGGAGATTTCTTGGAATTTATACAAATGGTCTTTGCCTCCTAGAGTTTCCACCCAAAAATTCAGTAATAATTTATGGAAAATTGGGAGCATTTTTCTGTCTTTGTCTCAAGCGAAAATAAAATAATTTAACAAATAAATATCATCTGTTAAAAATTGATTACTGGCAATTTGATTGGTCGAATGATTTTTCTCACAAGTGATAATTATCTCGCACCATTTAGGTACAAGAATATTTAAGGATAGTTTACCAGTTACGTTGCATATAATCACATCCCTGATGAACAATTTCTTTAAATCTAATACGTTTGCACGTGTGTGGAAAATCGCAGAAGTGACGATGAAGTGGCGATGCTGGAAACCCAGGTAACAATCGGCCCATATCACTACTACCGGTATTATCCAAAGTAAGTGAAGGTTGGCTCACAGATAATTTGTCACATTCTAAGACGATAACACAAGCTAGCACAATTCCAAAAAGGCAGTCGTAAACACCATTCCACTGAAATGGCTGTTCTGTCTGTAACTGATGACCTATGAAAAGCTATGGATGAAAAGACAATCTCAATATTGGTGTTGATGGACATGTCAAAAGCCTTTTACAGTATAAACCACAACATTTTGTTATTTAAACTTTGTAGCCTTGGTGTGGTCCATCAGCGCTAGAATGGTTCAAAAGGAAGGTACCAGTATGTTCGTATTAGGGATGTGGTTTGCAGTCTCTTCCGGTTGATTATATATGGAGTTCCACAGGGGTCCATTCTTGGCCCCGTTCTGTTTAATTTTTACCTAAATGATTTATTATTAACCCCTTAAGCCCCAAGATCCACATACAAGTTTTCCACACTGATCTCCAACATTTCTTTTAAGAATTGTTGAGAGAATTTGGTGTAAGATCAAAGCATTCTCCCTTTCGTCATCAATTTTGTAATTCTCATAACCTTTACTTTTCATGACCTGCTGATGTTGTTAGGAGAAAATCGATGTTGGCCACTCTTGGGACCTAAAGAGTTAAGCAAAGTACCAAGCTTTTTTAAAAAATGCACTTTTCAGCATAATACAGCCAAATCTGGCTATTTAATGTAAAATCAGGTGAAAAAGTCGGCAAAAGGCGAGTTTTAGGTTTTTTGATTAACCCATTCGCCACTGAGTTGCCCGTAATGGCCCATACTGGTCCACATACTTTCTAACGAAAAGAAATGATGATATAATCATCTCTACGGACAACTTGTGCAGAGTAAAGAGATCTTTCAAAAAATACCAGAATGAACACAATTCAGTCAAGGACACCGAAGAAAAAGGCAAAAAAACCATGTAACATTGACCTGAAAATTTCCATGAAAATCTTGTTCCACTACCCACCTACCTTTCCTTTCATCTACTTCTAACATCTTAAAAGCATTTCTTAAAACCTTTCCCACGAAAATGAAGCCTACTAAATGCCCAGCAAGTGGAAAAAAAATGAAGCAAGAAAAGCCAAAAAAGAGGGTAGGAGAGAAAGAGAAAAGTATAGTGCAGGCCAGAACTAAGCGAACCAAGCTGTACGCATAATATGCGTCAGGAAAGACGAGTCAATTGCGTCAGGCTGGATGCGTCCTTGCGTCTGAGCTGACAAGACGATGCGTGTACTCTGAAATGCGTCACTGCCCATTAAGACTCATTAGTATGTATGGCCTAGCTCTTTGTGTAGGGGTGTTATGTATCACTGAATGATCAACAAGATTAAAATTGGTGGATCAACCTGGCGTAAGCTAAAGAAAATTTAAATCAGAAACGCCAAGTGCAACTTTCGCTGCATGTATTTCGATCACATATTTCACGAATCGAGGAAACAGTCACGTTTTGCACAATCAAAACTAAGCTAACCTTACAATAATGCGGAAGAAAACATCACTCACAAAATTATCTTGAGTTTAAGTTCAAGGAACTTCGCAACATGACAATCAACATCAAAAATGAAACCCCCGATTGGTACGTGCTCACGTAAACAAAATTTTCCTTGAGATGACCAAATTCGCATCGATAACATTGTCATAGAAAGCAAGACTTCACGATTGAAGTTAAAAAAAAAAACGCCTAACAGATCTTGGGGTATAATGCTTTGCGTTATCACAAATCCGCAAGGCAGGTGCTCGAAAATAAAATTCACCGGGGTTGAATCGAAATTTCTGTCGCTTTTTAGTAACATTTTCTTTCACAACGTTATCGACATCATTACTATATCAGTTTCGGTAACAAGCACTTAATGGAAAATTCTTTTCCAGTAATAATCGACATCAGCTGGAAAAGCGTACACATTCATTCAATTAAGCAGGGAATCAGTCAGCCAGAGACTTCTTCTGGATTTATTTTTCTTCTATTTATTTTTATGAAAGTAGCTAGGGCCACACTAATAATAGCGGGGGGGAAAATCCCCTGCCCCCAGCTCTTAATGACAGCCCTAAGGTAGTGTTATTGGTGGGAGAAATTGGATGAGGGTCACTATTGGGGCATAAAGTTAGGCTTCCAGAAGAAAAAGACAATTACATATTGACAAAAAAGATTACATGAAAAAAAAAACTAATGAAGATTAATAATAAATGAAGTAAGAGGCCAAAGGATCGTATGCTAATCAGATTTATATTTGCTCCATTTCATATTGTGGGTCTCCAACTTATTGTTTGACTTAGGGACGGGCCAGTAAGAAAACTTATGGGGGGGGGGGGTGGGCGAAGTACAAAAAAATATTCGCGCAAGGGAAAATTAAATGAAAAAAAATTCATGCACGGCAATTAACCCTAAAAAATATTAATGCTACGGTCTAAAAGAAATTGATACAAGGAATTTGATAAAGAAAAAAGTTCCTGCAGCTTAAAACTTCCCCACCCCCCACCATAACTTTTCTAATGGTCCGTCCCTTAGCGATCATTGGCATACCTGCCATAATTGCCTCAATGTGCACGTGCATATGAAACTTAAAAACAATGCTAGTGAATAATGTGTACGCTCACTTGTAAACACAAAATATGGAGGGAAAATTGGTTATATTTGGGGCCCTATTTAAAAGCCTTCCCTGTTTTCAATGTTCTTGAAACTTGCAGGGTATATTTATTGACGATTGATCTCAGGATTTTCAAATTTATAAAAAAATTTATCGGGCGGTTTTTTGAAAAATGCGAAATTTGTAGGCATGGACCAAATTACGTGCAAAATCTGTAACAAAGGCAGCTGAATGCAAGTTAATAAAATTCTTCTTACTCGCGATCGCCTAGAGCAATTTCCCTCTTTTTTTGTTCGCAGTTTTCAATGGAATCAAACCACTATGACATGAAGCCGCGTTTCCAAAGCTTATCATTTTCATAAAAAATTAGCTAATTATGTGGATAGCATGCTACTTCACTTTTTATATGATGCTTAAAACATCGTTTCAAAATATTTCGAAAACGCTCTCATAGAATTTGTTCAAACTTTGCCATAATTGAGGCAATTATGGCAGGTACAAACTCCCTTAAGAGATTTCTTAAAAAAACTCCTGATACAGAGAAACACAAAGATAAATAAAAAACGCAATGGCGTCGTTACGTTGCCATGGCGACTCCGATTGCAATAAAACCCATCGGACTTCTCAATGTCGTCTTGGCATACATCGCTAATCAGCCAATAATCAAGTCTTCTTTGAATGAAAGGATTTCTTTGACGCCACGTAAAGCGTTTAGAGTCCGGATTTCGTATGCGCCAAATGTCAACCAAATCAAAATCCAGGCGTAAGTCTTGTATGTGTTTTACAGAATCTTTTCTAAAAGGTCTACCACCGGAACAGTCAAAGCCAAAGTCGGGTGTTACATTAAAGTCTTCTCCCGAGAATAATTCTAAGCTCTTCATTAGCGAAGCAATCTAAAATATTTTTGTTTAACTTATCAAAAAACGGCATTGGTCTTGAACCTTGTTAGGAGAAAAATGCTTACAAACAAAAATGGCGAACCTTGGACCACAGTTTCAATTATAATGGAGCGTGCCTCGTCTTCATAACTAATAATTCTTGGATTAAAATCTAAGTCACTTCTCACTAGAATAATCACCCTACAACTGTGTATTAGAGCCATGAGCAAAAACGAGCTTACCTCTCCATTGTGTTCTCCAAATGTCTTCAACTTCAACAGTGCTATAGGTCTCTTGAAGGAAGATAATGTCATACCTCCGTTCATTCAGCCAGGTAAAAAGGGCTTTCCTTTTCGTGGTGGATCGAATCCCTCGAACATTAAGAGAAAGTAATTTAAAATCTAAAAATTCTTTCATGAATGGGATCAGTGAAAAAAACTGAATTATGCGCATACAAATAATTTTCCACCGAAGCGGTACACAAAAATTGAAAAGACTGAAAAGAGGTAACAACTGAGGTGCAAAAACACATAACACGTAGGTTGACAACACACACAAAACGCAAACACACTCACAAAACAAAAAACAACAAAGGAAAAAACAAAAAGACAAATAACACAAAGAAAACAAACAAACAAAAAATACATTACACAACTAAGTTTTTAGAAAGAAAGAAAGAGCGGCGAGGTAATTATTACCTATAAGAAGCTGCCGCAGAGCTTGGGACAATCGTTTCAACTAATCCCAATTGTTCTAACCTACACATGCCACTCCCGTTACAAAAACAGCCTGATGAAAAGCATAAACAAGTCAATTAAAATAAACTGAGTCCAAAAACCTAGATTTGTCTATAAGGGAACAAACCGTCCATCGATAAATAATTTATCGGGTTCTGGTTTGCTAAAGAAAGCAATCTTTCCCTCCCCTCTTGCTTTTTTAAGACGTGGCCACTGCTTTTTCCCTCTTTCGCTTATTTCTTTGGAAATCCGCGTAGACCTTAATATCGATATCATCCGCCAGCTCGCGCACTCTTCGAAAAACCAGCTCACGTTCTGGAAATCTCAAAAACCGAACAATTACCGATCTAGTTTCGCCCGTCTTCTTCTTTCCTATTCTGTTAGCTCGCTGGAATTCTGATATCTGCTGCCTTTTGCATCTCCAATTCATCGGTAAGGAATTTTCGCACAACTTCATGCGTATTCTCAGCTCCATCAGCAGATTCTGGAAAACCGAAGAATCTTAGGTTAATTTTCTCGCCTGTTGTACACCTCTTGGAACAATATTTTGTCCTCAAGTTCCTTGATTTTGACTTCGTTTTCTTTGTCATTCTTCTTCAGGTCCTCAATTTCGGCGTTGGCGAATTCCATTGACTTGCTGAGGTCGTTAACTTCGCCTTCCAATTTTCTTGTCTTCTCGCCAATCTTATTCAGCTCGGTTTCGAGCTTATTAACCGACTTCTCCAAAGCGGAGAAACGTTCAAATATACCTTCTAGATTCTGTAACCTGCTTGCTACTCCTGCGAGCATTTCGAAGATCCGTTCCAGTTGTGTAGCGATTATTTCTGTCATGTTCAAGGCCTCCAGAACTTGATCTTCCTCGCAAAATACTATGCTAATGTCCGGTTCCGAGCGAGGACTGTTGCAGGCCCTTTTTTTCTTCTGGAGGGCAAATATCGCTATCGATCATACTAACACGTTTTCCGTTTACAACTAGGTTTAAGGACTAAATATTTCAAGAAAGGACAAAAAGTTCACGGGAGTGAAACATCCACGTGTTCACTCGCACATGGTCGCCCCAGTCTCCATACATACCCTTACATTTCATCTCACCCGTGTGGCAAAAATGTCCTTGCTGTTGTTCACATAGGTGATTGCATGTCTTTGACTGACTGTGTCCTTTACCATAATAATAATAATAATAATAATAATAATAATAATAATAATAATAATAATAATAATAATATTCACTGATGGACATTCAACCTGGAAAGGAAACAAGAAAAGTAACATGTAAACCCATCACTTCTGAACCACCTGAGCAGATCCACCTCGCATGTACTACAGTAGACAACTTTAACCAAAAGAATTTTGTAAATGCAGTGTTCTCCTTATTAGAAGGTAACCCGGTACTCGACAATAATTTTTTTGGGACACTAGGCAATGGGCTAGCAAGTGAAATAAATCACTAGCCCAAGAGGACAAGTCACTGGTCAAAAAAAAAAAAGAAAGAAAACCCAGAAAAAAAAATACCCAGGGGGTAAGGAGCCACTCTAGTCCTTCCAGTGTCCAGTCTATAAACTAAATATTTTAAAACAAAATGCAAACAAATAAACACTTCCTGTGTTATCTTTGTTTGTTTTCAGTTCTTTTTTAATACAGTCAAAATATTTTATGAATGTCCAACTTTAAACTGGTAGAGACAAAAAACGGAAATTTTCTGTTTCTGTGATAAAAGCATAGCTGGAATTTGCTTATCTCTTAGCACTACTATTTGAGTACACACACCGCCACAAGTTTCACAAAACATTTTTTTACGCTAATGAATCCATCCCAAAATATGTTTCTTTCAACCTTCGGGGATCTAGAAAACGATGACCTATTGCATCTCTCTCTCGTTATGCTTTACAAGCTCAAGAACCTTGTCTTTTTATCTAGAACTTAATCAAAATTTGTAACGAAAAAAATTTTTGAAGGAAATGCCAATTTTTGACTAAAATCATGGGTTAACCCCTTTGGAAAAAGGTATATTTTTCAACTATGAGATAATGATTTTTAGTAGTCTAGAAAGTCTTCTCTTCTATGTAGAACAAAATCAAACAATATATCTTAGAGTTTCCCAAAGAAAAACAACTTTTCAAGAAACTACCAATATTTGATCAAAATAATGGGCTAACCACTTTGGAAAATGCAAATTTTTCGCTTATGTTAAAAATGACCATGTTTTTATAGTTTAGAGAGCCTCTGTAATATCCAATCTGGCCTTATTACAAAGAAAAACAAACTGGCATGACATTTTAAATGTTTGACCAAAAAAACCCCGAGAAATGGAGCTATGACAAAATAACATTTTTATGATCGGGGAAGCCTTTTTTTTCCTTCTAAAACATTAGGAAACAATGCTTTTAGACCCATTTCAAAGAAAAACAAAGCGGCAAGAAATTTCAATTTTGATCAAAATTATGGGTTAACCTCTTTGCAAAGTTGCAAATTCTTCGACTATGATAAAATGACATTTTTATAAGCTACGAAGCGTACTTTTCTAAACAGAAAATTACGAAGCAATTTTTTTAGGCCTATTTAAAAGAAAATCAAACTCGGATGAAAGTTTAAGTTTCAGACTAAAATCATGTGTAGCCCTTTTCGAACAATGCAAATCTTTCGATTATGTTAAAATGACATTTACTGTTTACAAAATTATCAAACAATATAACTAGGCCCATTTTAAAGGAAAACTAACTTGAAATAAATTTCCAAATTTAGATTTAACTTAGCAGCTATCCCCTTGTTTTAGTGAAGAAATCGTATATTTTTTCGCAAAACCAAAGGCTTGGAAATTTCCAGTAAGAGGACCATGTAAAATTGGGAGGCCAGTTTCTCCCTGGGATAACTGTAAACATTATTTGTAGCCTAATTCGTGCAAAAAATACTTAATTCTGTAATAGGTCCTTTTAATAATAATTAGTGAAGAAACATGAGGTAGCTCCATATCACCAGTTGACTTCGTGGAGTTTATTGAAAATACAATTCCTTTGGACGCTTTCTTCAGCAAATCGCGAGGTTGACGCGTCTTCCGCCTTGAGTTCTCGAAATTAAAGGACAAAAGAAAACGCAAAGTCCACGATAAAAATGTTTCTTTATTTTCTTTGATTTAAAACAGCGTCATTTCTTATGTATAAACACTAAAATAATCTGCTTTGTACTAATTGTAACATTTCTTAATTTATTTACAAGCTTATATAATTCGTATAATAGTCTTAAAAATGGAAAATCATAGGTATTATTTTCTCATGGAAGAAACCCTAACCTCACAACGACTGAAGAAAAAAAGTATATATATAATATATATATATATATATAATTTGTATAAATATAACCTCTGCTTTGTTAAATATACAATAAAAACGAATATAAACCCATTTACTTTCAAACTGAGTCAAAAGAACATTTTAGCTTTTATATTTTGTTTTACTAACGTAGGAATTTGCCTATCTCTTTGCATAAATAATGCGTAAATATGCAAATTTGATGGAAACAGTTGGCTTAAGCATTATCACAGGACCAACACAGGAACTACATTGGGGAAACAAAACTTACAAACAAAAGGGGTCTGTTGTGCAGGTAGGTAACGTCCTGCAATGTAGTTAGTTATACATTTTCAGCTTGCAAATGCATTTCTGTGACCATTAAAACGAAAGCTAGTGATTTCTTTAATACTGACTAACATACTGTACAAAGTGCTTCTTTTATGTTAAAAATTAAATTGAATATTTTAATATATATATTATTCTCTCTTTAGCAAAAATAAGTTCTTATTTGTCTAATAGCTTGAACTTTTTTTTCGTCTTTTATACCCCACATTAACATGCATCTTCTCTAAACTGCTCTCCAACGAAACAGTTCTAATACCTAAATATAGTCTTATAAAATGGACCATTATTTATGGAACTAAATTAATGCGAAGACACGTTCTAGCTTTTTAAAAAGAGCAAAGAGCTTGACATAGCCCGTTCCTACCCCTCCCCTAAGTCAACACTTTGCCCTAAGTGAAAAGGCTTAGGGGAGGGGTAGGTGGGCAGTTTCCCAGAAACGGATAAGCCCTTTCTAAGTCTCGAAAGATGTGCCACTAAAATATTCTTTAAATTGAAAACACTGTATAAACAGTTTCGTACATAATTCTTCTTATAAGAGACATACATACCAACGGTCACCTGTAAACGACTATAAAATACTGCACAATGGCTTAAACCAAGACGATTATCAAGAGCTAGTCCCACGCATGAGAGAATCGATTCACCCTTCGTCAAAAGAAGAGCGTCGGAGACCCTCCACATCTGGAATTTGTTAACAATAAAGTAAAACCTAACAGTCATCCTTTAGGGCAACTGCCTCTAATTCTAATTAGTGCCAAGCATTTAAGCGGGAAAAGGGAAGCGGTGGTGGGGAGAATAGCGATGACTCATCACGCGCTCCCCACCGAGGATCTAGGTTTTTATGCATTTGGCATTTTTTACGCAAATCACGCACTCCTACCCATCAAAAAAGCTACAGTGACAAGTTTCTGACTTCTTACATGGTACTCGATATTGACAGTACCCTAGATACACTGTCATGAGCATTTAAAGCTACTGCTTGCTTTCCGGGGCTGTTGTTGCTGATTAAACTGAGGGAAGAGTGGCGAGAAAGACCAGGATGTGGTTCACGCTCTTTTATGTCATTGGCTCTTTTGTACAGATGTGCTGCTTTCTCTGGTGAGCCCTGATAGAAACACATTGCACTTTTATAGAACAAACATTAGATAATTGTCTCCCACTATTATTAAACAATATTTTTGGAATGATCTTCCCCTTTCCATCCACTATGAGTAACGAATTCGGTCTTTATAGGAAATACTCTAAACTGAATCAAAAAATCTAAATCTAGACTCTTTTGTATCCCTGAAAATTGGAGAAAAATCCCAAAGCATGCTTTTAAGAAACAAATACACAGTCTATTACTACTTGATCTTCAAAGACAGGATAGTTACGCTGATATAGACACCCTTATTAATGAAATTAAAAAAAGATCATCTTAAAATTCAATGTATTGTAACCTTATTTATCTACTTATTTACATATTTATTCAATTTTATTAAATATTCCTTTTAACCTCTTTTTCCTTGATGTTGTAAATCTCTTTTATTTTTCTTGTAAAATGTCTTTTAAATGTATCACTTCACGTATGTAGAGTACCACACTGCCTGCCTCGAATAGCGTTAGCTAAATGTAGGTAGTGTGTATGTTTAATGTATTTCATTGCTTTTAATAACGTTGTTCTTGTTGTTTAATTATTGCTTATTCCAATACCAAAATTCTAGCTAGATTGACTTAAGAGACCCCACTACAAGGGTCAGTCTACTTCTCTTGCTCTTATCGAACAGCAGTGTAGGTCCTTTTATGTCCCTATTTAATTAAATTACAAGGAAAGGGGGAAGAAACCCACGCTCACTAATGCGACCATCTAAACTGACAGACGGTCTATAACAGCAGCCACCATAACTTTCCTATAGTTTTAAAAAAATGTGATTGGCGATCTGAACCTGCGACTTCAGGCTCAGCAGACTGGACTCTTCCGACCGAGTTAACCGGGTGGTGGTTTACCCCTTTTGTAACTCTAATGGGATGCAAGGGTCCTCTGAGGTAAAGCGTATTAAAGAGAAAGTATACTCACCAGGTCATACAGCAGCTTAGCAAGATTGACGAGAGTTTCAGCCACACGTGGATGGCTTGTCCCCAGCATCTCTTCATAGATCTGTAGAGCCCGCTCGTAGAGTGGTAACGCCTCTGACTGTCTGTTCTGTCAATCAAAACAATAGAAAAGTTTCGAACTCGTTCACTGCCAAAAGTAGCTCGGGTCAACAATCAAGAAAATTTCCGAATGTTATTGAGAAATATGCTGAAAAACAAATGGAACCATGTGAAAGTAATGCTCAAGAGGTTTCATTTGAATGGTCACACCCTAGGATTTCATGCACCGACTAAAAAGTTGGAATTACATTCTAAATAAATGGTGCCACGTGAAAGTACTGCTGAAGAGGTTTCATTTGAATGGTCACTCCATAGAATGTCGCCCTCAGACTCAAAAGTTAGAACTACAAACTCAATAGATAGTACCACAAGAAAGCACTGCTGAAGAGCTTTCATTTGAATAATCACACCAAAGAATTTCATCCAGAGACTCAAAAGTTAGAATGACGACGCTGTGGGAGTGAAGGGGTTAAGGCGGCAGTTTTGGGGGACGAGTTTTGACCCAGAGATCTGTCAGCCAACAAAAGAAGGGGAAGCGTCACCAAACTGTCCTATAGTGCAATGGGACAATATAACAAACCTGTCCCACTAACAACCTTAAAATGGAAAACATGCAATCACATCATTGGAACATGTATAAGGGCTCTTTACAAATCCAGAACCCCACAAAGCAGCAAGAGAATTTGGAATCTGGGCTTCCTAAGGTAGTCAAATAACTACTGTTACATTGTTTACCTGAAGACATAAAACAACAGCAAGGTTGTTCAGAGCTGTAGCAACGCTGGGGTGTGATTTACCAAATGTCTTCTCTCGTATTTCGAGGGCTTGTCTGTCGGGTAAAAGAAAGGCACGACAGAATCAGATGAAAAAGCGAAACAAACTGGCACTGAATTGCTTACATGTAGTTTCCTGCTGACTACAACAGGACAGTTATAAGAGGCATCATTTTTTTTAAGGGCAAGTCCTGGGAGCTCACAAGAGAGACAACACAAATTTTCGAGAAAGCTCGACAATGGAAGTACTACAAATAAGTCAGAAAAAAGAAACAAACAAAACAAAATGGAACAGAAGATAACAACTTCCTGTCGGTAAAAGAAGTGAACCTGGTCACCTCTTTAGCAGAGTAATGAAACATTATGAACGTCAGTATAATTCCACCACTGACAATCTCCTTTTTTTTTTGTAATGAGACTTTTTGGACTATTAATAATGGCGACCGGGAGACAAAAATGTTTCTTACCTGTACAAAGGTTCTGCATCAGTATATTTACCCTGTCAGTAGAAAATAATATTTTATATTACCATGAAGGTTCTGTCGGAGTACATAGGTACATAAAGACATACAGCACCTATTACAAGGTCCTGTAAAAGTACCTCACAAGGCTTTGAGAGAACAATAGAACCAGAAAAACAATACCCACGTTTAAAATTACCTTTAAGTTACCATTTTTGTTTCTTTATTACCATCGGTAAAATCTTGACATTACAGATCTAAGCAGCATATAGGAGGCCCAGTAAATATACGTGGCGTAGTGGCATGTTACCGCGATTTTGGATCACAGGGTCAAACATCGAGCAGTAACCACATACCATTTCGACTGTGGGTTCATGTTATTCGTTTCGTGTAATTTTTACTGACGAAAAGGGATATATATATATATATATATATATATATATTCAGGAAAAGGGACCCTGGGGTACCTGAAGTAAAAATCCCAGTGAGAACTCTGAAACTGTGGGTTAAACAGATACAGTAATATTTTACTATAGGCGGTAACCAGAAGGTAAAAATGATCATCATACCTGTTTTCTGTACAATACTGTCAAATGTTTAATAGTAGAGGCCACACTGCTATGGTGCGGTGGAAAGGCCTATTAAAAGAGACATCATAATTACATAAATTATCAAAATAATTATGAAAACAATTATCAATTACCGTCAAACTCAGAAAACCGTGAACACCTGAAATTTTTCAGGAATGTTGATTGTGTAGTGACCAATCACAATAAAGTGTTATTTGTCCTTATAGTTTCATCACACAGGGCGCGCTCGACATTTCTGATAAGACGTATACCGGATACATACAAACCTAATGAATTGCTTAATGTTTCTCCCTCTCCATAGCTCAGTTAATGGAAACGAAACTCGATTTTTTGTATTTTCTCCTTCACATACTTAATATTGTACTTTGAAAACCAAGAAATGTTTACAGGATGGCGGTGTGACCTTTTTAGCGGTGCGAACTCATGCCAAGGGCTTTTATAATGGTGCAAAACACATACCAGTATGAACGCACCCCCTTAAAAACGGTGGTTAGCATAGCAGTTTCACAACATAATTTTTTTCCCCACCTTTAATCTGATCTGATAGGCTCTAACATAGAGTGGTTCTGCCTTGTCATACCTGAAACAAACAATACAACTTTCTCTGTTACTACACTACTACCCTAGAGAGCAATTAACTGGAAACATCCGAGGGGTAGAGGGTCCCTGAAAAACATAATGGGTTAGGGGTATGTCTACCAGCCACCAAATAATAGAGCGTTTTCACATGACGTCAGAGTAAGCAGAGTATTTTTTTAGCTATCTGCATTTCTTTGCTAAATGATTATTTATGACTTGGAGGTGAGAATTACGCGTGTCTTATTGTATAAGCAAGCGCTAAAACACAAGAAGTGGAAAGTGAAAATACGTCAAGGCTGTGTAAAATTATGTAGTTTATAGAACATTTTTTGACAATCTTTTAGTTGGGACTTTCTTCATTGTATATAGCTTTAGCGGAAGTGTATACACCTAATTGCACTAACGTTGTCATCCAAAAGAAAGCAAAAAGAAAAAAGAAGAAAGCCAAATAGAAATTAATTAGCCATGCAAATTACGTTTTGATATTTTGATAATAGTTTGACATCAACTGAGTTGAGAGAATGTAAACTGGCCCGTGTAAAGATGATTTCTGCCTCATGCTTTCATCAGACCAGATCTCTGAATGCAGTAAGGAAGCTTAATTTATTCCTATTTAGCTTTCTTCAATTCTCTTTTTTATCTCCGATACCAAAGTTATTGCAATTAGGTGTTTGCAAGTACATCATCACTTACATCTTCTGATCATTATAAAACGCCGCTAGGTTATGAAGAGATTGGGCAACATCCGGGTGATCAGGACCCTGTAGAGACTCGCGCATTTCCAACGACAGGTGAAAACATGACCTGGCAACTCTGTTTCAAAGGACAGAAGGAAAGGGTAGCATGTTATCATCTAAAGTGCATTATCGATTTAAAAGCTGAAGACAAGGAAATGGTGCACCTGGATTTGTTTGGATACCTGGTACAAACCCTTCGGCTTTTTGCTTCCTGAATTTCTCCTTCAAATTATTTTCTTTGAGATGTTTTAACACACAAACACCCAAAACAGTGTTTTATGTCATACAACCAACACGACAGAAGTGTTATATTTTGAGTGTTTCATTTATGCAGACAATGAGAAGTGGGTTAAAATTAACAAATCAACAATTCTCCATAGACTCTTCAAACCACAGAAATTGGGTCAAAATGTCAAAATGTTTGGTACAGTCGCTGCAAGGCTACGACGTGAAACATCCTTACCGGTATTTCACGTTTTATGGAGAAAAAGAACAAAACACAACAATACTTTTATTTTTCTGAACTTGGATACAGTATTTTGGAATTAAATTCCAGAAAAAATATACCAACATTTGACAAACTGGACATGCCAAAATTTATAGTGATTAAGTTTGAAAAAGCGTGAATTCAAGTTTTATTAGGACGTTTTGTGTATTGCCGTCACGGTAGAAGTTGCTCAATTAGGTCCGGTTCACACATTAAGGTTCGAGTGAGAAAGAAGTCGTTCCGGTAAAAAGATCTTACTTCTAAAGAAAATTACACGATTTCTGCCCAAACAACAACAACACTTTACTACTGTATAGTCCTGTGAAGTAAACATTACCAGTGAAAGGAACCGAAATAAGATTCAAGTTACAGTGCATAATAGACTAACAACCTAAAATATCGTAATTAAAACTGTAGTCTAAAAGGCGTGACACGTTTACTTACTCGTGATTATTTTGAAGAAAATTTAACACACCCAGTTCATTCAATGAACGAGCCAACTCTGGACTTGGTGATTCTCGAGCCAGTTCTTCTACCTGAAGAGTTTTCTTTTTCAAGTCGTTCGTATTAACCTGGAGAAACCATTTTCAAAACTTTAGCATCTAACTTCACAGCACGCTGCATTTTGGTCCTTTTTCAACGGTCTTCTCCGACACATTTAGGAGGCAATTTGGGATTGTATTGATTTTGCAATACAACGCTCTGTCATTGGCTGAAAATTTTCGTGCTACGTTGTTAGCCAATCAGAGATAAAATCAAAACCAATAGCGATGACCTGCTCACCTTCACTTTCCCGCGCTAAATCAGGGCAAACCTCTTTCTTCAAGATCTGATTGGTTTACGTGTGGGTCTGATTGATTACTTTAATACCGGATTATGACGCGTAATAGAAAACCAATCAGGGTAAAATCAAACAATAGTATACGCTGCTAGAAATTGGACTTCATAAAACAAAGGCGCACATCACGTCATGGCGTCATTGCTGTATTCTCTTGGCGGAATTAGCTTTCAAATACAGCAAGAAAAGGTTGAAATATCCAAACGTTTTTTGGACAAAATTTCTTACTTTTAGGGTACACTACTGAGACGTGTCGCTAAAAACAACAGGAATCCGAGTGAGGAATTAATATGTATACTAAACTTCTTCATTTTTGTCGAATCACCCACTCAGATCCCATAAAGAAACTAATCACAAGGATAATCCTGATGACTTACGGATGAGTTTGATTTCTGTTTGATGGCGTCTGCCTTTTTGCGTAAAGATCCTGCCATGGCATGTCTATAACAATAATGACATTATTTATCCAATTTAAACTATGTGTGTGCAAAACAATGCTAGAAACGGATGCAAATAATAGCATGTTTCACTTAGTAATTTAAAAAACACATTTTGGATATTTATATATATGCCATTTTTCACATCTCCTAAAATAAATCATATTTGCTCCCCAAAACTTTGCATAAGCATTGTCTTCTATTTTTCTAGGGACCACTGTGATACCACGGAGAAATCAACAACAAAGGTTGTGCAAAGTTTTGGGGGGCAAACAAGGCGTATAATAGGAGATGTGCGAATAGGATAATTCCTTAGCTCCTGGGCCTTCTTAAAAATAATAAACAAGCATGCAGCGCGAGGTCATTGATTTTAAGGAAGGCAGAGGAGTGAGGGCAGTGTCCGGTTACATGCACTCTTCCATTGTTTTAGAACCAGAGGGTCACTATTGTGGCCACTGAGTTAGTGTTAAGACCCCCCCCCCCCCACCCCCCCTGCCCCCTGAGTGTGTAGAGACCCTAGCTGGGTGAAGTGTGCCTTCCCTCCCTTCTTCTGTCATCTCTTCCCCGCTCCCGCTAACCCAGGTTAACAGGTTATTCTTTTCAATAAATGGAAGAGCAGGTCACTGTCATTGAAGTGGAACAAATGATATTACAAATGATAACCTATTCTTCCCGCTCCAGGGAGCATCACTAGACCTAAGAAGGCACTTCAATCCCTTGTGGGCCCCATTACAACCAAGGACCCTCACCATAAAATGTGTGCTTATAATGCTACTAAATGCGCACTGGCAAAACGAAAAAAAACCATGAAGGCATACTGGATATGATGATTTTTAACCACTGTGCATATCCACAGGCAGAGTAGAATGAGAAGTTTACACCTTTACTTTGAACTTTGTTAAGGTTTTACGATCACTAACGACCAAGAGAGGATAACGGGGACAGAGAAGGCATCGCCCATACACACCCTATTCCATAGGTAATTCGTCTCGAGTTATTTTAAAGACCACAGATCCCAAGGGGATTAGACAACAGCCAATCACATAGCGCGAATGTGTTCTGCGCGGATGACTTACGCTCAGAGCCACGCGTCCTTCACGAATTGACGCAGAAAAAAATGGCAGAAGACGCGGAGAGCGATACTGCCATTCTTTTTGTCGACGAAAACGACTAAAGAGAGATTTCTGCTAAAGCTGTGTCAGCGAAACGGAAATTAAAAAAGAATCGCCCTTCCTTTCTTGTATAGAGCTAGCAGTACAGCAGGGAAATACTTAACAAACTGAATATTCTCTCAGGATCATTTATAATTTACAGTTTGAAGAGAGCAACTTTTGGTTTGATATTTACACTTTTATTAGTCTTTTATTATTCAACAAAAATAACACTTGGCGTCCTACTTGCTTTATTGTACAAACGACCGGTTTCAATAGACCGGCGAAATTTCTCATTTTATTAAAGCACTGAGGTCACGACAACTTCGAGTTAAACTGATTTCACGGGTTGTCAAAGAGTCCAGCGATTCCCTTTTCCCAGGTGAGCGCCGACTCATTTCGCTTCAATATTCAGAAATGCTCTCGATCTCTTTACGCTTTCATTGTCTTTCGCCCGACATGTTTTGCACGACGTTTAGTCATGCGAAACCTCCACGAAACATCAACGCAGCGCGCGAGGTAACTTTATCCCGATTCTAAAAATAACTCGAGACGAATTACCTATGGAATAGGGTGTGTATGGGGGATGCCTTCTCTGTCCCCTTTATCCTCTCTTGCTAACGACGGATGATCCGGCTCACAAATTAATAATTCCCATTATCTTATTTCACTTGAAAAAAAGAAGACAATTACGTTACATTTCGAGTTTAAACTTACTTCTCGAGCTTCTTGTACAAAAAGGCCAAGCCTTCCAAATCCTGGGAAAAAGTTATCAAATAAGTAAAACGCGACAAAAATTCACAAAACAGTAGCACATTTACTATACACTTTGCCTAGATAACAACTGAATTTAGAAATGCTGGTGATCGTGACTGGGGGATTGTTCTGGCAAAAAAGGAAAACTTGAGGTCTATTACTTTCGTTAAAAAAGTTCAAGGCTTCTTTCGTGGGGAAACTCCCAGGACTGTAAAATAAAACCGCTACTTTGATACCTAAATTTATTTGAGTTATATATCTGATAGTCCTTAAATCAATGTAGCTTGGACCTAATTAGTAGCTCATACAGATTCCTTTAATCTAGCTACTGCATCATTGCATCTTTTTTTTTGTAAATTTATTTTTTGTACATGTAAAATAAAGGAGTATGTGAATAATATAATCAAACAAATTTTAAATTTTGCTAAACAGACAAACAAACTAAACAAAAGCTTTGTCCCTTTTCTTTTGGGGCATGTTAAACTAATGAATTACCCAAATCTGTTTATATCCGAAAGCGAATTATTACTACTCACTTTAACAAGTGAAGGGTGGTCGTTTCCAAGAGCATTTTCCTTTATTTCTATGGCCTGTTTGAAGAACGCTTCAGCGGGACTACAAACAACAGGAAAGAAAAAAACGCTATCATTTGGCCCTCTCTCCTTTTCAAAAACAAGACGTAATGATAAGAAATCTACGATTTATAGCGACAATTCAAATGTTAACCTAATTTGTGAACAACAAAACAGGGCCACCACAAGTTTTGAGGACCCTAAACGGACATTTTTGAAACTTTCAAGAAACAAGTTTGAGATCATTGCGCATACGGATATGTGAGTAATAGAGACTTTTAGAATAAGACGAGGACGACTACGAGAACGAGATATTCTGAATACCCAATGGTGCGCCCGCGTGAAGCAGCGTCTGGCGGGAAAACGCGATGGCCGTCGTCACTCTTCTACACATTGTAGCGAAAATGTGGTGATGACGGAACAACTTCTCAAATGATACAAGTTTTATTACTTTGATATCAGGAGAGGGGTTAACCTCCTTCGCAAAAATGACCATAATAACTTTTCTGGTGCAAACTGCAAGGGTGTCAAATCTCGTCCTCGCCTCGAATCAAAAGGTCTCTAGTTTCTCCTAATTATACAACATGTCGTCTAGCGCTTGACTTCAAAAGATTGCTCAAGACACTAACTGCTATTTTACCAATGAAGTAGTTTTTTCTTCTAAGCAACTGTATTATTGTCAGTACATCTTTTGAAACTTACGTGAACTTGCCCCACTGTGCGTTTAAACTGGCAAGATGATGTAACGACTGAGCCACAAGCGGGTGATCTGGGTCGAGGACTGTTTCTCTGATCTCCAGAGCTCGTTGAAAAAGAGGAGCAGCCTAATAACAAACAAGCAACACTGCTCATTACCCAAATACATCAATTTTCACGAGGCACAGTGACGTTGTCGGAACGAGTTGTTTTTTACCGGACGAAACACTAGAGGAATGACCCAAACAATTTTTCTAGCCTTAAACACGTTAGCAGGTGTTTTGAAAGGCCAATTGAAAAGAAGAGCTTTCGCATGGCTCCAGATTTTGCCACAAATGTGCTTCGCTGAAATTTGTCTTAAATTCTCAAGAGATAAGGGCAAATTTCCATTTAGCGGAAATCCTTCTTCACTTCTAAGGGTAAGGAGATCCATAGAGCCACAGTCTGACCTGGCTCAATCACGCCGCGTTGCCGGTAAATCACGAGAATAACACCAGCATTATATCGCAGATACTATTTTTTTTTTCAACTGGCTGCGGAAAGACGGTCCAGGGCAAATAGTCCAGTCTCGAATTCGTCGCGGCCGCTGAATAGAAGCACTGAAGAAACATTTAAACAGGGTCAGCTTCGACCCAAGGTAAAATATCCACAACTCATGTTCTCAAATGGTTAATTATGTTCCTGGAGTTGCGGCCACCACAGTATGAAAGCGCGAAAATGATCTTGGGACTTTGAATAACCCAAAAGGAATGAGTCCAGTATAATAAGATATATTGCAACTTGCAGCTATTTGCTTCGTTTGATCCCCAGCGAAGCTTTTATTAGAATTATCTGATTTTGCAATATACTAAAAAAAATACATCCACCGTCGTATGTTTTTCACAAATGAATCAACCAACCTGGCTTAGAAGTCCAAAGCATTTCAAAAATCGACCAACAACTTCAAACATCTCTGCCGTGGAAGCTGACAACTTATTTTCTGATAACACAAAGTAAACACAGAACATAAACAGGGAGTGTTATACCAATAATAACTGTAAGCTACGAACATGCTCTACAAGTATCACTCTTATCCGCCCAGACGCCCCTTAGAAGTAAGTATTGTAACCTTTATTTTTCTACTTATTTACGTATTTATTCATTCGTATTATCATCTTTTTTACCCTCTTTTTCCTTGATGTTGTAAATCTCATTTATTTTCCTTGTTAAATGTCTTTAAGTAAGTAAAAAACCCAAACTGCCTGCCTCGAATAGCTTTAGCTAAATGCAGGCAGTGTGTATGTGTAATGACGTATTTCGTTGCTTTTTAACAAAATTGTTGTTGTTGTTGATGTTGTTGTTGTTATAGCACATTGTTTTTTCTCACCGATTAATACTGGGGGGGAGGGGGGGTTCTCCTACCGTGATCTGAATATGACAAGTGTATGTAAATGAAGCAAAAAACGTAAACGAGATACGAAAAATAAAGGGGTATTGGTTAGGAGAGTTCGGATTATTCTTCACTATACAACCCTTTAAGCCCCAAGAGTGATCAACGTCAAATTTCTCCTTGTAATATCACTGCACAATAAAACACAGTGGTCATGAGAATCGAGGACATGATCACACAAGATGAATCTAATTGATACTTCAACAAATTCTCTCCACTACTTCTATTAAAAGTAATAGAAGTAACAAATGAGACTTTGAATTTTGATATTACGGTTTAAAGGGAGCTGTAAAACTGAAAATAAAGGCCACTCCCTAACCTTCTTCCATATGTTTTACTACATCAATGTATTTCATTCCTAGTGTTGCTTGATCCACTCCAAGATAATGCCAGTAGTTTATAAGCTCTGAAAAACGTCCCCTAATTAATAAGAATGACAGGAGAATTTCTCAATACGCTTTTTGCAATACGTTTTTCATGTTTACTTACTTTATGCACATGTTTGTTCTATTACAGCCACTAATGTGACTTTTTTAACATCATACTACCATCTCTAAAAATCTTGTAATACTCTCACAGTAGACAATTCCTGACCATGTTTATGTATCTATTGTACGGTTGTCATAAGAATAATGGACCAAAACAATCAAGGGTTTGACACGAAAATAGGACAAAACCACAAAATCACAGGTAGTTGTGTGGCAGAAATTATTTTCTCACTGAAGCGGAAGACAATCATTCCTACCTTTCAAATATCAATTTAAAAACATCAGCATTCAAAAGACATTCTTTCAGCTTTTCCTCCTTACAAGCCTTTTTCAAACTCCACAGTAACTCATCTGTTACTCTCCAGGTTACATGGGAAACGCTGAAATGAAACAAAATACACCATCGTTGAGGAAGCAATGCACATCTTAAACAGAAAAAATGGGAATGCAGGAGCTTTACTGGTAATTACGCTCTTCTTTGGCACAAAAACATTTTTGAGTTTTGTGATCATTTTTTGGAGCAACAGACTAATTAATAGCAATACTACGTGTGTTAATTTTCGCAAAAAGTAACTTTCACACTGCGTTGATTCTCTTACATTTGAAGGCTATAATTTATTCAAATTAGAGAACAAGTTTATAACATAACGTAAATGTATTCAATACCTTAATTTCTTCTCAAAAAAATTCATAAAAGCTTCTTCAACCTCCTTGTTTTCTTGCATGTCCTCATGAAGTAAAATCGTTTGATTTACTGCGAGTCTGACCTGCAGAAAAAGAGCAAATGACATATTATACGCATATGGACTGTACAGGGGTACAAGGTAAGTGACACGGAAAGTGGTGGTGGATCTGGTTACTATCACTTGATTGAGCAGGGGTATCATCATTGACAAATACGAGGCTTGCCAGTTTAACTTAGGCAGGGTTCGTACAGATTTTTGGATCCGAAATTCAAGACTTTTTCCAGACTTTTTCCAAAACAGTAATATATTTTTCCAGACTCAAGGTTATCAAATAGGTGATCAATAGAGACTTTAAAAAATAAAGGAACAAAGCTTTTTCCATGATGCGCTGCAAACGTGCAGGCGAGATTGAATAAGATTTGACCAGTGGTGGTGGATCTGGTTACTATCACTTGATTGAGCAGGGGTATCATCATTGAGAAATACGAGGCTTGCCAGTTTAACTTAGGCAGGGTTCGTACAGATTTTTGGTTCCGAAATTCAAGACTTTTTCCAGACTTTTTCCAAAACAGTAATATATTTTTCCAGACTCAAGGTTATCAAATAGGTGATCAACAGAGACTTTAAAAAATAAAGGAACAAAGCTTTTTCCATGATGCGCTGCAAACGTGCAGGCGAGATTGAATAAGATTTGACCAGCACGAAAAAAAAAATTCACTTGTAAAGCACTTATTGTAACTTCCAAAAAAACTCAAGACTTTTTATCCTTTCTCTACTTTACAGAATTTTTGCAGGTCTGGAAAACTGCTGAGGAAATTTGAAGACTTTTTCAAGATTTCAAGACTCTGTGCGAACCTTGTTAGGGATTTTAAAAGAGTCAGCTCTATTTTACTGACCTGTTCATTTGCAAACGACACCAGCCCCATCCTTGTCACAGTTATGCCACTGTGTTGCAAAGCACTGAACAGCATTAGCCAGTCATACCAGGCAACAGGAACAAGGTTAAGTAGCTCAGATTCACTGATACCATTGCGAGCCGTCATAATATGAAGGAAAATCTGCACAGTGCAACAGAGGAAAATTATGACCAATCATTGTATTAAGGATACTACCGTATTTATTCGAATAAGCGCCCAACCTCGAATTAGCGCCCACCTCGAATAAGCGCCCATCCTAATGGCAGAAAAAGTTAATAAGCGCCCACCCCATCCTCCTCCCAATCAAACTCAAATAAGCGCTCACCCCCACCCCACCCACTTGAGTGAATAAATTCTAATAAGAGACTTTCCCCAGGACGGAGTTTTCTTGAGAGTATTTTACAGAAACCTTGCTTTGTTACTTCTTTGCGTTTTGTTATTAGCATTTATTGCTTTGTTGCAAAATAAACATACTTCACTTGCTGAAAATGGTGAAAATTTAATAAGCGTCCAGCCTCGAATAAGCGCCCACCTCGAATAAGCGCCCACTCTCAAGGTCCAAAAATTTAATAAGCGCCCAGGGCGGTTAATCGAATAAATACGGTATGTTATAAATTTGACTCTCGGATGCTTAAGGAAACTCATAAGTACCCTTTGGTAAAAGCAATAGGGAGGGAAAGTGCAATTCCTTTTTACTTTCCTTTAATTTCAATTTGAGTTAGCGTAGATGTATTTTCAAACTTTCACTAACAGCTACCTCCAAAAAAAGGCAACAGTGGCCATGAAAGTTGTCTCGGCCATCAGCTCTTACATTTAGTGTCACGGATACTTCTAAATCAGAGCCGACTTTTCTCGGAACACAGTAAGCATTTCATTCCCCCAAACAGAAAAGTGCGCTATTACAGCCACCCTATTTCAATTTTCATTTCTTTTATTAGGGATCATAATATAATAGACAGTGACCAGTGGGCAGTTGATGTCGTCCACCTGGTGGTTTAGATATCAGATCTTATTCAGCATAACAGTTTGCGAACTTTGGCTTAAAGCTTTTACAAAAATTTATTTGAAAAGCTTTATCAAACACGCCTCTCAGTGTTTCTTCTGACATTCACACTCATTGCGTCCTTCTTGAAATACTTGGCTGCGCCTTGTTTTTAAACCCACTTCCTTTGGTTTGGATATCACTTCAAATATTGCGTGCCCAGTTTGACATAATTATCACATCACATACCTTTTTCAATATTCTCTCAGATAAAATAGGACTAAACTTTGCCGTAATTTGGCACAGAATGTGACACAGCAGATCAAGAGCATTCTGTGAAACAAAAAAGAAGCAATCACTGGGATGTTTGCTTAGTTACAAAGCATACACAAAAACAAAGAAATCAACCAGTTCATCCAGTAGCTTTCTTTTTTATGCAGTGGACCTATGGCTGAAACCTACCATTTTTGTTGACAGTTTTTTTTATTCGTTACTTACTTTTTTGGACAAACTGGCTTCAAAGCAGTCCATGAAAGCCTTTCTATCTTTACATCTGAAAAAAGCAAAACACAAAATGAAATCATCTGGCTACTATTAAAATGCAAATTAAATAAAATGTAAAAATCCTGTTGAATGACTCATGTAATCATGTTACTGAGGAAAAATAAAAGACAACTTACTTTGCCAACTGACTGGCTAGTAAACAAATAAATCTTGGATTATATCTGCCTTCAGATGAAGTCTTTTCAAGCATATTATTAACCTGTGAATGTACAGTTAGGGAACAGGTCAGTTACTCAATATTGCCACGACCAGCTATGTCTTTTTTTATAAGAGTTAAATATAGTAGAACCTCCGTGTGCTACTACCTCTTGTAAGCGGCCACCTACCCAAAACACCAACATTTTCCCAATGAAATCACTCCAGTTGCAACCTCTTGTAAACGACTACCTCTCGTTAGCGAAGTGGAGAGGATAATAAAGTTTTTTTCCATTTAAATTTGCATTAAAACGGGCCTTACGTCTCATTTCCTACAGTAAGTCTAAGGAACACATCGTACCCTTCTTTCTCAAATCAAATTGCCTTCCCTTACCTACACCTAGCCTATTTTTCAGAGATTGTAGCTATTTATTGTATGATATCAACAGACAGACAGCACTAGTTAGTATACTCAATCAGTTCGTTAAAACAACTACAGAACAAGATCTGTCTCTAGCGACTCGTTTTATGTTAAGTTCCCTAGAACCGATAAAATGTACGCCTTTTTCACGAGAATTGGTGCCCAAATTTGGAACTCTATTCCTTCTTCGATTAAAATACTTAAACGTTCGTCCTTTCGTAAAAAAAATAAAGGAATTATTACTAAATTTCTTGCAGTCAAAAGATGATTATGTCGAAGTCTCCCGTCTAATACTTTATATACTTGCCTTGTTTTATGTTAGCTTAAATTCTATTTACTGTATAGTAGTGTCTTCACTGTTATTTAGTCCATCTATATATAAATCTTGTTTTGTAATATGTCTTCAGCTCCCCCCGCCTCGATTACTTTATGAGCTATTTGCGGGTGGGAAAGTAATGTAATTAGTTATTAACCAATTGTCAATAAAATTTGTTGCTGTTTGTTGTTGTTGTAAATTGCCAGGCAGGATGGAATATTGCTCTTTACGACTCTGAGCTAATTTAAAGTTCTTTTCTCAAATAAGATAGAAACACAACATAGTTTACAAGTAGAGTTTATAATTGTACTATTTTATCCAGGCAAGCCTTCAATTGTCTTGTTTTCTCAAGGAAATGCAAGAGGATTTTGGCAATACAAAACCACACACTGAAGGTTAGAAAATTAATAATTAACAGCAATGAAACAAAGCTATTTCAGTTAATTTCTGATTAAAAAGCTGGCTATTTGACATACCTGCTCCTGGGGAATTCTCTGGCCATTTTGACTAAGACAAGCAAGCAACAAGTCTGAACTTCCTTTTAAATCCAAAGGACAAAGTTCCAATGAAGACCAGGGCCTGAGGAGAAATATTCAAATACTGTAAAATCCCATGTTAAAGACCTGAGCTTACATAACTTCATAAGGGGTTTTGGGTGGGCTTATATCTGGGGGGGCATATGAGCGGAATAAAACCATTAGCTAGCTGTTGGCTCTGTTACCCCAAAACATGGGAGTTGAACAGTTGTGTCTGAAATGAACAGTCGAACAGAACTCGTAGCGTTGTTATATACGCGTGAACATTTGTTTCTTTCTTTGGTATCAATATAATATTGTTCTAAACTCCAAGCGACTTTTTTATGCCTATATATATTGATGTTTGTAAAGAAACGCAAAAGAACTTACTTATACATTAGATAGGCTTGTAAACGGGGGGTAAACGGGGGGGGGAGGGGGGTGCTTATATCAGGAATGATACCTTTGTTAGCAAATGGATGGGCTTCTATCTGGGGGGGGGGGGGCTTAAAACCAGGGGTCTTTAACGTGGGATTTCACGGTAGTATTTTTTCATGTAACTTTATTGCTTTGACTCAGCTATGATCTTAAATGATGGAAGGGAAATGGTGTTGGTGTTGATTTGGGATGATGGGGAGGGGGAGTGGGAGTGGACAGGAGTGGCATTACCCCCTTTACCAAATTGGTTTAGGTTAGACTAAGTTCCCTCAAAAAGGGCAGTAATTTTTGAAAGAGCATAAGTTCTAAATCTAACTTTTGAAATTTTGTTATTATGTCTCAAACACTAGGATAGGAAATTACCTATCCAAAAAACAAAAAAAATTCAAACAATAATAATTCAAACAAAGTTAAGGTAAGGGCTACAAGCTATTTGTTTAGACTTCTTCCTTGGCGCAGGCACCTGTAAAGATGCACAGAGACAACATTGTTACTGGGTGCATTGGTCAAATTTATTACCTCCAGGCAATTGGACAGGTGCTTTCCGTAACTGATAAGATAACTCTTGCGCCAACAGGCAGAGGGTCTAATAACCACTGCATATGGCTAGGAGCTCCTTGTAGTCTGTCCGCAGAGTCAATCACTAGTGTGACTCCACCATGAAGCTTTGATGCGGCTCTTTCCAGCCAACGTGGAAACTCCTCTTCTAACTGAACAGGGTCACATGTTACTGCGCGGGACGATCCCAACTGCTTCAGTAACTAACAAAACACATTAGGAATAATGAGTATGATAGCAGCCTAGTTATAAGGGGTTAGAAACTATCAAGAGAGACCTGTAGCAATATGGATTTTTCAAGTGACACAGCAAACTGAAAACAATAGGGAGTCACATGACCTTGTCCTACTTGTCACATTTGCAGTATGCAGTTTGGGTTTGAACCTCGGGATCCTCTTCTTGCGATAACTGATTGAGTCTACTAGTAACATGTATGTGTTAGTTTTTTTTGTTAGAACAATTTTTCCAGATTAAATACAATGTAGAAATTTTTAAGGAATCTGCAAATCTGACTTATTTGAATTTAGATGTGTACCAGGAATAGAAAATCCACCATGGTGCCTATGAAAGAAGGATGCAGTACTTTTAATTAACAGTCCAAAAAATTGCATAAAATGTTTGTACAAGAAAGACACCAGTCTGGTAGCAGCAGCCATTATTCTGTTCTGCGGGAAAAACTACTGATCGAGTTACCCTCATAACTGAAATTGTAGGGGTTACAATATCTTTTGAAACAGTTACAGTAAACAGAGGATTGAAACTTCCCCAACTCTTCCCTAAAAGAAGTGTGAATTCTTTTATGTCCCCCTTGAGTTAACTAATTAATGAAGGATGAAGGAGAACAACACCAGTGGCTTAACATTACTGCTCAATGAGCAGTATTATTTATGATTTGTATTACCTGAACTGTAAATCTCCTCAGCATTAAAACTGGATTAGCACTAGAAGATGACATTGACCCCACAAAATGATAAAGAATTAATCTGCCTGACAAACTGCTTTGCTGCAAGGCTATCCTGAAAAAAAAAGGGTGAACTGAGGAGCTTGAGACACTCAAATTTCAGTTAACAAGAGGACAAGATCAGGGAGAGACAGTGTTGTGATGATAGTTGTAGTAGAGGAAAATATAATCTAAACCTCTGAAGCCCTATTCAATGTAAACGGTCTCAAATTATTCTCAAAATTAAGAGCTGTTGCTGAAAATGTTTGACACTCCCTCTCCACGTTGTTGTTGTGAAATGTGACATCAGATGTTTAGGAGAATTTAAAGTGCATTCACATTGTCTCCACGACACCTAAAAATTTATCTTGTTCTCAAAAATGTTGAGGCTATTTGACATGCTTTATCATTTTTGTGAAAAATAACCATTAGTGCAGCTTCCAAGAAATTGACCCAGAAATTTGGACAGCATTTGAATCTAGGAATAATCCTTACAAACTCCTCCTTTATAAGTTCAATTTTACATTGTTTGTTTCTTGGCATATCAGATTCCAGTAGAATTTTGGATAGCTGTTTATCAACATGAGTTAGGCCAAGGAATGTTCTTGATAATGCTCAGTCTGACTGGGACTAACCACTTTCAAAACCCTTTTAACTACCTACCATTTAGCTAGAAGAAGTGACTTTCCAAATCCAGCATCTCCTTTGACAAGCATTGGACCTTTCAGCCCAGCACTTGACACATGCTCATTCAGGTCACTGTAAAACTGATTATGACACATAAGGAATTTCAAATAATATTCACACATTGAATACACCTGACTCCAAACACAATACTTCAGCCTAAAACCCCTTCGATAGATTGCCACTCCCCCACCCCCCCCCCCCCCCACACACACACGCTTATAAGCATTTGCATGTAAGCATAAAGTCCATAAACCAATTATTGAAAGGTCATTATCTATCAATATTCTGTCACCAAATCAATATCCTGTCACCTTAGGTTCCACTCCACGTAAATGAAAAGGAGGGATTAACACCTAATTGTGAGCAATGTTTAAACTGAATTATTCGTTTGCAAATAGAATTTTATCGGACAATTGCACCATTATTTTGTGTAGATATTTTACCCATTGCACATGGAAAGATTGGGAGCTTGGTATCAGGTCAGGGATTTTGAAATTTGAATCCATGACAATGTGCAAAAATGATATCGTCTTCATGGATCTTCACATAATGCCCGTCATGTTTGTGATTTCATTGACACAGAAAACTTTTCATTGACCTGCCGTCTCCCCAAGTTCTGTCTATTTCCTGTACTTTGGTGATACTGCCCTCAACTTTGCAGGCAGTTGCAAGTTTAATTGACATTTTGACTTGATATTCTGACTTTAGTAAACCAGGTATGAATTTTCACATAGCCATTTTACTTCATCATGTGTTTTGTATTGGCTTAACAAACAGGGCACAGCACATTTTTATTTTGGCTCGGTTTGTTCTTTTGCAGTTCTGCTGGGAAAATTGAATCATTAATTATTTTTAATTAGTGATCTTATTTTACTACAGTATGTGCCATTCAAACTTGATCTAAGTTATCACCCTCTTACAATGCAAGAGTCCAGTCTAGCAAGGTGAGATCCTCTCCTTAAGTCTAATCACAATTGTGTGAAAAAAGGCAAAAAACCTTTTTATGAAGTTAAATTTATTTAAAACAGTTAACAACGAGGAGCACAGGCGTGGTCAGTGGTCAGTGGTTTCACTCAAGTGTGGACAGCCTTTTTTGCATCACCTCCATGTGCTCAGTACAACGTTTTCCTGGCAGCCACTCTCTTTGTTTCGCCTTAGGATCATTATTTTACCCCCATCCCTCTCCCCCCCCCCCCCCCAGGGTTTGCAAATTTTATTGATGAGTGGAGTCACTGTGACTTCTGCTTCATAAATTTTGGAGTCAATTTTGGCGTATGTGCGAACCCTGCCTCCCCACTTTATTTTTCCACTGATAAATCAGTGTGACAGGTGCCTGGTTCCATTGGTGTGAGGGTTCATGGCTAGAGGGCATGAGTTTGCCAGCCATGGAGACATAACTCTGTCTAAGGGCTGGCTGTGCCAAAAGTGGAAGCCCCTGGATATCCTGGGCACCCACCTCCACCAGGCGACGTAGTTGTTAATAATTATCAAAACTGTTCTAACATGAAATGTGACTGATCATGCAGATGTCTTCTTACCTTACTAAGTCCAATTTCACAGGAGCATTCTGCTGCTGCTTTTAGTGCTTCAACTTGTTCCCATTCATCTGTGGAATCCCGAAGTGACCCATAAGAGAGTGAATAATCACATTGAGTGGGCTGATCATCTGCCAATCCAAGCTCCTGGGGATGAATACATTGAAAATCAACACACTGCTCAGGGAACAAAGAAACTAAAGTTTTTGGCTTGCCCTTTGAGAACAGTGCAGTTGACCCATGGCAACATTACCCTCAGCAATCTAAATCTAAAGCTAACTTTAACCGAAGAGAAGAGAGTTTCTGCATCATAAAAATAAAATTTGAAGTATAACAAGTATGTCAATCAGCTCTGATCAGAGGGACTTACCTTATTTATGAATTTCTTTAACTCTTGATAAGCAAACATTGCTCCCTTCTCTGACGTTTCATAGTTGTCCAGCAACTACAACAAGTAACAAAAATTCCCACAAGCATAATGAGTCCAAATTTTATATCAATGTCTATGAAGAGACTCTTCCAAAGTTTTTTTTTTTCAACTTTTGATTGGGACCAAAACGCAGAATCTGTCACCATGGCTAAAAAGACACCTTAAAATTAGTTAAGATCTCAATTTTGAACAAGATTTGTTGAAGTCACCAAATGTTACAGACGTTTGAAGGTTGGGTGGGGGGTGGGGGGGAGGTTAGCTCAGGTTCGTGCCCCTCATCATACAAACGTTTGTAAAATTATTTTGACTTTGGAGCAATATCTTTGCTCAATTTGTATGTATCACTTTTTAACATATATAGCAGTGGTTAGCTCAAAAGCTAAGCTCCTCTGACCACTGTACACTTCTATCCTACCTTACTATATATAATGTAAATATTTAATGAAAGTGTGAATAAAATTGAATTGAAGTGAATTCAATTAAACTTGGTAGCTTTACTAACTTTAAGGTTCTCTTTCCAGCAGTGGTATTATTAATGGATATTGGCTAACTGGTCTTTATCAACACTTGAAAATAAAAACATGGACTAGCTATTTCTCCAGACTTACAAGGGTGAAAGCTTAAATTTCTGTTTTGGTCAAGATAAAGAACAAAATTAACTATTTTGTTCTAAAAATTAATAGATCTTATATTGTGCATTACACTCAAATTGTATGTAAACATCATTAAATTACAGTGATTTTCCTAATATGAGACCTAGAAAACAGAGGTTAAATTAGCCTCGGTAAAAAATCCCAAATAGCACCAATTTTTTCTAACATTGTGGTCTTAATTTTAATTGCATAATCTGCTCTGAAAATGAAGTGTGATATTAACTTATATTTCAGTCTGTTTTTTGTCACAGCCTTTATATAGCCATCAGGCATGGGGAAGCTTGGAACCATAATCAAAAAAGATACCTTTATGTTATCTGCCTTTCTGATTTCTGTTTTTAACTGTTCAGCCAGAAAAATATTTTCATCTTTCAGAGATGGGTACCTGATAAAACAAAGGTTAAACGATAATTAAAATTTAATGTTGATGTTTACTTCCTCACATGCAAAGAAAACTACTAGCCACAATGCTGCTACACTAGCTGCGTCCCAGATGATTGTAATTTAACCCTGTTACCAACATCAGAGGCAGCACCAAGGTAATTGTTCCGGCCCCAGTTGTTCAAAAGATGGATAGCACTACCCATCGGATAAATCACTATGCAACCGATAAGTGTTAGGGAAACCAATTGCACTATCCAGTGGGTAGTGTTTTCTCCAGTGGATAGCGTTATCCACCTTTTGAACAACTGGGGCCTGGGCCCCATCAGACTCAATGGATTACTGGTCAGGTAGTGTTTTAAATTTCCCTTCTTCTGCCTGATTGGCAAATTGACAATAGCTTTTTTAACAAGCCAATAATGGCACACACTCAAATCCTGCTACAAAGGTGGGGCCTCAGAATATGGATTTCAGTGCTGGCCCACAACTTAACTTAACTAGAGATTTAGTTTCATCTGTGATGCAGGCTAATTTTACACCAGCCTGCTACAAAAGTGACAAGGACAAGGTGGCAAAAATATCTTGATCTGCAAGGCAGCTCACAAAACCCTCCTCAGGTTGGTTCAAAATAGTGGAAGTGGTACTTTTAAATGGCTCTCACAAAATACCAGACTGAGTTGTAAAATGACTTTAAAGAAATCATTTAGAATGGTACTGTTCGTTGCAAAAAGATTTTTTATCGTACCAGTATTTGTGATGGTTTTATGCCTGAGAATTAAATACTCAGGTATAAAAGTGGCAGCAAAAGGATAAACTGTTAATACAGATTTAGCCAAGGCTGTGTAAAATCAAAGCTCTCATTACTTACTTCTCCAATCAAAAATAAAGTTGTAATCATTGCAAAGAGGTCAACTTGGAGTTGAGCCCGCAATCACTTGAAAACCAGTAACGTGTCAGTGGATAACTTCAAAACAACACGTAACCTTGATGGTTTGACACCCGAGCACACAATATGGTCATGTGATACTGGTCAACGAATACCCTGTTTTGACAGCCCTCAATTGACCACAACATGGATGTACAACACAGGTTGCAGCCTCCCATGCTAGCTAAGAAGTGTGGGATTTTACACTGGTTGCCCTGTGGTGCAGATCGACCGTTGGCGAACAAATGGATATACAGTCATGTGACGACAAAAATGTCTTGGATGGATAGGTAACCAGCTTTTCTTAGCTATGGGGCTCTGCTCGCATGCACTTTGCATGCGCTTGGAGCTCTGCTATAACAACTAAACCCTGAAAGTAAGCTGCTGCTTGTAGATGTTAAACCTGAAAAGGAATTCTAAACTTTCGTCACTATCACATCTAACACACCCCTCCCTCTACCCCCCACACCCCTGGGGCCGCTTTATTTGTAAATAAGACAATTGTAGTAACAATACCCTTTCCAATCCAAGTTCTTGAAGCAGAAAATGGCATGACATCTTCCTGGGCAGCTTACACAAGCTTGGTTATACTCTTCACCAGTAAACCTAACAATAATGGTGCAAAAACATTAAAATAATTACTATTATATTGTATATTTTAGAAGCAATCTACAAGCACACACAGTTACAGCCAAAGAAAATTAAGAATGAGGAAAGAAACTTTGTTCATCAAAAACTTATTCTTCATAACTACAACATAGCTACAGATATCGGCACAATTAACATCATCAATAAAAAAACGCTGCAATATAATTTTCCAGGTACATTATATGGGCTTCATTTTTGCTACACTGGATTAAAGTTGCACTTTATGGGTTTGCCATGATGCCAGAATGCTTTTACAACATAATAATTGTTACCTACTGGACTGGGTTTGGTTAGACTAGCTACGGTATACATCATGAGAGATTTTTTGCTAACAATCAAATAAATTGTAAAAAGGGCACTTCTTCCAGCTTATCTCTCTCATCCTTTGAACAATCATTACTCGGCATATATGCTACAAGAAGTCCACTGCACTGAAAATACTAATCACGTATGGTCTGCTGAATGGGGCTATCAAGCTATTTTTAGTACTTATAAGAGCAATAAAGCAGGGGTATGCATCCTTTTCAACAACAACTTCGATTTTCAAATAGAAAAAACTTACACTGACCCCCAAGGACGCTTCATTATTTGCGACATTAAAACCAATGAAAAGTGTTTTACTTTGGGGAACATATATGCTCCTAATGAAGACAACCCAACTTTCTTCCTTGACTTCTTTGATCACCTTGCAGATTTTAAATGTGATGATATTATTATAGGAGGCGACTACAACCTTGTACTGGATTTAGAGAAGGACAAGATGGGTGGTCTTACTAAAACTCACCAAAATAGTGTTAAAGTTGTTCAAGAATTCTCTGAGAAACTAGATCTGGTAGACGTCTGGAGGATTCTACACCCAGACACTAGTAGATTTACCTGGAGACAACGTCATCCAAAAGTACACTGTAGGCTCGATTTTTTTCTAGTAAGCCAAAGCACAGTTAACATCACGACCCTCGCAGATATCGTCCCAGGTTATAAAACCGACCACTCAATGACTACGTTATGCTTATCACTACATTCAAATCTACGTGGACCAGGTTTCTGGAAACTAAACACATCTTTTTTAACTGAATTGGATTACGTAAACCAAATTAAAACAACGATTCAGGAAACACTCGATGAGTACAAAAATGACGAATCGGTAAATCCTTCACTTCTTTGGGAAATGATAAAGCTAAAAGTGCGCGAAAAATCGCTCCGCTACTCCAAGAGCAAAACAAAGCAAGCTAAACAACGCGAAACATTTCTGGAACAAACAATTGCCAGATTAGAAGCGGATCTCGATAATAAAAACTCCGATGAAATGCACTCCTTACACCTGGAGGAACAATTGAATGAAAGCAGGCTTGAGCTTGAAAAGATAATTGAAATCCGCACCAAAGGCGCAATTTTGAGATCTAAGTCTAAATGGTATAATGAAGGAGAGAAAAACACCAAGTATTTTCTTAATTTAGAAAAACGACACTACAAGCAAGGGACAATAAGTCAAATTAAAATAAACGATAGCGAATTTGTCACCTCGGATAAAAAAATATTAACTGAATGTGTGGCGTTCTATAAAAATCTCTACTCATCCAAAGGTAACACATACAACCAAGATGGCACAACTGTTTTCTTTGAGGGTGGTGATGAAAGAGCCATTGACGAACATGAATTAACTTCATGCGAAGGAGTTTTAACTGAAAAAGAGTGCCTTGAGGCTTTAAGAGATATGGAATCAGAAAAGACCCCTGGGACCGACGGCCTACCAGCCGAATTTTACAAAGTGTTTTGGAAAGATGTATCCAGCACCCTAATTAGCGCACTGAACTACGCTTATGAAACTGGAAAACTCTCAATAACCCAGAGAAGAGGAATTATCAAACTTATCCCTAAGAAAGACGCAGAACCGTTCTTTATTAAGAATTGGAGACCCCTAACCCTCCTGAACAGCGACTATAAAATAGCGGCAAAATCAATTGCTAATCGCTTGAAACCTCTCCTCCCTGATCTCATTAATTACGACCAGACTGGCTTTATAAGAGGTCGTTTTATCGGAGAAAACATCCGCCTTATCGATAGCGTTATTTGCTACGCTAAAGAAAACAATATACCAGGATTACTTTTGTTTTTAGATTTTGAAAAAGCTTTTGACACGATAGAATGGCCTTTCATTAGGAAAACCTTTCAACATTTTGGTTTTGGTAGTAGCATCTTAAAATGGCTAAACCTTTTCTATTGCTGCCCAGAAAGCTGCGTTTTGAATAATGGTTGGGCGAGTGATTTTTTTGAAATCCAAAAAGGTGTAAGGCAAGGCTGTCCCCTCTCACCTTATCTGTTTGTTCTGGCAGTAGAAGTTTTAGCTAAGGCAATTCGTGAAAATAAAAGTATTAAAGGGATCTTTGTAAACGGTAAAGAAATAAAACTAAGCCAGTATGCAGACGATACAACTCTTATACTAGATGGAACAAAGGAATCGTTAATAGCCTCTCTCAAAACACTGGACGATTTTTATGAAGTCTCTGGCTTAAAACTTAATGACAAAAAAACAGAAGCCTTTTGGATTGGGGCAAATTGTAACAAAGATGAAATATCAATTGTCGGAAGAAACTTTAAATGGCCGAAGTGTAAAGTTAAAGCTTTAGGTGTCTGGTTTTCAAATGATCCGGAAGCAACTGCAACTTTAAATTATAATGAAAAACTAGATAAGGTCTGGAATGTTTTGAGCTGCTGGAAATACCGTCGACTTACCCTAGTTGGAAAGATAACGGTCCTAAAAAGTCTGGTTGCCTCTCAGCTCGTTTATGTGCTCTCATCTTTACATACAAATGTGAAAATTATCAAAGAAGTAAACAAGTTATTTTTTTCATTCCTCTGGAATGGAAAAGGAGATAAAATCAAACGAGACATTATAACAAACGATTATGCTAATGGCGGACTTAAAATGATAGACATACAGTCTTTTAACAAGTCCCTGAAAGCTACATGGATTAAAAAATATCTGGATGAAGAGAACCAGGGAAAATGGAAATATTTTTTTGATATAGAGTTAGAGCGATTTGGAGGCACAATAGTCCTCACTAGTAATTTAAACAAGAAAGATACCATTGAGAATCTCAAGATTAAGAATAACTTTATAAAAGAGATACTTTCAATCTGGGCGGAAGTCAATTTTGATGAAAACATAACGTCCGAGAAACAATTTCTTGAACAAACTTTATGGTACAACTCACTCATTAGAATCGATAACTGCCCCGTCTTCTATCGTGAATGGTTTGATCGAGGCGTTACGAAAGTGAAACATTTGAAAGATGAACATAACAAATTTTTATCACTAGCTGAGCTGCAGCAAAAATACAGCCCCAAAGTTTGTCTTTTAAAGTATTTCGGACTAGTGTCTGCTCTAAAATCTCTTTGGACTACATGTAAAACAAACTGTATCAAAAACTGCGACAATTATGAAACCTTTGTAGTAAGATTAACAGAATGCCAAAGTGCGAGCAAACTTGTATACACCAAGTTGCTTTCTACAAAATGCAAGTTACCATCCCATAATCAACAGAAATGGCTAAAAGACTGCAACGAAAATGATGTGGAGGCGATTAATTGGCGGGAAGCCTACCAGTTGGCCGCTAAATATACTAAAAGTACAAGAATTATTGAATTCCAATATAAATTTTTACATAGACGAATATCAACGAACGACTTCTTAACAAAAATTGGCGTAAAAGACAACCCAAATTGTTCTTTTTGTAACAATGAACCGGAGAAACTTCTTCATCTTTTTTGGTCTTGTCCTAAAGTGGCCTTTTTCTGGCATAGTTTATCTCTTAAGCTGACTTTGCTCCACATTACACCGGAACATTACACATTAGATATATTTGTTGCACTTGGTCTAAAGCCGGATTCTTCAAAAAACTGCCAGCAAATTAATTTCCTTTTCCTTCTAGCCAGAAATTACATCTGGATTAGCAAAAGAAGGGAAACCTCGCCAAAGATAGCAGGCTTCCTGCAATACCTCAAATCATTCTACCACATAGAGACCACTGCAGGTCCCATTTTACCAAAAAAATGGGAAAATGTGAGCTCCTTATTTCAGTAAGCCTTTGATTTTGTATACATTTGTATATCTCGATCCTCTGCTCATTTTCTCCAGCATTAACCTGGTGTATCTTTTGCTTCACAATCGCTGCCTCTTTAAGACACTTAAGATATAAGTGCGTTTACCGTGAATGTTTGGTCTTGTAAATGTTGGTTTTGAAGTACAATTACTAATTAGAACTGCTTGTAAATAGTGCATTGTAGTGCGAGTAGTGAGTAGGTAGTGTTGTAAGTACTGAGTATTGTAAGTCTTTACATTGTAAACAGAGTAAGTACCTTAGTCTATTGTATTCTAAATATTGTATTGTAAGTAGTGTAAGTATCGTAGTGTTTGTAAGTATTTTTGATTGTTGATTGTCGATTGAATAAATGTTATTAAAGATAAAAAAAAAAAAGAAAAAAAAAAAAAAAGAAAAAGTAGTAAAAGATGGCAATTCAAACCTGTTTGATTTTCCACCCAAGAAGGCAACAAAGACCTTGCTGTTTTTGATTTGATCACATCTCAGCTGAACTCTTGCTGCTAACTTCTTAAAAAAAAAAATAATAATAATAAGTAGTTATTACCAATAATAACTGCAGTTGGACTAATTTTTCACATCCAGTGTTTATAAACTTTTCCAACCAAAATATCAGGGACTTTGCACTCAATGTTGTGAATTGTTTGTGAAGCGGCAATTTATTATTTCAACCATGCACAATTCAAAGCTTATCTTCCATCAGCTCCTAACATAGTAAGTTTAAAAGTACAGTTTGAATGTGATACTTTAAAACATAAACAATGAAAAATCCATCAAGTCACTGTACATTGTACATTGGTTACAGAGTCTTCCAGTGTTGACTTTGCATATATTTTTAAAAGAAACCGAAGTGTTAGATACATCATTTCGTACTCATGGTTGGAATTGTAAAATCAATCATCCCCAAGCTGTACATGATGTAAACCTTCACACAGCAGGCACATGTCTTTTTTTCTGATATCAAAAGGTGATTGCTCATGCATGACTTATATATGAACCTTCCTTTGTACACTGTACCTCATCATTTAATTCATCAACTGGATCCTCCAAATGCACCACAACCAGGAACTTCTCCTGTCGTTCACAAAGCCACTCAAGCTTGGGAATGTAGAGCTGGGACAGAAATTAATATCATCACATAAATTCAGACAAAAAGTTACTAAAATTTGTAAGTTAAATTTAGGTGGAACAACTGTACTTGTACATAGTGAGCCAGATCAATAATTATGTGAGAAAAATGAAGTAACCTTCATTAGGTTTGAAGTGAGGACTGGGGCAAGACTCAATATTAAAAATAGCATAATATTTATTGAATTATTTGCATGGAAGGTGGAAGGCAACAACATAATGTGAACTTGGTCAAAGATGGAGGGAAGGGCAGGTGGGTGATGGAACAAGATTTTTATTCGAATTTTTGGGTCAACTTTTTACACCTGCCAACTTTTTTTAATTTATAGGTGTGACATTTTCATCCTGAGAGTGCCAGGATTTTTTGCCGGGGTCTGATAACATTTGAAGATGTCCGAAGATGAAGACATTCACACACATTCATCACACTAGTGATGTCTCAAGGTTAACCTTGCCTAAATCACAATTTAGCCAAATTTACATTTCAGATTATTGTTCAAAACTTAGAAGCCACTTTATCCACAGGATTTGGTGATTCATATAGGAGAACACAAGATGTGCTCTGAATAATCCAAACAAGTTGGTATCAGGGTGCATCCAGAAAATTCAGAAAGAGGTGACTGGGAAACTTGCCAGCTATAGATACTACTTTTTTTACTAAGAATTCTTTCAAAAACAAAATAACGCACAAAAAGGGGTGTCCTTAATCCCCTCGGCCAAGCCCTAAATCCACCCATGGCTATTTCCTAAGGTGTGTGTGTGTGCCCAATGGGTGGACATTTACCTGCTTCAAGAGATCTACTTCCTGTCGCATCCCGTCAGGTGCAGATAGATACACCCGAATAATTTGCTGTTGTACTGGGGCTTGCAGGCTTGAGGACACCTGTTGAAGTACTGATGGCGCTACAGCATTCCAGTCATCTGTTAAATAACATCAACAGTATTAATATGGTTGACCTATATTAAGCGGCCCTCTATTAAGCGGTCACCCTCTATTAAGCTGTCACCTATCAATTTCCCGAAATTTGCTTCCTATAATTACTGTAAATTTAACCTCTATTCAACAATCACCTCTAATAAGCAGACGCAGACACCATTTGGATTTCCCAAATGGCTTATTTAATTGCAATTCACCTCTGTTAAACGGTCACCTTGTAACATAACAATCAATAAATTGCATATTTTTTGAAAAGATGATGAGCGAAGCATGTCCAGTTTCTTTTACAGCTCATCAAACCCAATCTGGATCTCTCTGGTGAGTCTACTGGAGCACATATCTAAGTCCTCTTTTACTTCTCAAGTTTCCGTTGCAGCCAACAATAAGAAAAGCTGTCACCTTCAAACAGTACTGAAACTCACAAGGAGCCTCAAGTTTACTCGTTGCTGTTTGACTTTTACCTTCCCCTGTTCATAGGCCTCTCTTACAAATGAAATTACTGTAAAAGTTGTTGTTTAGGCTTGAAGTCCTCACAACGTCCAAATACTTTTATCATATTTTGCCTTACTGTCAATTTTGCCCTCTAATATAATTTCTGTCACATTATGGGCTTATTTTTAGAAAACCTCTTTGAAGCAGTCACCTAGCCAATTCCCAAGAGTGACCTCTTAATAGAGGTTTGACTGTATTACCAACTAGTAAATATTATGTTACATTCAAACATTTCCCAACTCAAGGTAATTTTGTTTAACAGGCCAAATATTTTGCTCAGTACCACCCAAATTTCATCAGTTACCTAAACATTCAATGGACAGTAGAGAGAATTTAAGACTATAAAATCAAAGATAGGAAAGTTGTATGTTTTGGGTTTCACACGACTTCATCTTTGATTTTGAGGGCATGTTCCATTTTATTCTGTCCAAGAATATTTTTTTCATTTTATTCTGTCCAAGATTGATGTTTCTACAATCAAATTTAGGGAGCCAACAGGCATATTTTCATTGCTCATTGTAAGAGTGCTAGCTCTCTACAAGCTTTCTAAAGATAAAGACAACTATAAAATACAAATTGATTTGACTGCATACAGCTTAATTCTAGATCAAAAAGTGGTCAACGATAGCTTATCTTTGAATCCTTTAATAATATTTTGAAAGGAAAGAGAAGAAACTACATGTATTAAAAGAAATCAATCGTCCGATAAGATCTATTGTCAGTAATGTTACATGTACAAAATAATGTAACAATAACAATGCAATAATAACTCTGTATCTTTTTAGACACCAGTCATTGTCACAACTTGTTCTTTTAGTTAGTTAGGTTCTAAGTTAGTTTATTTTCTCATTTTTTTCTTACAGATTCTGTTACATTTATATATATTATAATTTTATATATCTGACTGGATTTGCTAAACCATGGTTCTAGAAATTTCTCTCACCTTTACCAAGTCTTGTAGTTGAGCATGTTTTTTTTTTTTATTGTTATTTTATTCTTCTTCTTACCGAATATTTACTGAATATATGCTGCAGTAGATATCCTATCATGAGTTTCTCATTGACTATTAACCTAACCCCCCCCCGCCCCCCCCCCCAAAAAAAACGCTTTTCATAACTTCCCACAATTCTCTGTGTGACGATTTGAAATCTCATAGTGGGTTGTTTCAGAGTTCTTTTGGCTGCCTTGAGCAAAGTTTTCCAGAAGGCATCATTAAGCCTTGTGAAGGAACAAGTCTCCTTATTGGCGAAGTCTGCTTTGTCCAAAATCTTTTTTATCATTTTTTTCTCATTAATTTTGGCTACACAGGTGAAAGACTGAACCTGGACTTGAGAAGGAAAGACTGGATATTGTGAGCTTTGTTACTGGCAGTAAAAAGTCTTTGGCCTCAGAAAGTACGTTCTAGAGGTCAAATCTATCCAGTGAGATCGAAATTGACACTGATTTCTGACCAAACCAAAGACTTTGTTAAAAATTGTTTGGAAAGCAGGGGCTCCATCTCTCCTTTTCAAAACCGCTGGTTTACATCTGAGATCTTGAATTAATTGACTGTGTGAGAAAAGTTTCCATGTGACGATTTACAGGAGAAAGCAAGAGTTTTTCCAAGTAATTTGACGATGTTTCACCCATGTTAAATTAGCCTGTGAGCAAGCTCTCTGGGGTGCTTTGGAATTTGAATTCCACCTCTAATTCTCCTGTGGCTCCATGTCGACTGAGCTGTCAGATTTCTGCCAATCAGCACAAAGCAGAAATGAGCGTGAATGTAAACAAACATTGAAAAACATGTGCCAAGCTAGGGTAATGATTATCATTAGTAATGTCATCTCCGTCAATCAGCATTTCGCATCAACTTTTTCGATGCAGATATTCAAATTCCAGAGACACAGTTGCAAGCTCTCCTTCCTTTTCTAACCCTGCCACCAGATTGCCCCAGGGAGCTTACAGTGTTAAATGTGGAAATAATATGAGTGGTTTTCAGAAGTGTTGTCATACAGTGAAAGTGATTTACACGTATTGTGTGATTTATCAAAGTCATTGACAGACAAACTCAGGTACGTGGTTGAGCTTGTATTACAAGAATACTTTGTGGCAAGCATAACAACACTTTGTGAGTGTTTAGTCTAGGTGATTTTGTCTAAGAAAGCCTATTCAGTGCTCAAAGGTGGTGGATCCTTAATCTGTTTTCGGCAGACACTTAGCTATGGGCCTCGTGATTTGACTGACTAAAAGATTATAATTTCTGGACGTTTCGAATGTTGTTTACATGTATTTCAAGGCAAAATCCTGTTACTTTGCAAGAGAAGTTTACCATCTGTTGCCAGCAATAAAGTTGTCATTGTTAAGCCTCAGCAAGTCAGTTTTAACTGTTTTCCATTCAACTTAAATGTTCAATTGTTAAAATGCAGTTGAAATTTCTTTAACCATGTTTTAGCAAATCCAGACAGATATATAAATAATTATTACAAATGTAGCTAACTTTATACCTCTGCTGATATTCGTGAAGGGACCTTCTCTCTCCATCGGACTTTGGAAGAACTCAGGTCCTCGAAATGATGTCACCT
>OZ038005.1:8427706-8507706 GCA_964035705.1 Porites rus | reverse complement strand
GGAAATTTTTTGCCTATGGTCAACAAACACACGTTTTATGTTTTGTTTCAAAATTGCAAAATAAGCTGGGAATTCTGTCGTTCCTTCATTGGAGGTAGGCATAGAGGCTATTGCTATGAGAATCATAAGTTTGAGGTGCCCGTGCGGGCTTCCTGTTATAAATTTTCGTCGCCTGCCAGCAAATTGTAGGAGGCTCTGGTGACCGAGCGCCTGTTAGGCCAGCAGCAGCCTTCCATACCATACCTGCATTGAGTACATTAATTTTAAGCACTGCAGGGATGCTACGTACTATTACATTTCATCTAAAAAAACATTTGCCACCAAGTTATATAAATATTTTGATTAATAATAAAAAAGTTATTGGATTTGGCTTTCATATGATCTGAAGAATTACGCAGATGTCAGAGGGTGTTATCCGACTCGGCCAATTACACCCTCCTTGATCTCCATAATTCTTCAGATCATACCAAGCCTTATCCAATAATAGCTAATTATTTAATACTAACTTTGGTGATCAACTCTGAACAAAATTAAGACGGAACTCATCAGGAAATTGAGTAATTTTAACTTTCAGTGGACTAAAACCTCACACCAGAATAATTTAAACAATATCCCATTCTATTTTACATTTATTTTTTCAACAGCTATAGATGTAATTAGTTATCAGTGTAATAACACCAAAGGAAATTTCTTATGAGAGCCCAACAAAATAAATGTCAAATTTCACAAAATGACATCTTACACATGAAATTTTCAGAATCTCACATACATGTTTTCATAATTCTTGAGAAATTTGACATACATTTTCTCGGGCTCCCATGAGAAATAGTCTTTGGTGTTATTACAGAAAAATAATTATAAGTATAGCCCTTCAAAAATGTGATATTGTTTAAATTATACTGTTACAAGGTTTTTGTCCACTGAAAATTGAAATTACTCAATTTCCTTTATTCCGTCTTAACATACTAGAAAAAAAAAACTAGACAAGAATTTAAGAAATTCCAGCAATGTTAACGTTTTGACATTACAAGTCCCTCACAAAGCACAAGTCCAGCTCTTCTGCACACTACGTTTTCAAGTTTTAAAGCAATCATATGCAAAAACATATTAATTAACATAAAGAACGGTCTAGTTTTCCTTCCAAAGTCTGCTAGGTTCATTTCATTCCCTTGTTTTGAACAGCTTAACATGCAAGCTCTTTACATGAAAATAAGGCTCCTAAAAATTATGAGTATCCAGTTTTTCATTTCCTTGAGGCACTTGACAAAGAAAAGTCTGGGAAGCCTTGTGAAGGGGTTAACCCTAATCTAAGGATCTCCATTTATCTGGGTGTCTATTTCAGCTTGAGGTCGTGTTCTTACTGCTAATTTGATTATAACTTCAAGTTAGAGGAACTTTAGAACACAATACAACTTTTTAAACATTTATCAGACATGTTTTGAGGGTACATTTCCATACAGTCCGGTCTAAAAACTTATGACAGCTATAATGTCAATAAAAATTAGTCTTAACTTTTACAACAAAGATTTAATCATGAAAATGTAAGCTACCTTCCACTAGCCACTACCAATAACAACATTATTACATAATTACAGGTAAGATCACTTGTAGCTGATAATTAAATTACATCTAATGCTGTTGATATCTTTATTTTTTTTAATTTATTTACTTTAATTACCTTACTTTGTTTATTTATTTAATCATATGCACATTCACTCATCATGTATCCCATAGCTTATCTTTCAATGAAAATTGAATTTATTTTAAGTGCTTCAAATTCAGCAAAAGACAAATTAATGATAATAGACCGAAAAGCATTACAGACATCTTCATTTTCATAAACATATACATGTAGATCTAGATTGGAATTTAAAGCTGGTGGTAACCCATGGTGTTACAGGTGATGGCTGTAAGCCTTGGTGTTATATAATCATTACATGTAATATAAGTTATCCATACTTTAGACCACCGTCTTGATCATGGGATCAGGACTAGTGTAACGTGAACTAGGTGGATTAATAACCAGAAGTACTCTGGTTAGGTTCCTTATTAAATTTGTATCCTTTGAGAGCATTTTCACTACTAATTTGATTAATACTTTAAAATTAGTCAAGCATAAGTGATCATAGACTGAAAAGAATATTCTACATCTGCATCATAAACAAGCCATTAACATGTGAACTTGGCAGACTAATCCGAAAATAACTTAATAATCTTCTTTTGGGCCACCGACCTTGATAACATGTTGCTGAAAATAACCTGGATCGATCGCGTGAACAGGCTAGCAACTGTTCAAGAAAATGGATAACTCCTTAAGTTATCAAATTGGTAATCCCAAAAGATTGCCAAAAGCAGATCATTCACTTACTTTTCCTCATTCTTGATTTTGCACCATTTCCTAAATACTCAGATGACTTTTCACATGGGATCACATTAGTGTATGATAAGTTACTGACAAATTTGAATGAAAACTGTTTTTTCTGATCATGCAATTGTTTGATGCACAAGATGAGCAAACCCTGATTCAACCTTTTATTTTGGACTCAAGAAATTGGTGCCGGAGCGTAAAATGATTTTCACCATTTTTCACAGGAAAAAAGAGATCTTTCGAGGAAAAAACTACGTGACATTCTGGTATTTACTAAAAGTACCTATCTGCAAAAGGGGAGCATAATTATTTAATTTTTTGACCCTTGCTGCACTTTGCTTGATTTTTGCACAGATTTGCTTCTAAGAGTCAAAACTATTACCGGTATTTTCTTGTCCACTTCACATTTTTTAAGTCTCTCTGCTAATACATCAAGGCTTTCAAAATGTGAGCAAAAGAACTACTTTTAATTACACATAATACTGCTTTCTTTTTTAATTAAGCATCCAACAGCAAATTGAACAATAAAAACAAGAGAGAAAAATCTTAAAACTTTCTAAATACTTAAAGATGCTGCCTTTTGTTCATTATAAAGAGTGGACCCATGTAAGACAATGAAATTACATGTAATATGCTGTTGGGGTCGAAAAATTTGTGTAACTTCATAAAAAATAAAAAGTGAAAGTCTATAATAGCCAGAGTGTTTTGTTGTGTTTTTTTTTTAAGTAAAAAGTTCTGTAAATTTCTGTTGGGGATTTACAAATGTAGCTGCTGTCCATATCATAAGCAAGGTGTGCGTATGTAATAGTGAGTCACATGTCCACAAGGCAAGACTTGTTGACTGTGTGATACTGAGTAAAATTGAAATTTATTTGTAAAATCCCAGAAAACAAAAGAAATCTAAAGTATGTAAAAGTTTTGGCACTGTTCAAGACAACAGATTAAACTCTGGTCCTCTCAATCTGTTGTTTTAGCGAAAGCACTTAATTGTGTCAGTTTTGCCAAAAATATGACAAACAAAGTTATGAAAAAGTTAAGGTGGGATGTGAAGGAATGTTAAAAATCTTATCAAAGTTTAATTTTGTCTGGACTTGTACCAAGCTGCTTTTTGTTTGAATTAAAAAGATAAAATTGAACAGTTTGCCGCTGAGTTTCAATTATCAAAATTTAAGAAATCTAAACTGAATCTAGACTAGCATTTGAGTACAATGTTTAAAAAACCACAAGAAGTGACAAAAATGTAAATACAAGGATCAAACAACTGACACAGAAGTTAGATTCGACATGTTATCGTTTTCTTTAATAATAATAATATATCATTCTATTCATGCATTTGGTTCGTGATGAGATTGCTAAACACTTGCTGTATTATAATTGGTTCAGCTGCATGCTTTTTTTACATAGGTTAATGACCTCAGTAACAAAGGTGTGAAACACATAAACAGATAATTAATAAACCGTAAAAAACACATGCACGAGAGCTGACAAAACTTATGAAGTCAATTTCTCTTTACAAAAATTAACCCGTATTAAAGTGAAAATTTCTTTCAGAGCAGGGCAATCATGACAGTAGCAAATAATTCTCCCATGATCAAACTTTTTCACTATATTGCTCCTACAACGTATCTTTAAGATATCACTGTCATCATTTAATTCAACTGTAAAACAAGCATTCAACATAAATTTATGTTATGGCCAACTACTTCAAGAATTTCTGCTTTTCTGTAAAAGTCCTCATCACTTTTGATTTTAAAAGCTTGTCACTGATTTTTATTTATCATTACAATGAAAAAGATAAAATCAATAAAGTTAAACTTCAACAAAAACTAAAGAAAGGTGTCATGATCTTGATTTTAGCATATTTGACTGAGTGCCAAAAATTAATAGTTAATTCACAAGGATTGGAAAAAAATCACTGGCCTTGAAAACATTAACCTTTTGAAGCTCAAAACATTAATGATGACCAGCATCTCATTCTGTTGTTGCTGTTGTTGTTTCATTTTTTTTGTTTTGTTCAAAGGGTCACAGAAAGTAAAATTTTAAAAATAGACTTCATTGCCTGAAGTTTTGGAAGCAAGATAAGTGAAAATGAGTATACAGTCCAACATCCTGTAAGCCACCTGACCCAGATTGTCCAGTGTTGTTTTCCATCTTTTTGTGGCGTTATTATTTTTTCTTAGCGGTATAAACAGGCAGTGCATTTGGGTAGAATACTTTGTTTTTTAGCATGGGACTCACAAAGATGCACACGCCTGGTGGATTCTCTGTTCTGTATCATGTGTTCGCTAGAAAGCAGTGCATTATCTGTTCTGCATTATGTCACAAAAGCTACAATACCTTACACTACCTTACATGTATGTTACATTGATTCAAGATTCATTCTGCCTTGGAACTTTTGTGTAAGGCTTTATTAGGCTGCCCCCTAACAGCCTTGTGTCTTCGCAAGCCTGCTTGTTGGAAATAATAAATTGCTTCCCTATGGGGCAACTTGACAAAAAACCTGCTTTATATCCCAAAGGGTTGCTCTACTTTCCTTGGCAACTGAACATCCTTTTGGCTAGCTTGCTGTAATGTCCTACACCAAAGGATTCAGAGCTCAAAGAAAAAGTGTAGGAAGCCTGGAAAACTTGCGCTGTTCTGTGAAATTCAGGGTACCAGTACAGTTTTTATTATCTATTCATTTTATAATTTTATATATTAAATTTATTTTGTTTCTTTAATCAAATTCAAAATTACATTACATTACTCTAGACCATCCAATGAATCTGAGAGCAGCTTGAACGAGAAAAAGACATTCCTTAGATTACACAGCATAATATACCAATAATACAATGTAGATAGTCTCTTATATAAAACCTACCGGTATTTACACAGAAATAAATTAAAATTTAATAGAAAATAAATAAATATATATTACACAAAAAGAAACTAATTGCTAAACAAATTGCACCATATTTATCACAACAGAAGGCAATAACTGTGTTCTTATGAAAAGCTGACAAGGTGTTTGATCATTGAGAGGTATTTTGGTTCCATCTGCAGCAAACCCAAACAAGAAATGAATTCTTAAAGGCTTCTTTCCTACTGAAAGAGTTTCTCAGCAGCTTGCCAAAACACGTAATAAAAAGCTTAAAGTATGCTCATACTTAAAGTACTGGTTATCCTTGCCAAGAAAGAATTTCATAGCCCTGTGCTGGATATGTCATAAGCTGTTAATGTCTCTTTTAGTATATACAGTGGAACCCTGCTATAATGAAGACCCTGTTATAATGAAAAACATCTGAAGTCCAGCAGAATTACAGTTAAATATGTGGAAACAAACCCCGCTGTAACAAACCCCACTATAACGAATTCCCCACTGTAACATACAGATTCTAACAGTTCCAATGCACAATCTATCCCACTGTAACGAATATTTTGTGCCCTTCGCTCACAGCAGTCAGTAAAAACGACAGATTTGAGCAGAAACCACAGCTGCTTTAATTGAAAGTGTTTTTGAATTTGATGTCTTGATAATTTGTCAGCCCTTTACACGTACTGTTCACAGTATCAAATGAATAAAAACAATGTTTTCCATCACAGTGCAGTATGGAATTTTTAGTAATTACTGTTATTTGTTAATTAAAATTACCCCACTATGATGAATATTCTTGCTGTTAACCAGATACATGTAATTCGTTGTAACAGCTAGGGTCTTCAACATCAAAAAGACCCCACCATAATGACCAATAGTTTTTCGGTACCGTGGAACTTTGTTATACCAAGCACATTCTAGGCACAACTGAACCCAAATTTAATGTATGTAAGGTAATTTTTACAGGTTGTGGTTCCAATAAAAGTTATTCCCTGATATGTTTGATCAAGCAGTGTGGCTGATCGTGTGGTCAGAGCATATTGGACTTATAATTTCGAGGCCCTGATTGCACGTCCCACCCTGACCACATTGGATTTGTTCATGGTAGTCCCAAGTTCAAATCCTCAATGGTGCATGTAAATAACCCCAGCTGGTTTGCCTCCGGCCAGTTGGGATTCTTATCCCTGTTAAGTTTGGTTTAAATTATTTGTTTGAGACATTTGCTAGGCCCTACTAACATTTGTGCCATAAATAATGTCGAAGGTAAACAAAGGACATTATTATCATTATTGAAGCAAATTTACTTGTAGCTTCCATTGAGTGTTGGAAGAGAAAAGATCAACATGATCCAGCTAAAATTGCAGCTAATCATGGACCCGAACTTTTATTTAACAGCAAAACACTTTATTTAAACAAACAATACAATTTCCTTGTCACAAGGATGACAGAAACGCACTGGGGGCTACCATGCACTGCTAGATCAGAGTCTTATAAACCACATTATCAGGAATCAAATTCAGTGTTTTGCAGATTGTATCTATGTTTTACCAATTTTCTGGCCACACGCAATCTATGTCCCTAAACAACAGTACTAAGCCGGAAATAATAAACAGTTGTAAAGGCAGCCGCTAGAAAATGAAGTTCCCAAGCGACATAATATTATTCAATATTTTGAGGGATTGAAATAGATGACAATGATCACTATCATTCTTTGCACAAGTCAGTCAGGCACAAAATTGGTTCTTATTTAGGCAAAATCATGTTGTCAATAATTAGATATTGGAATATATAAATTTCCATTGCCATTAGGAAAATTTCCTTGGGTCTTCTACAAACAAGAAAGAAAATGGGCCAATATACCATCATTTTCTGTAAGTATGGACATGTGACAGCAAAGCATGTTCTAACAGAGTGCGAACATCACATGTTTGGCCATCAAACTTTGAAGTTTGACAGAAAACTATCACACCAAAAATGAATTACATAAGGGATCACGAAGTTGTTAATTCATCGGGGAAAGACTGCATCATTGGAGTCAATTTCCAACTTTCAAATCAAAAGATTGAAATATCCCAATGGTAGCCTCATTGAAGTAACGATTATTGTTTACTGGCGTGCCAAGCCAAAGGGCCAAAGTTCATACAGCCTCAGTCAATTTTTCCCTATTTTTAGTAATAGTTCTTACTCAGAAACAGCACACTTGACTTTAACAATATTCGAATTTTTTGGAGCTTTTTAACTGCACAGCTTCTAAATGTTTCCAAATACTTGCATTGAATTCTTTGTTGAGTTAGCATATGTACAGGTCAGGACAGAATTTTCCAGTCGCCAAGCAGTTGGCTACTTCACACGCGAACAGGGATGAACATTCATCCACAATGCCCCCTTAAAACTTCAAAAGTTTGGTTGCAGAGCATATCATGTTTGCACGCAATCAGAACATGTTTTTCTGTCACGTGTCCACATTTAAATGGTGAAAGGCGAAAAGTGGGTGCTAACTGTCCTGTCATTTGAATATCATTTTATGACTCTGAGTAAAAAATTTGAGTCAAAAATTGCCACAGAAGTTTTGGCAGATGGATATTAGTAAGCAGCATAAAAATAATATTATACCCATTTGGCTGTCAAAAGAGAGTAAAGGGCAACTCCTGCACGCACAGCTAGTACAGAGTATCAACAGGGCAAACCACAAGCGAGACAGAAGATAAACCAAATGCACTCATTTTCTTGACTAAGAAAACACAGACCATAACTACAACAACTAAAACACGGAGTTTTTACATGTAAAAAGGAAGATCTTCCTTACAGTTAAAGCCATGAGGTCAGAAATTTCCCTTAACTCATTAATAAATGTATATTCTGTAATAAGCTGAACACAAATAGTTTTTGCAAAAGGAGCTGTATCAAGAATTGCTAATTTTAGATAGACAACCCCTGACCACCTAATAATCAGAAAAATGTAAAAAACATGTTGAAGGGCGGTTTAAATAAAACAGCATTATACAAAACAAGGCACGGATAGGGAGAATTGAAAACTCTTCACCCTAACAGTTTTTCCAATTTCATCTTGGTTGTTTGTAAATTCCATTAGTTTTATAAATAATGCCTTGGAGACATATTTGTTTGTCACAAAGCTGAGATTTTGTCATTAACAAATAATTTCTTTGCTAATGTTATGCTCCATAGCAAGAAAGGGAAGGGCAGGTTATCAGCAATATTTAACAAAATGGAATGAACTACCCAGACACATCCCATTAATTTAACAGTTACAGTTTACTTAGGGTATACACATTGAGTGAAACAAGAGCAAAATTCACACATTATGCAACACATTAAACATGTGAGATGACAAATCATGCGTTGCGGTTTCTTCAAACACGAAATAATAAGAACGGTTCCAGCAAGAAAAGTCTTAAACAAGCAACAATGATCCCAGCTCGGACTCTACATTAACTTTCACCGTAGATCATGAGATCTAAAGTCTGGTATTATACTGACAAGCAAAGAAATGTAGAGTATGACAATTATAAGGGGTGCTATTCAGAGATCTCTCCTCTCTCTATTTACTTTTGAGTGAAACCTCATTCTCAGATAGAGATATAGACCTGTGCCTCGGAAAGTTTGATGTAGAACTGAGGTTTAAAGACCTTCCAAGAAACCAACAAATGATTAGCAAATCCTCAGCAAGGAACCTTCCCGAACTCTACCTAACGGGATGGCGAGTCAAAAAATTTTTTGAAAAGAGGTTGATGACGGAAAACTTTATTACGGCAGTTTTGCTAAAACTAAGCATCTGATTGCCCTGAAAAGTGTTCTTTTGAAGCAGTGATAGAATTAACAGTTCATTATAAGAAGACAGTTTGTTCGCACGGTAAGATGCCACAGCAGAGATGTCTTGATTTTCATTTCAATGCTTCAAGGTATCATCTTTTGAGAGGATTAAAAAGAGCTTGTCCAGAACTTTCTTTAAAGAAAAACTTCCCGCAAAAAATAACGTTTTCACAGAGACTTACATGTACATGTACAGAGCAAAAAATATTTTTTTGGTTACAGTTAAGACACTGAAAAAAATCTATTATCCCCTTTTTCCTTCAAGTGGAGATAGTGCCAAGTTGAGCGTACATTTTGACCTCCAAGTCAGTAAAACGTGAACCGATTCGGCTGAAATTTGGCCAACGAATTTTGATTTCTTTTTTCAAATTCAAGATATAGTATTTTTCACAAGTATTGCTAGTGACTTTTCCAAGCCCAACTTCTAATCCTTAAAACAAAAGAACAAATGCACTTGACAAAAAATCCGCGACACGATATGATTTTGTTGTCAAATATGTCAAGAAGCGAATGCCATCTTAATCAGTTTCAACTGTTCATTTTTGGCTGGCCTGGACTTTAATAAAGAGATACATTTACTTTTGCAAAAAGCACATCGCTTCTGAAAGGCATCAACATTTTGGATTTTTCTAAACAAATTTGCATAATCTGGAACAATAAGCTTTCAGAAATTGTACAGTTTGTTGGGGTATTTTATTAAAACTACAATTGTTAGCACAGTCTGCATGAGGATAAACTTGAAGGGCAGATGATACCTTAATTTAACAGTCTGAACCTTTTGCAAGACAACTTCACTAATCTACTTTGTTTATAATAACTGGCCCAAAGAAATGAGTTACACATAGGAATGATTGATTTAACTTATAAGATTGTAAGACTTGATTGTTATTAGTACATGTTGCTTTAATAAAAAAACTTGAGACTTAATAAAGTCCAAGAGATTAATGCTCACAACCAGCTAATTCTATTCCAAGCATAATTCTGAGTATTGATTTTGGAACCCTGAGAGTTAGAGAGTTAAAACAGGAAGTCTAAAGACAAGAGTGTTAGAGCAGTGAAATCCAAGTAAAATTGCATTCATATCTTTCAAAACACAACACGGACTACTCATACTACTGTAACAATGTGTATTTTTGTAAAAGGTTCCTTCAAAAGCAATTCCTGCATGCAAACTAGAACCCTTACAGTTACTGACATCTCTTTTAAATGGGACAAAAAAAAAATTGGTCCAGCCCTCTTCAACATCCCCATTCATCATGCTGCGACAAAATACCTTTTGAAAGAATTCATGTTGACCTTTATGCTCTTGGGTGTTATACAGACATTTCGGCACACACATTTCATACTGGTATCAAAGGTAGACTTGCAGTAAGAAATTAAAGTAATTAAGAGCTGTTTATGTTAATTTGATTAACATGCTCATCAAATTACCAAGGAATTGAATGAGTGGACTCTACACTTTGAATTCCTTGTCGTAAAATAAATAGTGGCCACCATAAGATATGATTTTGATGCCTCGAGAAGAACAAATAGTGCTCCTAATCTACCCCAAAATATAATCTGTTTTGCCGCAATAACTATCTTTTGGTAATAGTTCACCATTTTCAGACAAAACTCAAATAACCTGCAGCAAAAAGAGAAGAGCCAGACATACTGCTGGATTGATTTCTTTTGCTCTAGTTCAGAATCACGAGAAAAGAAATAATTTTTATGATTACAATAAGAGAAAAAACATGGACCAACACAGATGCACAGATTGTATTTCAGCGCAAATTGTATTACATAACCGTTTTCCACAATAACCGCCAGTTTCCCTACTTGTCGACTTCACCACTGTATGTAGAACTGTATGACCTCAAGACACAGCAAAATATAGTAGAAGCATACACTGTAGTCAATTTTTTCACTGTTAGCCCATGGGATGTCTTTACACTGTACTTCAACCTTTAAATATTTGACTAAAAATATACGACTGTCAGTTATTTAGGACAAACTATGCAATCACCATGCAACTGAAATATTGCAATCACAAGAACATTGCAACCAATCGCCACTATAATAATAGGCACAGTGTAAGCTCAAACTTTAACCTTGAGAATATAAATCTGAGTTCAGAATAGTTAGTATAAACTCCCATGATCAAAATATCGTTGGTCAATAATCAGAGTTCACAAATCGAAAAAAAACAACAAGTGGACCCTATATATAATATTATTAAGCAGAGTATTAAGCTCACCTTTCTCAAAGGCCGCAGCTCTCTGAAAGGCTTGTTCCTTTGCCTCCAGAGCCATTGCTCGCTCATTCCTTAACTTCGTACAAGTTGAGGTTAGAGCTTTTACTTCACTACGCAATCGTTGGTTTTCGCTATGTAGTTTCTCCTTTATAACCTCAAGCGCGGCAATCTCAGTTTTGCTTGTTATAACCTTCGCATCGTAAACCGTGCGAAATGCCCGAATCTGCTCTGGTTCTCCTTCGGATTTTCCTCCTTCTTGGTCAAACGATAGCGCAGAGCGAAGACTGGTGCTTTTGGTGACGGGTTTATCTTTCGAACTTCGTCGGCTCTTTTTCTTCCCAACTGCAAAAGAACCAACTGACTTCACTGATGTCGACTTAGTTCTCGAGGGTGCACACTCGATAGGTATCTTCTTAGTGACGCCGGACTCAATCTCTTTCCCAAATTCATCGTCGTCGTCGATATCTTTCCCGCTAGTAATAGAGCCAGCAGAGCCCATGATCCGCAGGTGTATACCAACAGTTTCTGCGTGCTAAGTCTTTTTACTTGAGCAAATTTTCAGTCACTTCAGCTCAGTCAAAGGCAGCGACGACAACATGGACGCCATGTTGAAAATACATTTCTGTGTGGTCGGTAAAGAGAACTCTCTGATAAAATCTCAAAACGGTGCAGTTTATCAATGTTAAGAATTCACGGAGTGAGCATCCGTTCAATAACATTATTCAAGCGAATCCTTCACTGTTTATGTCCCTATTAGCATCATTATCCTCACCGATGATCCCAAGACGCATTTTGACATTTCCGCGGGCGACCCTGGGTTCATTTTGCCCTGTGTAAGGCATGCTCGAACAAGCGATCAACCAATCACAAGCAAGAAATACATTGCATCCAGCCCGTAGAGTACAAATGCCGACATCCGGCTGAATGTCGCTACTGTCAATCTTTGCATTGTTTTACTTGGCTTTGCTAATCTAAATATACCACAATTTCCGGAATTTCGAAGCAAGGGGTATTTGAACCTGGAGTACTTCAAATTCTTATAAAAACATAGGGGTCAAACGAGCAACGTTAGTTCCGGTGACTATGCAACACTTCAAGACTTCAGCTAGCACCAGACACTTGATCCTTCCGAAGAGCATAACACCTGCCACGCAATTCTCACGCTTTAGACGTGAGCTTTCCTGGTCTCGAAAAAGGGCTGTCACCAGCCGGGTATGGTACTTCGGGAGATATGACCGTATTTGACAGGGGTATTCCCCCACAAAACTACGTACCCGGCCGTATCCTGATTTAGGGGTTATTGGGGCTGCCGATCTATAGAACAGGGTATCCGATTAATTCGACATGTTAGTTCGGGGTGTAGCAGTTCAGATGGTAGAATGCTCTGGAACGAGCCAGTGAAAATTTATGGCATACCAGCGATGTTTCACGTCATACCCCCTCATTACCGGCATAACATGCGGCGCTTTGCGCATTTATATGCTAAGTATTGTAATTTTCCTTTTCTCAGGTCGTAGATGCAGTGCTTTTTACAATGAAGAGCTCTTCCCATTTCTGGTTGAAGCGGAACTATACCGTTGTGCTTTTTGATTCCGGAATCAGGGCAATTTTTGCCTGTGCAATCTGGAATCCTGGATCCCTACAAATTCAGGTTAAGGAATCTGGAATCCCGCTTAAGATTAGAGTTCAGGATCCAAGTTCCACTGATAGGATCCCGAAATTAATCCACACCGTTTAATTTGCAGAATCTACTACTTACGTAGAGAGAGACACTTGCATAAAAAGCCCAAAAGTCAAATAATTCAGCCTTGAATGTGATTCGAAAGAGCGTATGGAATAGAATACTGGTAGAGTTTGTTAGTGCTCTTACCACTAATGAAACAAATCATTCTTCCACAGTTCAAACATCATAAAATGTTTTGTACCCGCGTGTGACGTCGTCAGCGAGTAAAAACGACTCGAAGTGATCGTCTGAAATTCAGGCTACGGGTGACTTTGTTATCTAACTTATACAGGCCCTGCATAAGTAGCAGCAGGCAGGGGTACCCAACGAAGGTTTTCTCCTAAATACATATTGAAAACACTTTTAAGGCTACCCAGAAACTTTTACAGCTCTAGAAACTGCATTCTACGTAGACTGCGAGCAGTCTCTTTCTCTTTGCAAAGTTACTGTACTAGAAACCCAAGCACGCGAGCCTAATTCCTTACTGTAACATAACGTCGTGGTTTGCAATCGCGATGGCTGGGATGAGAATTAGACGGATTTTAAGACAAAACGGCGCACTGCAAGCAGTCTACATTCTACGCGGCGCTGTAAACTTTGTATCTGTTCGGTCTTCCCTGGCGAACTTTAGTCTTTTCGAAATTACAAGGGCTTCAGCATCATTTTTTATTTTTCGAAAATTTTAGATGCAGTTTAACGTATTACGAAATAAAAATTTTTCTGATTCTCTCCCAATCAAATTTTTGACTCCGAAAATTTAAAAAATTTTAGGATTCCTTTTGTCCACGAAAAATAGCCTAACTTGGAAAATATGTGAAAATTTTAACTTCAGAAAATCATAGGGAATTTATCAGATAAGCTTCGAAAATTGTACATGAATGGAATAGTCATATAGAAATTTTCAACCGTCCTCAAGTAATAGAAAGTTCTACGCAATATTTGCTTCTCTGAACAGTACCGGTAAATTACAGAAAACAGTCGCTGGGTCCCCCTTAGCAGGGGCAGCAGGGAGGGGGGTGGGAGATATCTTTCAAACTAGGCCAGAATAATGAGCACGAATCAATCAAGAAGGCCGGCCGTTGAGAAAAGGGCAAAAAGATGTTAAGTTAACCCGGAAATTCCGATGTAAATCTTCTTCCACTACCCATCTGCACTTCCTTCCACCTCCTACGATCCAAAAAGCTTTCACCAAAACTTTTCCCACCGAAATGAAGCTTAATAAATGCCCAGCAAGAGAAACAAAACAAAACAAAAAATGTGCAAGAAATGGACAGTTTTGGCTGTTTGTAGCCAGCAGGGGCCCATTACTTCCATGTACTGATTCACATGTACTTCTTGAGGGGCGAGCTACGTGCGTCACCGCAAGTGGACTTTTTGCATTTGGCTAAACCCCAATTTTCGGGCAAATCGTCTCTACAAGTAAAGAGTAAAGACACTTAGCAATTCAAATTTGGTAGCATCAAGGCATAATGGGGAAAGCATCACTTCCGGATGACGTGCAAATGCAGACGTATTTCCGGTCGTTGCTTCTGCTGAGTAGAAGTACGCACATGACCCTCGCTTCGAGTTTTCCGGTCATAGGGCCAGCTAATTTTTTCTGTAAACTTTCCACCAAGCAAAATCAACTTTTCGTACTTCAGTGTAAAAATTTTTACTCACGTTGAAAAGAACAAAAGATAATTGAAAAAGTGCTTTTATTAATTTATCCTCGTCTATAATTTCTGTAAGTTTAATAAAATCATAACGTACTTAGTTCTCAACCACATGAAAGTGTTTTCGAGTATTTACAATTTGCAAATATATAACGTTAGCTAAGACTTCGATAACTTTGCCAGTAACAGCTAATGTATAAAGCTCTGAAGTTTATTTTAGTTAACTTCTTTTTTAATATTATTTATTTATCGGTTCACGGTCGTGCAGTGAAATCCCTCTCTAAGTAAAGTCACCTCATAATTTATCCACATTTTGGGGACTCAAATGTACAAAACATTGAGAAGTTTTCTTTAGCTCCGATAATAAGAAAACGCGTTAGAGCGGTCACTTTTTCGGGTTGCATCAACAGGGTTTTAAAATGTGTGCTTCTCTTTTATCAAACTGTACATGAATCTGGTCTGGTCTGAACTTAGTTCAAACCAATCTCCTAATATCACCGGAAAGGTTTAGCGGCTTCCAGGGTTCTATCTACGATTTATCATTTGGGGGAGAAGTCCCGAGTGCCCAAAGTCCCGAGGTTCCTAGGGGGTCCGGCAGCACGCCCCCCGGAAGTTTTTGAAATGAATATGCGCTGAGATGTAATCGGGTGCATTTTGAGACACAATTTTGAGAAATGTTACAGTGCGTGCACTGACCTCGTCGCGTCTGGATGATTTTTCCGATATAGTTACTCATACACTGTAATGATAAAAATACTTTTTGGGGGGTAAGCTTCTACCCCTCAAATATCCTAGATACAACCCTGGCTTCATAAATATTTTTTACCGACCTGAGTAAACCGCTAAGTCTCATGTTCATACGGCCTTGAAGATAAAGAGGTTTTCATGGTAAATAAGTTAATTTCCTCAATTAGAGGCAAACATACATAGAACCAGCTTATTCTTTTCCACTGAAGGCGTCTAAAAGAGAGTGGAATAAAGAATAACTTCACCTTCTACAGGTGCTGCCATACCTCATCATTTCTAGCTTAAAAGTATCTAACAGGCGCAAAAAAGGAAAACGTTTCAACAAAAAAAGCAGTAACAAATGACTGACTGCACTTCCGTTTTGCTGCACATAAAACAAAAGAAGGAGCAAAAAAATGGTGCGTTTGATCGTTCATATTCCAGAATAAAAATACGCAAAAATTTTGTTACAAATCTCTTTCAACGTAATTTTTCGACTACAAAACAAATGATGTCTTGAGTTTATTCCCTTTACTTTGTCTTATTCCGGAAAACAGTCGATCGAACGCGCCTTAAGCTTCGGAAAAATGGGCAACAACGTGCAACTTGTTTTGCAATCTTGCAAGAGAAACAACTTGAAAAGCGCTGTTGCGCGTTTTACCACCCACGCTCAAAACTGTTAACAACCTGATTTATTGCAAGGCAGGTTTTACGTGGGTCGCGTAACATCGCTATTCAACTTGCTTTGCACCAATAGTGCAAGACAGGTTGCATGGTTTTTGCTGCAAGTTTTACAGTCTTCAGTTCTCTAACCAGTCTCGACTACCTCACGAATTTGAACCACTTAGTTAAGTTTAAATAGAGCGGGGATTATGACACTTTTTGTACCATGAGTATTGTAAACTTCTTTCTTTGTCACTACAATAACTTGCTATCCACTGGGCTAAAGGTTTCACAAAGGCAACGCCGGGAAATAACAATAAAATTACTTTTTTAAAACACTTTTTTTAACGTATAACTTTTCAGTCAAATATTTTTCCTTAACCGAGGCAATTGCCCTAGGTTACAAGCTTCAGCTCTGCACTCAGAATCTGGCTGAATTTGGTAACGTCTCTCCATCCAACACAACAATGAAAAGATAATTATGTGTAAGGCCCTGTTCGCACTACGGAGCGCAAAGAAAGTAGTGTCTGATAGCCCGGGGCTAGTGGATTTTACTACCGTGCTAGTGAATTCTGTTCTTAACTTGCCTGATGGGCAATTGAAGTTTTTTGGGGAAATCAAATTGCATTAGAACTGTAATTCTGCTCATCAAATTTTTTTTCAGGCTAGTTAAAACAACTTTTGGGCTAGTACATGCTACCTAAGCTTGCCATTTTCAAGCTGTAACAACGATTTTCTTTGCTCCCTGCACCACAACAAGAAATAGAGTTTGGTGTTTGCAAAAAAATTGCATAGTTTTTTTGTAGTTACCAGTTTTTCGTTTTTGTAACCTTGTTCGCACCAGAAGTACGCGAAAGTTTTCATGTAACGAAAAACGTCAAGTCATGTTCGCGAAATAAGATAACCCGACGAAGGATAGCTGTGAAAGAACAAAAGATTTTGTCGCCTGACAAAAAAATTGTAGGCCTCAAAAACTTTCGCAACGGCATCTTTGAAGTTTTGAGACATTTGAGAAAATTTTGGTATTAAAAAAAAAGAATCGTTCGCACTAGAAATGGCTTACTGTTGACAGATTTTTATTGTGATAAGAAGGAAAATTTTGCATAGTGCGGACAGGGCCTTTCAAAACTATTAATGATAAATTTCAAAGAATCATCTGACAATTAAAATCAACTAATCTGTGGTACAGGCAGGGCAAGAGGAATATGTGGCCTTTCAGGAACATATAACTTCTCCAGTATTGACTGTAGGCCTTTTGATGCCTGAAAACAAACAAGAAATCCTTACGGTTGGTGCTTAAAGTAAGAAAGGACAAATCTAAAAATGTAATCAATATATCAGGCTACAGGCCATGGAAAGGGTGTGAAAAATATAAGGAAATTATGCGGAATTTCCAGGAGCTCCCATTTTGCGGCAGAAAGATCTATTATGCGGCACATTGTGTGATTTCTCCAGGAAAGAGTTCACCAAAACACCTACAGTGGAAGCTGTCCTACAGGACACCCTCGTACGCCAGGGGCGTAACCAGCTTTTCAACTAGTTGTAAGCCTGGCTGACTTTCATTTCCACACATCCTGAAAATTGCATGCATGACTAGTATGCACTGACCTCGACAACACTTTGAGCTCTAAGCTTTTAAGCTCTTCCCAACAATGCATAATTTATTGCAAGCGGTAAAGTGATCAAAAAGTTGTAGGTCTGGGCCTACAAGTCTATGGGCTGGCTACACCCTTGTGAGCAGACAGCTCTACTTATGCACGCCTTCACAAAACTCCATTTTTCTTAGCTGCCATATAAACTCCAGAGTTCTCATTAAGACGCGGGAGCTGGGGATTTCCCCTGTCTACTAAGAACATGGCCCCCAGCTTCTTCCATAGGGAAATAGAAGAAAAATAGAACCAAAAGAAATCCCTAGCTGTTCCCTGTCTACTTGCTGTATTTACCTGGCAACTTCAAATCTTAGTGACAGCCCTGAACTCTGTTATTTTAAATTCCCAAAAGCAGTTAGCCCAAGTTACAGACACCTTTTTTGTGTGTCCTGCAGGTGTCCGCTCATGACAGCTTCCATTGTATTTTTATTGGTTTTAGAACAGCAATTTAATCGGACCATTATAACTTTCTGGGAAACTGCCCACCTACCCCTCCCCTAAGCCAACATTGACATTTTACTTCTCACTTAGGGCAAAATGTCGGCTTAGGGGAGGGGCAGGTGGGCAGTTCTCCAGATACGTATAATGATCCATTTAATCTTGTAAGAATGCTGAACATTGAATTGTGTACCATGTGAAATTACTGCCAAAATAGGTTTCATTTGAATGGTTGCACCATGACTGAGCCAGGAGGTGAAAAGGTTAAAGAGGTGATGTTTTAGGTCAATTCTGTGCTGAAGTCTGTTAATAAGTTGAAACTCATTAATCACTTTTTAAAAATAAACGTTTTAGCTTTTTAAAAAATATAGCATATATTTTAATAGCATGACATAGGCCCTTAAATTCTGGTTTCCTGTGGATGCTTCATAAATTCGCCTGCTTACCAAGCATCAACATTCAGTTCAAAACAATCGATGCCAGATGATTTGTTTTGAATGCAAAATGATTCGTTCATCGTTTAATATCAGCTTTAGAAGATGTAGAAGTCATTGAAACTGATAACTAAAAAAAAGGGTGAGCAGCTAGAGCTCTTAGAGTAAAAAATTTAACTTAATTTTGTTTTGCTGCCCAAAGATTCAAGATTAAAGATTCAAGACTTTATTATAAATTTTGTAAAGAATATTTTTACAAGTGTCCTGGCACCACAAATAGCTGTAGCTAGTCTAGGCGGGCCAGGAATGATATGAAAAGAAAATAACTGCAATTAAATTAAGGTAAAAAAAAGTAGAAAGCAAGAGATACAAAGCAAAGATACTCGGTTATGTGACGCACCTCGAAATTATAACATATTTAGAGCAATCAACCAAACTTTCATTGAAAAAATGTATCATACCATACATACCTTAGATGTATTTAACTTATATCTTTCAATTCCAAATCTTTCTATTGCTCTTGAAAAACCAAATACATTAGATGAAACCCAGCTCTGCTTTTGACATGTAACCCTGGAACAAGAAGTAGCAATGAATTCAACAATACAGGCCTAAAATGGTTCAAGAAAAGTTGAATCTTTAAAATATGCTAACTAACTTTCATTGGTGCTTACAACAACATTATAAAAAACAGTAGGTGTGGTAAGTCTTTCAATCTTATAACTATTACAGAATTCTCAAATCTGATTGGTTATCATGAACTGTCCTGATCTCGGCATTAATAGGAAAGTGTAATTGGACAGTATGCATCAGTGTTTCAATTTTAGAAAAGCTTAAATTATCAATAATTTTGTTATAGTTATGATCAATAATTGGAATTGGAACTGGAATTTCTAGCAACCAAAATTAAATTAATAAATTAATGGAATGGAATTTTCCAGAAAAAAAAATATCAGAAAATTTGGGAATACCACTCAAAGTTGTTGCCTTTTTAGAAACTTCGAAAAAAAGGAGTGAAAAAAGGAGCAAAAATGGAGTAAAACCACAGACAAAAGTACATGTACATGAATTTTGTTCAGCGAACCCTAGTTGTGTATCTGATTACTTCATTTAATCAACAGCTGAGTCATGTGAGAAATAGGCCCTTTCCGATTAGCCACACATCTCTATTTCAAGGCAAGGTTGACCTGACAGATGACATACAAGTGTTAAGTTAAATATGATGAATAAAAATTAGCACGTGGTCTGGTTGACCCCTCAGATGGTCTACATGACCCCCCACTTGAAAGAATTAACTGGAACGCTGTTGACTTACACCTAAAATGGAGCTCGTAAAACAAATGAAATGATCATGGAGTGGCCATGTTAAAAGAAATAATTATTTAACCTTATTAAATGTTAAGTATGAGGTTTGCTGTTGTGACTAATTTTAAGATGAATGTTATTTCTATTGTAATTTGAAGACAATTTTCAACCGTTTCTATATTTTTTCTAATATTATTAAAAATGTGCTTGTCCTATGGACAAGTCATGTCAAAGGTTTGCATGTCAGAACTAAATTTCTACCTGTCCAGGACAATCAGACATAAGTTTTGGCGCACCCTGTTCTTAGAAGGGGTGAGAGTTAGGTTTGTGATAGAATGTAACCTCAAATGTACCACTTGATGTTAACTGTTACATGACTACGTACAACATTAAAATGCCCAGTTTCATGTTTTATACAGCACATAAAAAAGCAACAAAAAAACTTTTCTTTCTCTTTCTGAACTTGGATAATTAAGGCTGTTAGCGATTCAACTCCACAATAGTTTGGATACTTTTGGCAAAGTAAGCAAGTTGGAGTAACTGCAAAGAAGATTGAAAAACCACAAATTCACTTTTAATTTCAAACAACATTTTCCCTGCTGTCGCCATCTTCATATATCTTTATTAACGATTGTATACAGTCCTCTACAGGGTCTGAATGCATTGAACAAACAAATTTCATGCAATTTCTTTTCATTACAACCACAAGAAATGGAGAGAGAACTGTATGAAGGGCTGAAAAAGGTAGCACTCACCATTCTTTGTTTGTGGGATGGACTGAGTAAACACATTTTTCCTCCACCACCATGAGTCTGGTAAATGTCACATTCTTTGTGTATGTTGTTAAAGTTTTAGCTTCAGGATCTACTACTGATTCTTCCACGATACAAGCAACTCTTGCACTTGTAAACTACAAAAAAAATAAGAAAACTACTGTCATGATAAAAGGTACAGTGATAAAAAAAATTATTAATGTGCAATTCATATTCTTCTATACATCAGGCTATTTCTTTAAAGTATTTAAGACATGATATTTTTTTTTGGTTGTTTTTATTCTTAGACTTGTGTAAAATATGTCCCTCAAATTAAAACTCACCAAAAATCTTGCAAAACCTATTTTATTCTCATACTTGTCAATCTGTCCACCCTATCGCGTCACTCACATTGACAAGTATATGACGTAGAATGGTTTGAAAGAATGTCAAGACTATAGAATTTACAACATGGCGACAAATACCAAGGATTGTCATTGTCCATAATTTGCCAATCATCTTCAGAATCTTCATATAATTTACTTCCCTATGCTTTCTAGTTACAGTCAGAAAATTAAAAAATGGTAAATTCCACAAAACATAAAGAAATGACCACAATCCAGAATGAAGATAGAGAAAATCAACTGACACCATGTGACATCCTTAGCCTAGCATTCATGATCCTGTATGCATTCCTAGAGTCTCTGGAACATTTCTGAAGGGGAAAAAGCAGTTTTTTGGATGGCCAAACTTCAAGAAACTTTTTAGGAGACACATTTTCAAAGTTCAGAATTGTCAATTAAGAAAATTTTGCATCACATACAGTGGAACCTCAATGAAACAAAGGGCCAAGGGACTGGCAAAAAATGTTTGCTATAATGAGGTTTCCATCATTATTTGGAGGTTCTTTTCCATACATTTTAACTATACAGAGATGGTGAAGAAAATCATTACGGAACGGCGCCTGTACATTGTAGATCTGCATCACCCACCAAATTGCAGGTCCCATAATTCTGTAATGTCATTTGTCATACCAAGGGCTTTGTTATATAGAAGTTCATTAAACATATAGAGGTCCCACTGCACACTTAAAAAAACACTGGTATAAATAATAACAGAAACACTGAATCTGAGTGACCACTCTTGATTACAACCAACCACCACCTTGTTCACATTCATAATCATTTCAAACACTTATAGATAAATTACTGATATGTGGTACTTAGAAAAAGTGTGTAAAAAAATGAAAAGAGTAAATTGCATTATTTTGTACAGTGTATAAATAATCACCATTGATTCTCAAAATTGAGAACTGAGTCTCAAGACTAAAGCGTCAACAGCTGATGCCAGTTACTGTCAACCTACATTTGCGCAGTACTGTTCTGCACATCTTGCAATACTATTTTACATGTATATAGCATCAAAAATCAAAGGAAGAATCATAAATCAGTTGCTTACCCTTTCGGCCCATCTTGGTGGACTGTTTGTTTTTGTTACAAGTTTTTTTGTGACAAGTTTATTACCTACTAAAGACCTGAAACAAATGACAATAATGTTATTTACAGCATAGTTTAATACTGGTGCATTTTATCTCCTCAATAAATGATTAAGAAACTATATTCACGTATTCCACTAATGTTGCTCTTCTAGGTAAAATAAATGCATTCTTAGGTTGAAAAGATCAATAAGTTCCTTAACTTAAGAGATTTTACAGAAAAGTGAATGATTTTGGGGGTGTGTGATATTTTCTTTGCAGTTAACAGGGAGTGACAAGGTTTAAGCCAGTGGAGTGAACTTTACTTCATAATCATGTACAGTACACTTGTTGTATGGAAAAAGAACCTGTACTTGCACACACATCTCTTGTACGGACATGTCTCCTGCCAGTTCCTATATCTGTTACTACAGCCCCATATAATTTTACAAATATAAATTTTCAAAACCAAAGTACAAATGTCAAAAGAAGACTTGACAAGTATAACCAATTGAAAACACTATTTCTAGCAGTATTAAGGAAGAAGTATGTTGCTACTCAAGGCAAAAATGTAGCTAACACAGTTTTTGCATATCTTCATTGTACAAAATCGTACATCTTCAACTGTAACGTAAATTAACGTAAACTTATGTTGATCGAGCATGTCAATATCAAACAGAATAAATGACAAAAAAGATGTTATCATTTCCAGTTTGACTACGACTACAAGGAATTAGAGTGCATATGTACTATGGCAAGACCACATACACATTATTAGACACTAAAAAGTGTTTGGAAAAAAGGTACAGTAAGACTTATGTAAATTAGAATTTACAACGCAATCAATGGACAAAAATATTTACGAGCTGCTTGTCACGAAAGCCTACAACTTGCCACAGAAATTGAAAAGCACCAAGACACTCTGCATGCTTCGACAGAAATATAAGACATATTTGCATTGCTAAAATATTTTAAACTGACACATCCAGAAATTAACTACATGAGCAAAATCACCTTTCTATGACATCCTCAGATAGCACGTGTCGACTAAACGGGTTCGGATATCGCCGCCAAAAAGCACTCGTAACTTGATCCCAGTTAAATCTGCGAACGGGAAAACCAATTTATTAGATTTCAAATCTATTGAAGCAAGTTTCGAAAAACATTCAAGATTCATGTACTTACTTTAGCATGCAAATCGTGCAGTAAAACTTCATGGCGATGTGCTTGACTACGATGGCCACCCATGAAATCAACACATTGCATTACGAAAGAAATGCCAGGTTACCAAGTAACAAGATCCAGTTTCGCGCGGTCAAGCAAACTGGTTCCAGTAGGCGTCGTTAGGGGCGTAGTTGAGGCGGTGGCATGATTTGTAGTGGGACTACTAGAGACATTTCTGCAATTTTATTGGCTTAGAGCAGTGGTATTTCAGCTTAATCTGAAATACCTACATGTGACCCGGATGTGAAAATTACAAGCCTTTTGTGGGTAGTCAGTATGGACAAATAATAGCATGACTTGTATGTGATATTTGGCATAATTACCACTCGTGATATTTCAAAATTGTCTCAAATTACGTATAACAATTTTTTGAAATATCACTCATAGTATTTATGCCAAATATCACTACAAATCATACTATTGCCTATACAAATACAGGAATATCCTTTATCCTTTGTTCATATGTATCCACAGAAACCTACAGACCTGAAAATTGTTTATTGTTTACTGTTCAAAGTTCAAGTTCATTCTTTTGCTATAATTTATACAACTTGAATATTAAAAAGCTGATGGTGAGGAAGCCTAGTGGCATTCTTCAGACCTTTTAATGGCGTTTTTTTCTCTTAAATCGGTCTGTGAAAACGCCTTGACGTAGGCCTAGTTTGGGAGTCGCTCGCTCCCAGATTCTAGGCTCTTCATTCGTGTTCACATTTCACAGTTCACATGGTTCTCGTCAGCGTGGTCTAAGGCCTAGATCAACAAACAATTCTGGTCTGCCCGTTAACAAAGACGTCATTTCGCTGGGAAACCAGTGGTGGCGTAGCCTGTGAACAGGCTTTCTGTTTAGCGGAGGGTGAAACTGAATCGCGTGAAGAGGGATTTGTTTACCCTTTCCCCAAACAGAGAACCTGTTCAGAGGCTAGTGGTGGCGCCGCGAAATGTCGGCCGTTTTCTCAGGCTACAAAAATCTAGGTTGAAAAGCCCGGCGGGTGGACTCTCACAGACTCGTGAAGGGGACGCTCTTAGTCTCCCCTACGGGTGGAAATTGCAACCAAGCCACGCCCAGATTTGTCCTCTTTTGGGGGTTAACTCTGAATTTTCGCCACTCGTCCCCGTCTCTTTAACACTAGAGAAAACCTAGGGAAAAGGACTCATTGACCATATATAATGGATAGTTTTTACTAGTAATTAGATTTTATCCGTTCACAGCTTCCTTTGTTGAGTCAATTGTTCCTTTACTAGACTCAACAAGGAAAAAGAAAGATTACTTTTGGCACTACCATTTTTTATCCATTTGTTTACATACTTTTTGACTTATATAATAAAGTGCCACAATGTTCATAATCGCAAACAAAGAAAGGTTATGTCGACTATGTCTTTAAACGGGATCCGGAAGGCTGAAAAGTATTAAGATGCATGCGTTCGGCATTGTCGTAATGGTTGAAAAAATCGATCTTTTTCTTATGATAAATGTACGTGATAAATTTCGCTAATAGCGTTCCCTGCTAGATTTTGTTAATGATTACGATCGTCGTTAAATCGCTGGTGGAAACCAAGCCTAAACGTCTTAATTAATATAATAGAAGCAACATGATTCAAAAATAAGAAAAGGTTTATTAAAACTATTTAATGAATATACAATTTGAAATGACACAAAATATAATTACAACTTATAATGAATCTCATTTGAGTGCAGACAGTGTACACATCAAACAGATTCCTTGCAGTAGTCGCACTAGGCCCCGATAGGCTCCTGGCCCCGACGAATCAGCCCTAGTACCACCTGGTAAACACAAGAAAAAGAAAATTAGAATTTTTTTCAAAATGGACCGAGTAATATTAAAAGATTATTGTATTTCAGAAGCCTATAATCCATAGCATGCGCACAACTATTCTTCCTTAGCCTATGCAACGGCGTTTGCACAAATCTTTTCCCACAAAAGTGGAAGCTGTAGCATGATGTATATAAAAATTAGTAGCAGAAATCATCAAAAAATCAAAGATTATTTTCTGGTCTCCATTTATTACTTTTCTGTTTTTGAAAACATTTTTTGATAGTCAAATTTAAGAAAAAAATGAAATATCAGTTCATATGTAACGTGAAATTAAAGTGAGTAAATCGCTCCGGGTTATTGGCTTCTGGTATTTCTAAAAAGTATACGCTTTTAATGGAGTGGAGTGAAGGAGTATGAGATAGTGAAAAAAGGAATAAAAATTGCTTGCGAAAAGATGGCGATAAAACAGGAAACTGTTCATGTTAATATCAGGGACGATTGTAATGGGCATGACGAGGACGTTGATGGTTATGATTATGAAAATGACCAAAATGTTAAGAATAACGATGATGATGATGACGATTAAGAAGATAACTATTATCACGATAATGATGATGATGATGATGATAAGGTGGTAATGATTTCAAAACTTTCTAAAAGTAAGCCAGCCTGTCAGCTGTTGAGCAGCTTGATGTCATGATATAGGAAGGTTTAGGTTGATAAGCATAATGAATGGGAGAAGTCGCTGTGTAGAAAGATACTTTTTGTTAAAAAAATACTGTTACACCGGCTCAAGGCTTAATATCTCGCATGCTGCACGCAAAAAACAGGGAGGCGTGTTAAGTAAGGGGTGAAAACGAATGTATTAAGCTATTGAGAACGGTTATGATTAAACCAAAGAAAGACAGAACAAGACACACTACAACATTTAAGATCAAATAATGTCAAACTAAGCGAATCGCGTTTCTATTTTATCCGGGTAATTGGTTCCCCAAACTTTAAATGGTCACAGAGACGTATAAAAAGAGCAAAGGGCATAAACTTAAGCCCTGTAGGACTCCTCTCTAGACATGCGAGGCTGGAAAGCACACAAAAGACTGAATGTGATACTTAAGCCAATACTTTGTTGCAGTTGAGGTAGGCAGATTCGCGGAAAGCTAGTTGCTATCAGGAAAACCTACATCAGTCTACGAGATGGCTCGAATCCTAGCGGCTGTTTACTTTGGGGCAGAAAGATCCTGCGTTTATTTTGGTTTACATGCAAACATTCAGAATATGTGAGAGACACGTCACAAGACCACGTCACTGATTATGACGTCATAACGTTCTATGATATTCTGACAATAATTCCTTCTCAACTCAAAGAACCAGAGCATCAGTAACATACAATACCTCAGATTTTTTAAATATTTAACGTTCATAGTGCACAATAGAATAAAATATAATGCGTACCCGTTTGAACCATTTGTTTGAAATCTTTCGGATGTTCCAAACGACGGGCGGAATTCCTGCGCGTTAGGGTTTAAAGTATGTTGGCTTTTAGCTTGATCGGCAATGCTGAAATGTAAAAAACACAACGAGTGAGGGCAACGAACGCGTTTTTGTCTCCCAAAGAGCTTTGCCATACAAAAGAGAAAAAAGGTCCAGACACACAACAAAATTTTAGATCCACCAGAATCAAATTTAACGGATCGGGTTTCTTGTTTATTATTGTACTAATTTTTCATAATTTCAACGTTCACAAGAGCGTGCAAAAATAAATGAGGGCCTAAAACTGAGCCCTGTGAGATTCCTCTGTCTGGGCTTGCGGGGCTGGAAAGCTCACCAAAGACTGAATGAGATACGTAAGCCAGTACATGGTTGAAGTTGAGCTAGTGAGATTCGTGGCAAGCTAAATGTTATCAGGAAAACCTAGAATGATCTATGAGTTGGCTCGATTCCTAGCGGATGCTTACTTGGAGGAAGAAAGATCCTGGGAGAAGGAGTAGCGTTTATTTTGGTTTACATGCAAACTTTCCAGTCAGGAGATCACGTCACTGATTATGGCGTCATAACGTTCTATGAATTTCTGACAAGAATTCGTTCTCAACTCAAAGAACCAGAACACTCATAACACACAATACCTCAGTTTTTCTTATAACTAATAAACGTTCATAGTGCGCAATAGAGTAAAATATAATGCGTACCTGTTGGAATCATTTCTTTGAAATCTTTCAGATGTTCCAAACGAGGGACGGAATTCCTGCGCGTCAGGGTTTAAAGTATGTTGGCTTTGAGCTTGAAAGGCAATGCTGAAATGTAGAAAACACAACAAGAAAGGGTAATCAACTAGTTTTAGTCTACCAAGAGTTCTGTTACAAAAGCAAAGCAGGGCCCAGACACACAACAAAATTTTAGATCAAAGGGCATCAAATTTAACGGATCGGGATTCTATTATATTCTAGTACTAGTTCTTCGTAATTAAAATGGCCACCGGCTCGTGTAAAAAAAGAAGAGGGTATAAAATTGAGCCCGGTGGGACTCCTCTGTCTGAGCTTGCGAGGTTGGAAAGCAGATCAAAGACTGGATGTGATACTTAAGCTAATACTTTGTTGAAGTTGAGGTAGTGAGGTTCACGGGAAGCAAAGTGCTATCAGGAAAACCTAGAATGATCTTCGAGTTGGCTCAAATCCTAGCGGCTGTTTACATGGCGGCAGAAAGATCCTAAGAGAAGGAACAGCGTTTATTTTGGTTTATATGCAAACATTCCAGAGAGAGAGGCCATGTCAAAAGACCACGTCACTGATTATGGCGTCACAACGTTCTATGAATATTTCTGACAAGAATTCCTTCTCAACTCAAGAACCAGATCACCCATTACATACAATACCTTACTTTTTTAAAATATTTAACGTTCACAGTGCGAAATAGAATAAATATAATGTGTACCTGTTTGAACCATTTCTTTGAAAGCTTTCAGATGCTTCAAGCGAAGGGCGGAATTCCCTTGCATCAGGGTTTAAAATATGTTGGCTTTTAGCCCGATCAGCAAGGCTGAAATGAAAAACAAAACAACAACAACAAGAGAGAGTAACCAACGCGTTTTAGTCTACCAAGAGCGCTATTACAACGGCAAAACAAGGACCAGACACACAACAAAATTTTGGATCAAAGGGCATCAAATTTAAGGATCGGGATTCTATTATATTCCTGTACTAGTTCTTCGTGATTAAAATAGTACAGGCGCGTGCAAAAAGAGAAGAGGGCATAAAATTGAGCCCTGTGGGACTCCTCTTCCTAGGCATGCGAGGCTTGCAAGCACACCAAAGACTGAATGTGATATTTGAGCCAATGCTTTGTTGCATTTGAGGTAGTAAGATTCGCAGGAAGGTAATTGCTATCCGGAAAACCTACAATGATCTTAGAATTGGCTCGAATCCTAGCGGCTGTTTACTTGGGGGCAGAAAGATCCTAAGAGAAGGAACGGCGTTTATTTTGGTTTACATGCAAACATTCCAGTAAGAGGCCACGTCAAAAGACCACGTCACTGATTATGGTGTCACAACGTTCTATGAATTTCTAACAAGAACTCAAAGAACCAGAACACCAATTACATACAATACCTCAGTTTTTCTTTAAATATTTAAGGTTCATAATGCGCAATAGAAAAAATATAATGCGTACCTGTTGGAACCATGTGTTTGAAAGCTTTCAGATGCTTCAAGCGACGGGAGGAATTCCCTTGCGTGAGGGTTTAAAGTATGTTGGCTTGTAACCTGATCGGCAATGCTAAAATGAAAAAAAACAGAACAAGCGAGGGTAACCAAGAGCGCTGTTACAACAGAAAAACAAGGACCAGACATAAGACAAAATTTTAGATCAAAGGGCATCAAATTAAACGGGTCGGGTTTCTATTATATTCTTGTATTTAAGTTCTTCATGATTTAAAGGGCCACAGGCGCTTGCTAAAAGAGAAGGCGGCGTAAAAATTGAGCCATGTGGGGCTTCTCTGTCTGGACTTGCGAAACTCGAAAGCACACTAATGACTGAATGTGATACTTAAGCCTATGCTTTGTTGCAGTTGAGCTAGCGAGATTCGCGCAAAGGTAATTGCTATCAGGAAAACCTACAATGATCTTCGAGTTGGCTCGAATCCTAGCGGCTGTTTACGTGGAGGCAAAAAGATCGTAGGAGAAGGAACAGCGTCTAATTTGGTTTCCATGCAAATATTCCCGTGAGAGACCACATCACTGATTATGGCGTCATAACGATATATGAATTTCTGACAAGAATTCCTTCTCAGCATAAAGACACAGAACACCTATAACATATAATACCTCATTTTTTTCTTACAAATAATTAAAGTTCTTAGTGCGCAATAGAGTAAAATATAATGCGTACCTCTTGGAACCATTTGTTTTAAGTCTTTCAGATGCGCCGAACGACGGGCGGAATTCGTTTGCTTTAGGATTTAAAGTATGCTGGCTTTGAGCTTTATCGGCAATGCTGAAATGTAAAAAAGTACAACGAGCTAAGGTAATTGACACGTTATAGTCTACCAAGAGCTCTGTTACAAAAGCAAAACAAGGCCCTGACACACAACAAAATTTTAGATCAAAGGGCACTAAATTAAACGGATTGGGTTTCTATTATATTCTTGGACTAGTTTTTCATAATTTAAATGGCCACCGGCGCGTGCTAAAAGAGAAGAGGGCTTAAAATTGAGCCATGTGGGGCTTTTCTGTCCGCACTTCCGAGGCTCGAAAGCACACCAAAGACTGAATGTGATACTTAAGCCTATGCTTTGTTGCAGTTGAACTAGTGAGATTCGCGCAAAGGTAATTGCTATCAGGAAAACCTACAATGATCTACGAGTTGGCTCGAATCCAAGCGTTTGTTTACTTGGAGGCAAAAAGATCTTAGGAGAAGGAACAGCGTTTATTTTAGTTTACATACAAATATTCCAGTGAGAGATCACGTCACTGATTATGGCATTATAACGATATATAACGATATATGAATTTCTGACAAGAAATCCTTCTCAACACAAAGATACAGAACACCTATAACATATAATACCTCATTTTGTTCTTACAATTAAGTCCAATTCCAAGTCCATAGTGCGCAATATAAATGAAATATAATGCGTACCTGTTGGAACCATTTGTTTGAAGTCTTTGAGATGCGCCGAACGACGGGCGGAATTCCTTTGCTTTAGGATTTAAAGTGTGTTGGCTTTGAGCGTGATCGGCAATGCTGCAATGTCAAAAAATACAACAAGCTAGCCTTAGGGTAATTAACACGTTATAGTCTACCAAGAGCTCTGTTAGAAAAACAAAACAAGGCCCAGACACACAACAAAATTTTAGATCAAACAGCATCAAATAAAACGGATCGGGTTTCTATTGTATTCTTGCACTAGTTTTTCATAATTTAAATGGTCACGGGCGCGCGCGTGAAAAAGAGAAGAGGGCCTAAAATGGAGCCATGCGGGACTTCTCTATCAAGGCTTGCGAGGCTGGAAAGCACACCAGAGACTGAATAGATTTGTCTTCTTTCAGATAAGTAGGACCTAAGTTAGTTTTGACCAAATTTTTCTCAAAGGACCAAGACATCCGTACCATCCAATTCCTCGTTTAGTTTCGGCTCGATTTCCGCCGCTGCCTCGGTCCTCCTCGAGAAGAGACGGCTGGACGCGTGAGTGGCTAACGTGTCTGTGACGTAAACTCAAAATTTAATTTATGCGTTGTTACGAAGCTTTGGAAATGAGAAATGTCATTAAATACCGAACATATGATGTGCTTTGCCTCGTCGCCGCTTTGGTGCTTGCCATAGTAAAAATCAGCAGAAACACGTACTAATTGTCTTTACATTGATCTTGCATTACCGATGGACTTGACAGTCGTCTCTCTAAATTCACGTTAGCTGTCAACAACCATAGTTCCGGTTGGTTGAATTTCAAAAACATTCCTAGCATTTGCCAGCTTCTCCAAGCTAATGTAAATGTAAAATAGGTTTTTAAGCTAAAACGCTCTAAAACACAATCGCGCACCACATCAAACAGCACTTTTGCACCCGCTGTTTGAAATCTGCTCCAGGAAAAAGAAATTTACGCTGCCTGCTCGATTAGAGCAGATGACCATCTGATAGGTAGTAATCGACAATAACAAATTTGTGCGTCCAGCCGTCTGTTTAGTTGAGGAGCGCGGGCTCATTTCCCTAACAGGGGCTGGTAATCGAGCCTATGCCTCGTTTAGTTCTGAAGAATGATAATCGCCCTTTATGTGTGCACCTACCTTAACGCATACCCAAGCTCAAGTCTGTTAGTATCATTTGTATTAAATCCATCCAGTGCTCGTAAAGAAGGTATAAACTCTTCGGCTTGAGCGTTTAAAAAATGTTGGCATCCAGCTTGTTCGACAGTGCTGAAAAATAAAAAAGTCAACAGGGACAATCATCAACACGTTTAAGTTAGTCTAGAATCCTGTCACGGGCAAGAAAAGGCAAGACACACCAGAACATTTTAGATCAAGTAATGTCAACTTAAACAGATCGGCTGTCCCTTTCATTCTTCATGATTTAAATGGTCACAGGCACGTGTAAAAAGAGACGAGAACCTAAAATTGAGCCATGTGGGACTCTTCTGTCTATGCTTGCAAGCCTGAAAAGTACACCAGAGACTGAACAGACTTATCTACGTTCGGATAATTAGGACTCTGAACTAGTTTGTTGGAGTTGATCTAGTGCTATCAGGATAACTTTTAGAATTGAGTTAAGGTACAGTGTTTTAAATTTCTCCGTTTCTTGGCATTTAAAACATGTTTGTATTCAGTGTTTGCTGCGAATCTGAAAACAATATCAAACGGTTAAAAAAGCCAATATGCAACGATTCAAAACAATAACCAACACGCTCCAGTTTGTCACAACAAGATTTTAGTACACTCAATACTAAATATTATCAATGCAACCACAGTAGTATATATACCCAAGCTCTTGTCTACTGAAATCTCAAGCAACTGACGGATTTCAAACAAAAGTTCTGTTTTAAATCCACCAGTTGCTTAAAATGACACCATGGGGATAAATTTCTTGGCCTTAGCGTTTTTTAAAACATGTTTGTATAATATGTATTCAACGCTTGCTGGAATTTAAGAAAAAGACACTATGCAACGATAACAAACACGTTTCATGTTGTCCCAACAAGATTCTAGTACAAAAAATTCTACAGAGTATCAACTACAGTAATATATACCCAAGCTTAAGTCTGCTGAAATCTCAAGCAACTGGCGAACTGATTAAGACAGAAGTTCTGTTTCAAATCCACCAGTTGCTTGAGATGACGTCGCGGGGATAAATTCCTTGGCTTTAGCGTTTTTTAAAACATGTTTCTATTAAACGTTTGCTGTGATGCTGAAATTTTAAAAAAAGAAAACATGCAACGATAACCAACACGTTCCAGTTGGTCACAACACGATTTTAGTACACTAAATACCCTTACTCGAGTCGTTGAATGTTCTTTGATTTCGTGGGCAGTCTGTGCATGTTTCTTAGTGCGAGAAATCGAGAAAAGAGGTTGTCGGTTTATAGCCAATTGTGCACGTCAGGTAATTACCCAATACCATCGTGCCCTGCGTGTTTCGGTGGTTTTGCGTTGCGACTTTCGCTTAGAAAACTAAAAGGCGAGCTAAAATTTCGTAAATATTTCGTATTACTTTTTTCGTATTAAAATCTCTTTCTTTTCTAAATATTCCGTACATCAAAGCCTGGTCAAGAAACTATTAACTATTTTTAGTTTATTCTTATCCCGGGGAAGCGGGTATTGACGGTAATTTTTGGTAGTTCTCCAAATCCTGTCTCTAATTCAGACTTAAAAATGTTATTTTCCACACCCGTTTTCAGACCCGGTCTCTTAAATCCATACCCGTTTTCAGACTTGGTATATGTAGAAATGAAGTTATCATTTTTAGACTAGAGCTCAAACAAAAACATTTCTTAAGATCCATTTCGAATTCGCATATTACCCTTTGTTTCTGATTCATTCGGAATTGAAACGAAAAATACGTTCATACACTTCCATAGTTTCCTCGACACCATATCCGATTCCAGACAAAATGAGCAAAATCTATTCCCGTTTTAAGACCGAAACGGCGCAAAAACCCTACCTTTTGGGGCGGCACATACCTACATGGCTTATATAAGGGAGTCCCCCAGGTTTCTCAAGGCCGATTTAGACGGCAAGATTTTTGCTTACGACTATCGCGCGCAACCAGCATGCGGCTTCACGACAGATCGTGTCGTACAAATTAGACCCACGACACTCGTACGGCACATTGTGGATGTCGTAGGTATAAATTGCACGCGTTGTGGATGGTTGAAAGTCATGACGTATGCTAGTCGCGCACGATAGTCATAAGCAAAAATTGTAGCGTCTAAATCGGTCTTTACACAACCCAGCTAAGTGTAAGGGTAATTCCCTAAGGCGACGCACCGTAATCTTTGATTACTACTAGTATCAAATTTCAAAGATTCGGTTTTCGATTTTATTCTTGTATTGTGTCTTGGTAAATACCGTCAAGGATCTTGAAAGAGATCGTTCACTTTCCCTTCTCATTCTGTTGAAGGAAAGTCTTACCCAGTTTGTTCGAAATCTCTGTTGCACAAAGTCTTGTTTCCAATAAAATGATCTTTAAAATCCGAGCATTCTCCTGCATAATCAACCTGACGAAAAAAAAAACACCTACATATTGAAACAAAGTATTCGTTGCAATGATTTTCAAATATGACCTGACATGAACTGGAGCATGTTTAGTTGTATTTATTTTTTCGGACTTCAAGCCACAATAAGGGACATTTGTTGAGACACTTCTATAAAATGGCCCCTTTTTGCATAGTGGACATACCTATCCTCTCCCCCCTGTGTACCCCCTCCCCCAAAATAAATGTTGCATTTTAGACCCTCAAATCTTTCTTTTACTTCAAACAACATGGATTCGAGGGTAGGAGGATTTACGGCGTTTAAATATAATTAAATAATAAATGAATGAAATTGCTGATAAAAGCACTAGTTTTAGACAGGTGTGTCAACTACGTTTGCTACAAGTGATCTTGTTACCATCAAATGATCTCTTAATCATAAACTGACAAGTTACAATTCAGGAGTGAGGTAATGAGTCACAGTATTTATTCTTAAAGGAAATTCAACGATCTCACTTACACTTGAACTGATGTTGCCTGTTTTTAGTTCTGCAGCTTGAACCTCATCATCATAGATTGTAGAGTCATCCTTACCATTGTCCATCTGATTTGAACCATCGCTGAAAAACGCACTACCCTTTTTTGCTGGAACTGACTCGTGAGGGATTTTTGCGAAATGACTCAACTCGAGAAGAATGTCGGCGGTTGCCGATTCACTTTGTGAATCAAAAGCAAGTTCGGGTGCGTGCAATCCACTGACAATTCTGGATTTCACTTCTGCTGGGCTGAATCCATGTTCAACATCAGAGAAAACTTCTTCTTTTTCGGAAATTTCAGTTACTTCGGTCACACTTTGAAACTTCTCTGCTCTCTCGGGTTCAAGCGCACTTACGTCTTCCCATTCTAAAGTGAACTCATGAACTACACTGCTTGGCTTGTCAACTTCTGCGGGAATATCATTCAAGGTTTCACTGGCGCTTTCAAACACCACTGTATCGTCAGACTCGAGTTTGATCACATCAATTAATTCAGAAAGGACGGCCTGGATTGTTTCTGCTGCCGAAGCAATGTCCTCCCCCTTAGTGACGCTTTCCAGTTCACTAACACTGCTGGTTCTTACATCTGCCGTCAAATCTTGAGCTGTAACGTTCTTAATTTCTTCTTCTAAGGGTATCTCAGTGACCCCACCTACACTTTCCAACTCGATGGCAAAGTTAGGAAACGATTTACAAACAGCGCTGTTTTTCACTTCTGCTGCACTAAATTCATGTGCAACACAAGAAACAACTTCTTCTTGATAATTGCTTTCAGTGACTACATTAACACTTTCAACATCGGATGCAGTTTGTGGTTCAAATACACCGACGGTTTCCCATTCTAATGTGCACTCGTGAGCTGTGCCGTTGAGTTTGTCGACTTCAACAGAGAAGTCATTCAAGTTTTCATTAAAGCTTTTGAGCTCGACTGGAACCCCCTGAGTCTCAAGCTTAACCACATTATCAACTAAACTATTGATCACTCCCTGTGCTATCCGTGCATCGGATGCATTTTCTGGTTGAATTGCACCTTCATCATCCCACTCTAACATGAACGCTAACGTTGTGGCGTTAAACTTGTCACCTTCAAAGTGGAGGGCATTCAAAGTTTCTCTGTCGACGGGAGCTTTTACCTCAACGGTCGCAGTCACATTATCAATTAACTCATTGACAATCTCCTGGATGAACTCTGCCTCGGATACAGCTTTTGGATAACTAATTGCACTTTCATTATCCCACGCTAACATGCACTCGTGCGCTGTGGCCTTTGACTTGTCACCTTCAAGGTGGAGGGCATTCAAAGTTTCTCTGACGACTGGAGCTTTTACCTCAACGGTCGCAGTCACATTATCAATTAACTCATTGACAATCTCCTGGATGATCTCTGCCTCGGATACAGCTTTTGGATAACTAATTGCACTTTCATTATCCCACTCTAACATGCACTCGTGCGCTGTGCCGTTGAACTTGTCACCTTCAAGATGGAGGGCATTCAAAGTTTCTCTGACGACTGGAGCCTTTGCCTCAACGGTCGCAGTCACATTATCAATTAACTCATTGACAACCTCCTGGATGATCTCTGCCTCGGATACAGCTTCTGGATAATTAATTGCACTTTCATTATCCCACTCTAACATGCGCTCATGCGCTGTGCCGTTGAACTTGTCACCTTCAAGATGGAGGGCATTCAAAGTTTCTCTGACGACTGGAGCCTTTACCTCAACGGTCGCAGTCACATTATCAATTAACTCATTGACATCCTCCTTGATTATCTCTGCCTCGGATGCAGCTTCTGGATAATTAATTGCACGTTCATTATCGCACTCTAACATGAACTCGAGCGTTGTGCCGTTAAACTTGTCACCTTCAAGATGGAGGGCATTTGAAGTTTCTCTGACGATTGGAGCCTCTGCCTCAACGGTCGCAGTCACATTATCAATTAACTCATTGACAACATCCTGAATGATCTCTGCCTCGGATGCAGCTTCTGGATAACTAATTGCACTTTCATTATCCAGCTCTAACATGCACTCGTGCGCTGTGCCGTTTAACTTGTCACCTTCAAGATGGAGGGCATTCAAAGTTTCTCTGACGACTGGAGCCTTTGCCTCAACGGTCGCAGTCACATTATCAATTAACTCATTGACAACATCCTGAATGATCTCTGCCTCGGATGCAGCTTCTGGATAACTAATTGCACTTTCATTATCCAGCTCTAACATGCACTCGTGCGCTGTGCCGTTTAACTTGTCACCTTCAAGATGGAGGGCATTCAAAGTTTCTCTGACGACTGGAGCCTTTGCCTCAACGGTCGCAGTCACATTATCAATTAACTCATTGACAACATCCTGGATGATCTCTGCCTCGAATGCAGCTACTGGATAATTAATTGCACTTTCATTATCCAGCTCTAACATGCACTTGTGTGCTGTGCCGTTGAACTTGTCACCTTCAAGATGGAGGGCATTCAAAGTTTCTCTGACGACTGGAGCCTTTGCCTCAACGGTCGCAGTCACATTATCAATTAACTCATTGACAACCTCCTGGATTATCTCTGCCTCGGATGCAGCTTCTAGATAAATTGCACTATCATTATCGCACCCTAACATGAACTCGAGCGTTGTGCCGTTAAACTTGTCACCTTCAAGATGGAGGGCATTTAAAGTTTCTCTGACGACTGGAGCCCTTGCCTCAACGGTCGCAGTCACATCAACTAACTCATTGACAACGTCCTGGATGATCTCTGCCTCAGATGCAACTTTTGGATAATTAATTGCACTTTCATTATCCAGCTCTAACATGCACTCGTGCGCTGTGCCGTTTAACTTGTCACCTTCAAGATGGAGGGCATTCAAAGTTTCTCTGACGACTGGAGCCTTTACTTCAACGGTCGCAGTCACATTATCAATTAACTCATTGACAACCTCCTGGATTATCTGAGCCTCGGATAACTTGTCTCCAATAGCCAAGACTCCTTTTGAGTTAGAAACATGAAGCGCAGTAGCTTGAACGGTTTCCGCATCGGTGCACGCCTTAAAAACAGCGTCACTCTCTGGAGCCAACCTGTCAGTGTTGACAGTAACACTGCTTGCAGATGCTTGGATAGGAAGCTGTGAATTTAAAAGTGAAGAGTCACGTAAGTTGCAAAAGCGGAGAGTGTTGATTTTTCTTTGAAAACAAGGATTGACCCGTGAAAGAATGATCCCGAGTTCGGTTCTCAGGTGTGACCTCAGATACCTTTTTTTGGTGTATTTCACTTCCATGTAGCTTTTAGTAGTATTTAATATCCGTAAAACAGTGCACTGATATATGAAGGAAGGGGTGTTGGAGGGGTTGGGGGAGGCTATGGGCCTCAGGGTTGTCCGTCAGGCCCTGGTTGTTCAAACGTCGGATAGCGCTATCCATCGGATAAATCACTATCCAGCGGATAAGTATTAGGAAAACCGATTGCACTATCCAGTGGATAGAGATTTATCCACTGGATAGCGTTATCCACCTTCTGAACAACTAGGCCCAGATGATGACTAGTTTACTCTTGAAGAAATTCATTAGGCTAGAAATTTCAAATATCTAATCAAATGTTCTTAAAGCATAGCCCGAAAAAGTTGAGCAGGAAAGCGAAAACTTCAAGAGAACTCTTGTAAAAAAATAAGGGAAATAAAATATTGGTGTTGTTGTTGAAATGGATTAACGAAAGCATACGTATTTAAAGGACGGAAACTCCTACCATGGCCAGGGATAAGGGAGCATACCAGCTACTATGTGGACGCAAATGATTTCCACCCCCAGCCATGGAGGAGGGGTGGACTCGACAGATTGACTTTGCACCTTCACCTTCAGAAGCCTATTTAGGGCTACTGACACAGACGCGGATCTAGGATAAATACTGACCGATTTCCTAAACGAGGGACCGAGGGAGCAAGCTTCTAGAGGAGCCCGGATGCACCCCCTGGAATTTTTTTGGGTTTTAATTCCCTGAAGTTCCTTTTCCCCGGTTTCTGTCTAATGCCCGTAAACTGGAAAAAGAAAACATTTGTACAGACCATTTTCCAGATTTCAACTTGGAAAGTTCTTCTATTATTATTAAATATAATAAAATTATTAAAAATATATTTATAATCAAAAACCTGACCGATTTCCGTAAAACGGTGGAAACCGGTGTGGATCCGTGCCTGTGACACCTGTGACGTTTTTAGTTTTAATAAAGATTGCCGCCAGTCATCGAAACTGTCAGCATAATTAGGATTTTTCATTCGGGCTATGCTTTAAGTACATTAGAACAGATGACTAGTTAAAGCTACTTATTTTTAAGTAGCGGCCCTTTACCCTTTGACATTTTAAGCAATTGATTGCATTGTACTTGATTTATGTCGTAAGGTGCAAATTATTAGCCCTCAATTACTTTCCTACTTACCTGTGGTACCGCTTTATTAAATTAGTTGCGACGTTACCTTCACTTAGTGGCAACAGGACCCTTATACTGCTAATAGCAACAAAGAGAGAACTGAGAGGACAATCCTTTTTTCGAGCCAATCATCCTGTCTCCTTGCACGTTCTCTTCGTTCCTGAAGGCCCTGTTTGCCCGTCCACTGGACAAGTGTAACGCGGCCTTTAGGAAAGAGGTTTTTCGCATATACACAGCAGAGACGGTAGTTATATAAAGGTAGACTGTAAATCTATCAGTTATTTTTACATTAAAACATTTTTATTACCGTCTGTTGTGCTTGATCTGTCTTCCGACTTATATTAAGATTACTATTCTTGATCCTAAAAAAAAAGAAATAAAAGAAATAAACGAGTATTTTTACACAGTCATAAACGTCCGTAATAACATTCTTACTCTCGATACTATTTTAGTGATTGAAGCTTTATCGAGAAAAGGAATCTTTAAATGTCGTTAGGAAGAACTTTTTTGCTGAAATTTTACTATTTTTGTTCAGTTTTGCAATTTGTCGGGCAACCAACAAAAACACTTAGAACTGTAATAACATTTTTTTCAAAGTGTTACATTTTTTTAACGCGTGCTGTCCTTAACAAAAAAAAAAACAAAAGCGCGAAAAAGAGAAAACCCATCCCATAAGCTTAATAGCAATTATAAACTCCTTAACTGTACTAACTATAAAAGAAAACAGTATAATAGATTTCTGAATATTGGTTCCCCTGTAAAATTCAAGTAAAAAATTTGCATTTTGGGAAGCTCGTTCACGTTCCTTTCTCGTTATCATGCCAATCGACTGTCAAAAAGTTTTTCCCCAAGTGCGTCTCAGAAAAGATCATAAAGCTAATCAACACGAAAAGGCCTTTTAGGTGTTTATCGACAAGCGTACTATAATTAAAAATTTATCTAAGTCCACTTTTAAACTAAATAGCAAAGAGGAGAAAGACTTCAATTTGACTGGACTTCACTTCACTTTGGTGTTTGAACTTAATCTCGTATGTTGCGCACGAACGTACTTTTCTTTCGCTGAAATATACAATAAAAATTCAAAACTACCTTTGTTGAGGTATCACTTTAAGTGCTGTAGGCACCCTTGCACGAAAGCAAAAATTCCACAGCCTGTTGGCTGCGATATAGCCAACCCAAAAAGATGCGAAAACCATCTTGTTAATTGGTAGGAAAGTTTAAAGTTTCCATTGTCTACGTCACAATTATTAGTACGTCAATTATGGAATTTAGAATGCTGCGCGCGCGAATCTTTTGTTTTCGTCATCACAAAACGACATCATTCGTAAACCCATTTGAAAACAACGATTTTGTCCGTTATCGAGATTTAGCAAACAGAAGTTTCCAAAGGCCGGGACTTAAGACATACCTTTCCTTGACGATGCTGAACTCATACCGTACAGTACTTTTAAAAGGTTGTATAGATCCTTTTCTCATGACGTCACTTCCGCCGCCATGTTGTTGTTCAAAACCATAAAACGGCGGCCATGCTGCGTTTCCAAACCAGACCGCTTTGCGATTTATTTTATTTACTTATATAAACAATTTCTTTTGTCGCAACAAATTTCCATAGCTAGGCTGGCCACGTGAGTTAAAACCCTCTTTAGTTTTGGTTAGATTGTTCTAACACACTTTCTGGGGTAATTTTCATTTTGAGAGTTTCATGATATTTAAAGCACTGAACACAGCTCGCATAATTTCCGTTTTTACTTCCTCAAAAATAAACAGTCTCAAAAGCACTTTCTACTTACTCACCTCCGCTGCGGCGTCCATGTTGTGACGTGAACTTCAGGACTAGTCCAAAAAGACTTCCGACAATGCCAGGAGTCGAGGCACATCTTCAAAACACTGTACTCGCCTAGGATCAACCGCAATTTTTCAAGCACTTGTTCTCGGTGATCTTTTACCACGCGCGCGTACACATGTCGAGGCGCTCGTGTCAACTAGCTATTTGCATATGCTGCAAATATCAACGAACTTTATTATTGAACATGATCCCTGAAGAAAACAGTATTACGAGATTGTTGGTAATCTAACAGGAAGATATAGTGTCGTAACTAAAAATCTTCTTTGCACCAGCTTTAGTGTGGTTTGTTCTACGGCTAAGGGTTCATTTCCACTGTCAGGTAATTTTTCCGTGCGAACATGCACATGTAAATTTTACGCTCGTAAATGAAATAGAGGCTATGTAACAAAGGCCACGCGTAAACGTAAAAGTTGAACCTCGCTCGACTTTTACGTTTACGCAAGGCCTTCATACATTGCCTCTATTTCATTTACGCGCGTTTGCACGGAAAAATTACTCGACATTGGAAATAAAACCCTGATAGCGGCTTACAAGCAAGTTATGGCAGTGAGATGAAACGAAGCTCCACAACTATCATAACTTTGAAGGGAAAAGATAATTTATTTTTCACTCTTGCGTAACCTGTACCCGTTTTTTTTAATGACTACAAACTAGAGCTGAGGGAAAAGCAAATGGCAACCGAATACTCCAGCTATCTTATTTTCTTGATCGATTTTTCCCCTCTCCCCCCGGGGACTCTCTAGTTTTGGGGGGGGGGGAGGGGGACTGTGCGTTCTGATTGGGGGCTTACTGGAGTTTCAATTGTTTAGAAATTGATAACTCAGGTCTTTATTCACAGATCTTGTTTTACAGTTTTATCATAAATGAAGTCTATTTTACATTAATCGTACCAATCGTTAACAACCAACGAGAACGAATGTTTAAAGTGACCGCCGTTGAATTGGCATTTTGAGGTAAATATAAGGTAATATAGGAATGTGAATGCTGCAACCATTTGTATATTTTAATGTCAGGAAAGCTGGGGACTCATAACATAGAGTACTTTCACAAAGCGACCAACAAAAATGCGAACAAAGATTAATTTAGTGGTTGCTTACAGGAGATGGTCTAGAATTGATCTACAGGGGGTTTCTTCTTAGAAGAGGATTAATAGCTGACCATGCTTTTCTGAGTTACAATACGTGTAGTTTCATGTCGACACTGATAGTCCTTCGCAAACTCTGTGTAGTTCAGGGCATTCACCGACCATGGAGAACAAAACATGCACCAAGTGGTCGCTTACAAGAAGGTAAAAATAATGGAAAATTTCAAAACTTTGCAAAAAATTGGTCGCGTTCGCTTACGAGGGATCCAACTGTAGTGACTGGAAAATAATTTGTGTTTTAGAACGATGCGACCGCAAACTGCGCACTTTTCTAGGCGGGCGCATGCTCCTCCGGGAAAATTTTTTAGATTGAAGTTCTCTGACATGCAATCTAGTGAATTCTGGACGCTTAAATTTAGCAAATGCCTGGATTCCATGTTGAACATGTAATGCTAAAATATTTAATAAACCACAAAAGGGGGGTCCGGGGCCCCCTCGGCCCACCCCTAAATCTGCCCTTGATAGCGAGTCACGTAAGTGAAAACGCTCTATTTTACACGAATGCGTCAGTGGTAAAAACACTTACAGCCAAAGATCTTTAGCTGCCCAAGATAAAGCAAACCTATGGTCAAATTATTCGAGGTATTTCATAGCTATTTTCATTTTTTCAAGGAACTGGAGTCGTTCTGTCGAATGTCTGGCTTTAAGATTCTCCACTGTCGATGTTATTTTAGCCGCAAAATCTTCTACAGCTTGATTCATTTCCTTTCTTGTGTTGTGCCTTAAATCACCTAGGAAATCAAACAAAAACAAGAACCGGTAAATTCTTATTGTCGTCATAATTACCATTCAACGAAATATACGAATATTAATACATAAAATTTCGAATGTTGCAGAGTATAAATAGAAACAAACTTACTATACCTAAAATTTATATTTTTGCTGTTTTGGATAGGTATTAAGTACAATTGACATCATTTGTACTATATCAGCTACAGGAAAAGGGACTGCAGAAGGGGCGGTAGCTTAGCTTAACAATGATAGCAAACACCAATCATAAGACGTGGGACGAGTATATTGTGAGCGTGTCCTTCGGCTCCTACTTCCGATTCCGAAAATCTGGTTTTAATTAGATCGGAACCGACGAAGTCATAAGCAGAGTCGGAAGGTTCCGTCGGCTTATGACCTTGCTTACGACTCCAGGTTTTTATTTTCATTAGGTCAGAGGCGCTTTTACGACTCCGCGTATAACTCCTTCGCCATTAATCCAGCATTAAAACGCTCGAAACATCAGCATCGGCTTCGGCTGTTTCCGGTCACCAGTTCGCCAACGAAGTCATGATGTTAACATTACAGGGAGGATCTTGCAAATGCGATGTCGGGCCGAATGTGTGAGTTAACATCCCCACCGAAAGGGTCAAATCAGGATCAGTGATGATGTTGATGAAGGCTTCTCTAACCTGATTGGTACGTACGATTCGAACGGACGTTTCCTTCACTGACTTACCCTCTATAAGAACCATTCGTTGCGTTTTTAACTTTTTTGCCAATTCCCATATCGCGCCAACCACAATAAACACTAATAACAACACAGAAGAGGTGACCATCAGAGATTTGTATGAGGAGCTTTTACTGTCAACCAAGCCAGTTGATCTCTCAACAGCCAGTGGTATAGACGACTCCTACAAATGAAGAGAATACTTGCGTTATTCTTTGTTATATATTCTAGTATAATCGTTCCAGCAACCCCTCCGTCTTACCCTTTTAAAAAACTATTTTATAGGGGTAACACAGTTTTTGGTTAACCTCAAAGTTGATATCTTGGCCAACAAATAAGGACAGAGGCAACTGATCGGAATTAGGCGTTTGCAGAACTTAATCACTACCCTGCCCTTCGATCTTCCCAGATAAGTCGGGAAGAGGAAGACCCCTTCCTCTTCCTGACTTATTTAGGAAGATCGAAGGGCCTCTGCTCGCAGGGTACTTAATCACGTGCTCAGATATCAATTAGCAACTACTCGCTGGCAAGCCATCCAGCGTCCATTCAGATCACAAAGCTGTGAGTGCCTTCGGGCATCCTGGGTTAATTCAAAGGTCTTTAAGGTCTTTTAGTCCAGTCATTTCGGTTAGTTTTCAACAGAATAATTAAACTAGGAATCATTCGCTTAACCTCACTCAACACTTTGTGAACCGAATGAAGGTTTGGATGGCATGCCATTCAGTGAATCGTTGCTAAGTGGTATTCAAGCACGTGACCAAGTTTTGCAATGGGCCTATACACATAACAAGTAAGAATTCCTCCTGGTCGGAAATTTCGACAAGAAGGCAGCTCGGCTGAGCTGTTAGCCCAGCTCTGGAGCTAGAATCATCTGCAATCCGAAGGCCCTGAGCTCAATGCCCGCCCTGGCCACTAACTGGATTTGTTATCATCGGGTAGTCCCGAGTTCGTCTCCTCAGCCGCGCTTGTAAATAGCCAGCTGTTTTAAGTTTGGCCGGTTAAGGTTCTTAACCTTTTATGTTCATCTCAAATATTCATTTCTGTCGTATTTGTGGGCAGCATACAATGAAAAATACTGGGTCAAAAGTAATTGTGCTACTTTTGCTATTAAATCATTATTGGCTAATAGCTTGCCTATATAAATGCATCCCCGAGGAGTTTAACTTACGACAACCGAGAACATTTCGCAGTCGTCCCAGAACAGCACTTTATATCGCAACCTAGTGCAGAATACCTCCCCCCCCCCGAAAAAAACACCATTATCCAAACATTTTCTCATTTTTTGAGAAATTTTTGGGCACTTATTAATATTATAACTTAGGCCTTTTTAACAACCGATAACACCCTCCTCGATTAAGGCACTTTTTGGTGTTGTTTTCAACGCTCTTTAAGTATTTCACCAGCGCAATCGGGAAAGACGAATTGGTAATTAATAGTTAGTAGAGGAGGCTGGTTAGGAAAGCCGCCAAACATCAAAGTTGAAAACAATGGTGCGGTAGTTTATATTGGAAGCTCCCTGACCGTGCCAGTCCTTTGTTTTTTGTGCACAAATTGGCCTGGACAAATAATGTCTGAAAAAATTAATGCGATGTTTCTGCGGTCAGGTCCAAAAGCTAACAAAAACATATTAATAACAAATTAAAGAGTCTAACGGGTTTCATAACCATCCAAATCCTCTTCTATGGGCAATACAAACAGGCATGTAGTCTTTCTTCTCACCTCCACGAAGTCAACGTGTTTTTCCACCGTCTGAAATATTTTCTTACGATGACTTTGCACGTAACGTCCAAAACACTGCATAAGCTTTCTTGACTGCCCACCTAAAACCACTCCATATGCTGTGGAATAGTCGTAGATATCTATGATTCGAAGCGAAGGTTTTTCAAACAGGTCCTTTCTTCTCCCCAGCACATAAGTGTCTATTAAGGCTCCTGTGACGTCACCTTTCACGAGGGCTTCTGAGATTTCGGTGTAGGTGGTAAACTGTTTGTCTTAAAGAGGAAACATAAAATACAGTTGCAACGAGAAAACATTGAAAACGCAGTACGCCAAACATCAGTCTGATATCGACCAAGACTCAAGAAATAAAGGTGATGTTACACGGGATGATTCGCAAGAACGATTTTTAGTTCCTGCATGTTTAAAGATATGTTACAATGGACAATTTACAAAGAACATTTTTTTTGCGCAACACAAATTTGCACTGTATATGTTATGATTATGATAATGATAGTAAAGAAAGAAACGCCAAGGTAGCTATGAAGACTTGAAGAAAACCACAAGCGAAACACTGAGACAATATCCCGGGGGTTACTCCTGGGAATTCTTGGTGGGGGTGTGCGGCGTGTGCCGCCCTGTTCTCCAAATACTGACATTCACACCCGTTTTCAGACCTGGGCTCTAAGATTCATACCCGTTTTCCGACCTAGTCCCAAAGGTTTAAAAGTTGGATAGCGCTATTCACCGGATAAATCACTGTCCAGCAGATGAGAATTAGGGAAACCAATTGCACTATCCAGTGGATAGAGATTTATCCGGTGGATAGCGCTATCCACCTTTTGAACAACTGGGACCTGGCCTCTAAGAAATTACGTCATCATTACTTAAATTAGATGAGCAAGAAAATAGGAACTTGCATATTTCTCTTTCTTTGTCAATCATTTGGAATTGAAATGGTAAATATGTTCATACATTCCCTTAGTTCCCTCGTAACCATACCCGATTCCAGACCAAAATGGGCAAAGTCTATACCCGTTTTTAGACCAAAACGGCGCAAAAACCCTACCCTTTGGGGTGGCACACATCTATATGGCTTATATAAGTAAGTATTCCCCCGGGGAAAATATCAACTACATTATCACCTTGGATTTTCTTCTGTAGAGTTGTTTTATCCTTACATAGTAAACTATCATTTTCTGTCTTAACAGCATAATTTATACCACTCCACGAAGTGATTTTTCTTTTACACTCGGCGGCAGACCGATTGAGAAGTTGGCTCCGATTACTGACATCGGTAGATTTTTTCTCGTACTTTCCCCCCGTTTTTGCAGGGTAATGTTGGTACTTACCAGTATTAAATCTTGCATTTCGTCTAAGTCCAAAACGATATTCAAATGAATCTTGAATCGCTGCAGTCTTTGAGGAAAGGAAAAAATAACCATTTACCGTGTTGTTACCATAAAATCCGCACTCACAGTAAATCGTCGAGTACTAGTATAATTACTGTAACTTCGAATTCTAGCATTTAAGAGCAGATGAAAAACTGCGAAAATTTCTTTACGTTACAGCAAAGAGCCCAGAAAGGTGACCTCCTTTAATTAACTCACATTCTTTCATGCAGACATAAACCAATCACAAGACGAGGACAGCTTCCACCTTGCTTCTGATTGGATTAAATTTGTACGAAAAAAATCTGAATTATTTAAAAGCGGTCACACTTTTGGGAACCTTGCTGTAATACTCTTAGGCTATGTTCACATATACAGTGTGAACAGCACAACAGAGAACTGGAACAAGGTCGGTCACAATCGAAAATCGTGACCGAACTGTTGGCCGGGAGGGTTTGGTGCACTAAATCCCAGTCCTCAATCTTACAATACAATAGAGCGTTTTCACTCACGTGGCCAGCATCTATGCAAAGTTATTGGAACGAAAGAAAGCGTTTAAATAAGAAAAGAGTTCAACTCCCACAAGACTGGTTTGGGACACCAACATGGCCGCCGTTTCATTGTTTTGAGACACCAATATGGCCCCGTGACGTCATGTGAAAACACTCTATACGGTACAATACAAAACATATTATATACATACTGAGAAATACTCACCAAAAAGCTATGTCGTAAATTTTCGTAAGCAAATTAGCTCGACTTACTTCGGTTTTTTGCGGTGGAATAGATTACCACCGTGGAGGCAAAGAAAAAAAAGGGGTTAAGTTGTGTTTAGTGGTAGAAGTAGCTTGTTTCCTTCGCTTCTAGGGCTAACAACAGGCAGGAAGCCTCCGTTTGTATTACCTTACTCCCGTAAAGTTTGAAATCCGCATCCAGTGATTGTGATACCAGAGATAGCGTTACTATAGCGACGAAACTTCCTTGAATAATAAGACCAGTTATTGTCCAAATACCGGTTAAAACTCGAGCCACGGGAGTTACGGCGAATTTATCCCCATATCTGCAAATATAAAGACAGAAATAAGTGATTGAATAAATGATTAACAAACATATTTAGCAAAAAATAAGCTCTAAAGACCGGAAGTCTCTAGATCAACTAATGAAGGCCAGCCAAAAATCAAAACAATGAATGTATGTCGATTATTTTTTCTGGGTTCTGTTTATCAACTTCAGGCACGTTTGAGGAGAGTGACAGGGGTGGGTAACCTGTTCCGGGCTCCAAAAAAGAGCATTCCCTAGTCCAGGCTAAGGGTAGGGGATAACAGGGAGCGATGAATTTATTTTGCTGAATCGCAATTCAGCGATTAAGCAAAGAGGAAGAAAGAAGAAAAAGCGGATTTGATTGACTTAATGTTCATGGAAAGGAGCAATGCTTGCCTTGCACGAAGGGTGGATTGATGTTATTTAGTACTGTGTTTGATCAATGCTTATGCAGTGTAACATTCATGATTAATAATATTGTTGATTTTTTTAAATTTTTTTTTTGGAGGAAAAAATAGGTGGGGACAAAGTTATATAATTTGGAGAAGGGTTCAACAATTTTCTTACTCAATAAAGGATTCATGATTTATGAATTCTCTATCCATTCAAGATCCCGAAAATACTGAGTATGATATGCCAGCGCGCCATAAGTGAGAATAAACTACAACTGAATTTCTACTGGAACAAACCTAGACTTGCCACAAGTCGACCTCACTGGTTTTAAAGCGAGCGGAGCGAGCTTTTCAGGCCGCGAAGCGGCCGAGCAAGCGACGAAGTCGCGAGAGGTGCCGCACCACATCAAATCGGACGAAGGACTTTTTTGAAAGTCTAGAACAAACCCTGAAAAGTTTATCACTTACCCAACCGTAGTCATGGTAACAAACGCCCACCAGAATCCCTCCATCGGACCTCTTATTATAGAGCGTGGAAATTGACTTTGATTTGCTTTGCTGTCCTAAAACAATGAAATGTGAACAGAAGAGTTTATTTTGAGGAGTTTCTAAGGGCAAGGTCAAACACACCACTGTGAAAAATGAGTTAACGCCAATGAGCAAAGTCTATTGTTCTCTCCCACTGGCAATTCCGTTTGTATCCTAGTTTGTACGAAGCTTGGGCTCGGGTCATAGAGAAGGTAATTTGCATTATTGTTGTGGAGAGAAGATTGTGGGAAAGTTTGTATTGAATTGGGCATTCAGGGAACCGAGCGAGTTTATAAGCAATATTAGCATTGACTAGTTTTACAATATACCTTTTTATTTGTTCTTAAAGTAAGAGGTCTATCTATAGTTATAAACGATTTTTCGCTGAGGAAACATTGCCCCCACCTAGGTTTCCTGAAAATCAAACAAATAGCTTTGTGTAAATTTACCAGACACAGGTGTTATCTAAGATTTACTTAAGCGTTGTAAGTTGAGTGGTGCAACAGAAACCGCTCAATGCGCGCTTGTGTCTACTGCGCTCGTCTTGTTTCGGAAGAAGAACTTGTTATCTCCGGAACATTACTTACCAAAATCCACATAAGAAATCCAGCTATCAAAGAGGTAACAAACACAATCAAAACAGCTGGCCAGCAGTTTATTAGTGTCTTATTCAGCGCTGCAGAGGGAGCAAATCCCCCTGTGTTGACGATATAAGCCACGCCTGGGGTCTGTATCAGCGGCCAATAACCAAAATCTACACCGAATCTAAGAAGTAAATTAGACTCATTACAAAGGTATCGCCATAAGAGAGAGGGGCATTAGACTATATATCGAGTGAAGAAGTTAAAAGAGTAATTTTACTTTTACCTGATACTTTATCGGTCTGGAGTTCAACAAGAGAAAGGAGAAAGGTTATGACTAGTATGTTCACAGACCCTCTATTTTGTCTTAAGAGATCGTCGAGGCCGCGTATGAAAACAAAGCCGCGGTGGATTTATTGACTTTAAGAGCAATAGGGTAGGGGTGGGGAAAATACACGGATGTCTCTTTCTTTTTCTTTTTCGCACTCAGCCCTTGTTCTTACGCTCTGTCCACGCTATCGCGCTGTCGTTTTGCTGGCCTGCTCGCCGATTTTCGAATAGAAAAAGAGAACAACGTCTGTGTGCAGGCTAGGTTAAGACGGAGTCATCCCAGACCGTCTGAAGCCCCAATTTCAAAATTAACAAACTCTTAATGACTGCTCCCCGTGGAATAAAGTCAACTTTGTTTCCCTTGAATCTCACAAACGTTTTTCCCTAGGGACCAGCCGAAAAATAATTTGTCATGAAGCCCTTGGTTAAAAAACTTCTATGTGTTTGCATTTCTGAAAGCAAATCTCAAGAAGCTGTAAACATTTGCGCATAATCCTCTGACGTCATGGATTTGGAATGTTTCCCGCTCAGTAACGTTCGGTGGGAAACAGAACATTTCCCTTGCCTCAGCAACTTAGAATTCTCCAAAAGCATGTGAAGAAATTAATTAAATATAATTTGCATACTTGACTTGACCAGTGAAACCTGGAATAGGAAAACTGAAGTCCGTCTTATGCGAGATGCTCTCTCTAAGATCTGAATCACTCGACTTCTGGGACGGCTGATCATTTCCATCCATTTTAAAATTCACAAGAGACTGCCCATGGCTTTTGCATGTTTCACAACACGTGATAGCCATGTCATGTATGATTCCAGGAAGTATTCCACCTGGGTGGGCAGCGTCCTCATTGCTCATGTTGCTGTTGCTGTCGACGTAGGGCGGGAACATGCGCCAGTTTGTATAAAGATGCTTTTCACAGCGGCAAGTGTCTTCGAGAAAAAGTTTACAAACAATTAAATTAGTTGATAAATCAATGGCTCACATAAGTCTCTTCTGTTTTTTGTTTTCTTTGAGAAGAGAGCGGGGTCGAGTGGTTTGAAAAATCCATACGTACCGCGTTCAAGCCGAGATTAATTTAAATGAGCAGGTTGGGATTCCTGCTTTTGTTATGGTCTAAAAGTCAAAGCTGTAAGGATCATTTTCTTGCGTTAAAATGATAAATCGCATTGGCAATAAAGTTTGACAACGTTATAAATTCAAGAATGCCTGCTTCTATTTCTGTTTCTGTCGAGATTAATCCTCACTTGTCGCTTAAACTTTGTAAGAGAGCAGCTTAAACTGTGCAAGAAATAAAAAATGTTGAAAATATATCGCCATTTATGTCTCCAAAGAGAAGTTTATTGCTTTCAGAATGTCTTGCAAAGAACGCTTAGCATCGCTTAACGCATAGCCCCTTTACTGTAGGGGACTTGCTTCAGTTTGCCACAGGAAATTCTCTCTTCTGTTTCCACAACGGTAGTGAAGATGAACAGTAGCAATGGTAAGGGAGATTAAGCAAAGACAAACCAAAGACAAATGAGATCACGAAAGCGCAGAAATGACTGAGAGCACTTTCGGTTCTCAATTTGCCCCTCTGACATTGACATTGGTCAAACCAGGATTGATTTCTACTCGAGCCGTCGTCGCTACAGTCGCTTTGACTCTGCTAAATCTGCCTATTCTAACATATGTCAAGAATATCGCTCTTGAACCGGGCTGGGGCCGGGTCTGGGGTCTTAAGAATCAAAGGATTCTAATACAGTAGAGTCAGTGAAAACTGCTCGTTAATTATGCCCGTTTTCCGCTGAAATAATTGTTTTTAATTCAAACCTACTGACCTACAAAGGACTAACCTCCATAAGTCATGCTTTCAGGACCATTTCCATTTAGGGTAAACGCTGAAACCCATATGCTGTAGGTACCATACATTTCCAGTTTTTCCAGTAAAACCTGATTGGTATTAGAGTCAACACTGAACTCCTTTATTGGTTTACCCGTCGTAATTTCGTCCCCAGTCTTCGTCAGTCGATAGCGTACTCGGTATCCGGACAAGATGCCAAACTCATTTGAAGGAGGCAATGGCAGCCATTTCACAACAATTGAATGAGTTGTACCCCAGTCTTCAGCCGCCAGTCCTGGCGGAGCAATGGTGGGAACTAAAACACAATATCCAAATGCGGAATGTTGATAAGGCGTTTTGTTAAGAAATTACTCTACGACTGCATAAAAAGAAAGACTCGAGAAAGTGTGAGATCTGAGTAGGAAATCAAGGTTTGCCCAATGACGTCTTTATCAAACAGCTGACCGCACTAAATGTTGGGGCTTATTTCTCCCCATTTTAAAATAGCTGATTATGTCATGCACCCCAACTCGTCCACATAATGATGTCATCATTTCCGATGACGTCAACCCTTAGAGCATTGTGATGTCATCTCTACCCCTTTACCCTGGCGAAGTATTTCCAGAGTACGCTAGTGTGTTTCTTCTTTTATCAGAGCACAGATTCAAACAGCCACACTGTTAACGTTTTATAGTAATCGATAGATTTTTGTTTTTGTTTTGTTCATCATGGCGCTTAGTTGTTACTGCGCTTTTCATATAACACGCGAACTCTAAAATTCAAAAGCCGCCTTCACAATTGCGTTTTTCGCTGCCGTCAGTCATAATTACGATCACAAGAAATGAACCTTGAAACACAGAAACACAAAAAAACGGATCGAAATCGACCAATCACAGACCACAAACCTTGACCTTTTGAACCCACTTAAGCAAAGTTCTGTTTCCTAAGAGGTCCGTGAAGATGATTGACGGCAGCGAAAAACGCAAACGTCAGTTGGTTTTTGAACTTCAGAGTTCGCGTGTCTATGAAAGGTGCAGTAAGAGATTATTCCGGAATGAGAAAGTTATACTGATTAAATGATTGTCCTCCTACCTCCCATATCAGTAGCTGCGACTAAATGATAGGCCGGACCATTTCCTCTTATAGTAAAAGCTTGAACGTACACGTCATAGAAAGTGAACTTTGAAAGTGACGTCAAAGTGGCATATGATGCATCTTGGGAAACAGTGACACCACGGGTAGTGAAATTATTAGTGCTGTTGTAAGATATCCTATATCCCCTTATTACACCGCAGCGAAAATCGAGAGGAACTGGTGACCAGTGTACTTTTATCGCTGTCTTGCCCAGTGTTGTAGCGGTTATATCAGAAGGAGGGAGATCTGGAGCTAAAACATATAGAAACGAACGTGCTAAATGCAGACTTCATTTAATAAACAAGGAAATTCCTTTTACTTCCGATTCATACAATGAAGAAATTTTTTATTATTTATTTGTTATCTTTGTTTATCGATGGAGAGTGCTGTCGATAAAAGGCCACAGCTGTCGCAAGGAAACCCCTGCAAGAGTGTGAGTGCATGTTTCAACATCGCCCAGATATGCAAGTTAATTACAGACCTTCCTCTCCATGATCCATTTATTTGGCCTTTTTAGTTAATAAATAACTCAACATTACATCACCGTGGTTGTAAGTTATTTTTGTCCAACCTACGAAGCACTGCATAACGCAGTTTACATTTCAAATGCAAGGCACCAATCTCAAGTCTGCGCCCTGTGTCCGAACACTTTAAAGACACAAGTCACTCGATCGATTGGACCAGTGTAAAGGGAACACTAGTAATCACAAGCGACGACCCGGCAGTGATACGACTTACCTACCCAAATTACAATGCGAATTTGCAGCCTCATCATCGAAACGAGGCTGCAGATAACAAAGAAGATCAATAAAATAGAAATCTGAACGGGTTTTGAAAACTTTGGCCGAACTTTTTGAATTTTGTGGATGTATGATCAATTTTGTTCTGCATGAAAAATCAGTGCACGTTAGTTTTATGGCTCTTCTCCTTCGTGAACCAGCCAACGAAATTGTTTGCCAAAAGGGGTAGAGAAGCTGGAAGTATACGGTTTGTTTCGCAAATTGAATTTTTTCACAAGTATTAAAACAAACTACCTACTTCCTTCATCCGTAAATACATGAAGCACTGTACTTTTTATTCCTTCCCATCTCGTCATTACCACCACATATATGCTGTAATTAGTATACTTGTACAAATCATTCAGCTCAGCATGCGTGGTGTGGGCATCCACTGTAGCGTTCATTTGTACCGAAGGCCTGACAGTGTTGATTGGAGTGTAATAAACCCTGTATCCTCGGTGAAGACCCTGTATGTTTGTGTCATCGGGCGAAATTGGTTGCCAAGCAACATGAATAGAAGTGGAGCTTGTGTTGTACCCGGTGATGTTGGCAGGAGCGATGAGAGGAACTGGACAGGAAAAAAAATGGTAAAAACGAAGTAAGACAAATCTGCGCAGTGAATTCCCATTCAAAAGCGGACAAAATGCAGTTACAGCTAGTGGGGATTTAAAATAAAGGAGGATACGCTAGTTGGGCCCCCACGACCACGCCTCTACTAAGGAGTTCCTGTGTATGGTCGAGAGTACGAATCACGACAATGAATCTTAAGCCTCCTCTTTTAAGCGGGTATGTACTTATGTCCGGCTATCACGGAACTCCCTTAGGAAACAAGACATTTGTTTCTTTAAGCAACAAAAACTTCTCTTGATAGGGGCAAAGAGAGAGAGAGAGAGAGAGAGAGAGAGAGAGAGAGAGTACGTATTAAGTGCACTTTTTACGAACTCAATGCGTGTCATAAGATAACTACATAAACCTGCGGGTTCGACTTTCAGGGGTAAACCGCTCCTGGTGATTAGAGAGGTTATTAGCATCACGTTTACATCAAACGGCAAACGCGAATTTGTACACGTGACCAAGTTTCCTTGTCGCTTACTGTTCATTATTTCTACACATAAATTAGTAGTTTCACGCAATTTTGTATCCATAAAAATTGTTTTGAGCTGTTTTTATCTGCTCATTATATTTTCTATCTTGAAAAATTCTTTACTTGAATCTAATGTTTGCCGTTTGCCTTATACGTGGTGCTTAAACTCTCTAATAAGAAAAAAATGAAAATTCTGCCATGCCGTCCAAACGACTAGACCTTTGCGTGGCTCAGGTGACATCGTAGAAATGACGGTCTGGTCTCCAGTAGGAGTCAATTAGAACTTTCGCGCTAAATATTTTGACAATTACAATAGCAATAGTTTTTTTTTTTATCTTACCGCCTTCACCAGTCCTTGCTGGAAGTCTGGCACTATAGGGCCCATTCCCCTTTGAAGTGAAAGCACACATTTTGACCGAGTAATTCGTCCACACCTCTAAGTCCTGGAACTGGTATGATAATTGGTTGAAGTTCATCACAGTCACATTTCTTAGAGAGTTGCCAACAGCATCGAACAACGAAACACGGTAACCTGAAATGATTCCATTTTGGTCTCCGACGATCATAGGTTGCCAGAGCACGTCAAGGGCCGTGCTTGAATTAGCTAGTGTTGTTATGTTTGGTGGTGCACTGCTAGGAACTAGAAACAAAAATGTTAGAAATTATATGTTGTTTGTTACGATCTTGAAGACTCGTTTGGTTAGAAAACTTAAGTGATACTATTTTGACCGCTGAATTGAACAATGGGTCCCTCAAAACATTAAGACCTACACTTTTCAGTTATGCTTTACTTTGGTATCAAACTTACAGGTTCCCTTATCTCAACGCCTGGAACGGGCAAAGCTGCCCCCAATACTTTAAACGGACTCGTTTGTCTCAGTCTTTTTAGCTAAAGGTCTGTAGTCTGACACTTACCTAGTCCCTAGGCCCCATTATTCCGCGCGGCGACGCGGTTAATGCGTTTCGGATCACGTGGTCCGAGCGAAATGACCAAGAAGACCCGGGAAAACCCCGCACAGGGGCTAGGTAAGTCTGACACGTAGCTTTCTTTTTAAAATGGGTAAGATTAGGTTTAGTAAACGACGGGACTGTATTAATATGGAGCTTCGAGTTTAATAAGTGATCGAACAATTTTTGCAAGGATCACTTGGACAAACAGCAGCGAGCAAAAGCCTGATCTTGGTGTACATCAGAATCCGCAATATAGAATAACAGTTAAAATTGAACCGATAAGCCTTGCCTTAAAATTTAATTGTTTCAATAATTTACATAGTTGCACGTTTTTGTGGGATAGTTTTTGTTCATAACCTTAACTTAGTAATAAGAACGTCACAAAATGATGGAAGAATTAAGACTGGAAGCTTACCATCTTCGTCTGTCCAACATCTAACCTCTGACTGGATACCATCTCCTTTTCTCGTAAAAGCGCTGATCAAAATCCTATACTCGGAAAACTTCAAAAGATTTTCTATGACAACTGAATGCACAGTGCCATGCAACGTTACTATGGTAACACTTCTCTTTGATCTGAGCACTCTGTGATACTCCACGTGATATCCCAACAACACGCCGTGAGTTTGGTCAGCGGGAAAAGGCTGCCAAAGTACCCGTAGCTTGGTAGAGCTTATATTGTAAGCAGTGACGCCCACAGGGGAGGTACTGGGAACTAAAAAAAGTTGACAGAGATAGGCTATTTAGCTCAATTTTCTTTTAACAAGATAACATTACATACTTGGTACTTAATGAAAATTTTAATGTTTCTAAGATTAAAAAAGTGTTTTCCAAAGTTAAACCTGCTTGTGATCTGGCGGTTTTAATATTGAATTTGTCTTGATGAAGTCAAATAACAATTATGGGCATCCCCTTATTGTCACTGGCTTAGAAAAATGCAAGCTTACAAGCTTAACTTTGTCTCTAGGATGCTTTTTCCTACCCCGCAAACACAGTCGTCGACTCTCTGTCTTTTCTCAACGGTAGGGACGTTTCGCAGGTGAGACGACGTGTCCTTTGCGAAACGCCTCTATAGCGACGAGAAGAGAGAAGAGACGGGTGTATTCTCATTCTAGCTTTTACCCATCAAATTGAAAGGAAAAGCGCCTCAGGGACGAGGTTGGGTGCTGGCTCTCATGCGTAGAACGTATTAGGACGAGCAATATCCAGTATATATCTCGACTGTGGAAATTTACAATGAGTTACGCACTGGAAAATCAATGATAACTATACAAAATTGTCACCTGCTAAGTCTCCTTAAATGCCGTTATTCCATAGCTCTTTTAAGCGTCTTCGAGCTGATTTCAAAAAAGGCCGTCGTTCGTTTTTTCCACTTTCTAATCAAACCAAGGAAGTTATAAAATATGTCCATGAAACATTGAAAAAGGAGGAACTTACCGTCCTCATCCGTGGAAACGATAACCGCGTCGGAGTTAGGACCTGCTACAACGGTCACTGCTGCCACCCAAACAGAGTACACCGTGAATTTCTTTAAAGATGAAATAGTCACAGATAAAGAAGTATTTGCAACCATAATCGTCTTCGGATGAGAGCTCTGTGAGGCTTCGCGCAGCATCACGCGATACGACTGAAGAATACCATTCAGTAAGTCGTCTGGAACCCGTGACCACGTGACTATGATAGAGGTGGAGCTAAGGTTGTGTGCACTTACACTTCCTGGAGCAGCACTTGGAGCTAGGAATCCAAAGCATACTTTTATGAGAAGCCGTGAAGGTCTTTTTGACTTACAAAGCGGTTTTTTCCATCCCACTCAACTCGTGGTACCATAAAATTAATAAAGATAAAATGACGGACCATCATACGTTTTTGGGAAACTGCCCACCTACCCCTCCCCTAAGCCAACATTAACACTTACTTCTCACTTAGGGCAAAATGTTGGCTTAAGGGAGGGGTAGGTGGGCAGTTTTCCAGAAACGTATGGGAGGGACTTCTACAACTGTAATCCTGTTTTTAAATTGTCGTCCCTTTGAGTTTCAGTTTGATAGCCTTGTCGAATTTTAACAGTGCATATGACTTTCTTTTTTTTGTTTTCCAGGTCTTGATATGAGCACCCTGGCATCCTACCTACCTCTCGGTAAAGTAGAAGCGAGCACCTCTTCACTCCAAATAGTTTCACCACCATCTCTCATCAAGCCTACTTTGATTTCGTAAGTTGTCATTCCAGGAAGATTGGCAATATACGTTTCCGCGGCACTGATCTGGAATACAGCCTTGTTCAAGGGTTGGCCACTGTTGACCTTAGTGTACGTCACGTTGTAACCAGTAACCAAACCTCCCATTACCGGGCTCCAATGGACATGAATAGACGAAGAGTTTACTGCGACAGCACTAACATCCTTTACAGCTAAAGCAATTGAAGAAAGCCGCTTGCAGTTAGATTATAGCCTGTGTGGCAGGTGTCGGAAAGGGGATAAGGGAAAATTAAGGCAGAAATATGAAGGCCGCGTGCGCATTTCGTTAATTCTCGAACCTTAAAGGGGCTATTTCAAGCTATTTGCTATCTTTCTAAGAAAGAATTTAAAAAATGAACGTCCAGTTTTGTTTTTAGGACTATATTTAGGCATTGAAACTGTTTTAGAAAAATGGTACGCTTAAAGCATAATTTGGATGAATCTCTCTGTGTTTTACGGATGGACAAGCATGAGCGCCAAAGAGATGTCATGATACAAAAGACTGAAGACACTGTATGTAGTATAACCACCTTCTCCTGAACCAACAAAAGATTCGGCAGAATAATCACAGAAACATCCAAACAAATTTGATTCCGACACGTTTTCGCGAGCGTCGTATCGTTGCCGCAATAACTAACAGGATAGGTTCAACTAGGAGAGACTTTTCGTGGATACATAAAATCTTTCTACATTCCTCACGAATCCGGAAAAATCTTCTCTTGGCTAAACCTAGAAACAGAAAAACAAATTCTACTTATAGCATTAGTTAACGTTAAAACTAACTATAATGAATTTAGTTTGTATTTTTTACCTCCACAAAACGTTTCCATTGTAACGGCTTCACTTAGCTTTCCATAACCCTCCAGAGAAAACGCTCGAACTTTGAAACTATAAAACTCGCATTCTTCTAAAGTCAAATGGACCAGGGCTTGTGTTATGTTGCCATCTATTTCCGTGCTCAATATGTAATCCTCAGTCACAGAGCTTGCTTTGTACAACACTTGATATCCTTGGAAAGAACCATAATGTGGAATGTCTTCGGCGAATTCCCAGTTCAAGTAAATGGTGGTGTTGTTTATAGGGGTAATATTGGCGCTTAGAGACTTGCCATAAACTGAAAAAAAGATTTTGTTCCTTGTAAGGCGATCCGACAGTGGCTGTCATGTTATAAATACAAACTATCGTGACCATCAAAGATGGATGGATGGATGGGTAGATTAAATGAGCACACAGTGCGCCTTGTCTTCCAAGATACGACCTGATTTATATTGAAGAAGGAATTTTTCCTAATAGTCTGCCGAAGGCTTCGTTTTTCAGTTTGCCTGGGCACTACTGTATTAGGATTTGGGCAAGCGGGGTTTAGATTCCCAAGGTGAAATTGTTCCTATTCGCCACTTAAGAAAAAAACATAATAATCTTTCTGTCCACCCCAAAATTTTGCATAACCATTGTTTTCAGTTTTTCTTGAGAATCGTTCCAAGAGAAACTGAAAACAATGGTTATACAAAATATTTTTTTGGGGACAAAAAGATTATCAGGGTATTTTCTAAAGTGGCGAATAGGGTTTCCAAATTCAGAAAAAACACATATATGGGAGGGTGAAGACGAATCCGGTACGTTCCCGCCAACATTAAATTTTGCAGCTACTGCTCGTTATAGAGTACTAAGTGTGACACCATAAAAAATTAAATTTGTGAAATTATAGAATTTGTCAGCATATTCTAAAAGAACAACATCCAAGAGGCCTACTTGCCAAAAACTAGCACTGTGAGGCAAACGGTCTCTGAGATATTAGCCCAGTTATGCTATGATGACGCAATACAAATCCTTCTAAATTTGACTTGGGTCTAAAACTTTAGACAATGCTAGTTTTTGGCAAGTAAGCCTCTTGGATGTTGTTCTTTCAGAATATCTTGACAAATCCCATAATTTCAAAAATTTAATTTTTTTTGCGTCATCACTTTAGAACGCTATTGCTGCCTTTATTTGATAAGCAACGATTGGATGCTATGGTAACGGTTTGATTGACGTCGAAAAATAACCCAAAATCCTGAAACGTTTTTGACAACGTAGGTCGCGTGTTATCCGAAACAGCTGTAATACCAGTCATTTTCCAACAATTGACACCCCTTTTTTTCTTAACTGCCTGTTCTTGAAAGGGAAGGAAGATAAACCAGGAATCAGAGAAAAGTTTTTGACTCCGGCGAGGATTGAACTCGCGATCTCTGAATTTGATCTACCAGCGCTAACCAACTGAGCTACGAGGCCAATCAGAAGCAGATCGCGAGCATTTATAGGCGGATTCATCGTGACGTCATTGTTGACATTTTTGCTCATTAGCATACGAGTTAACCTATCAATAAAGGTTGCTTTGGGCATTGGGAAGCTATTGTTTAGTGGTCATTGCATTGTTCCAATTGCCAAAATGCCCAATGTCCAATTATCAATGAGCAATTACAAAAGCCACCTTTTTTGATTTAGCTGTATACCAGTTAGGTTAAGAAATTAAAAGAGCTGGTCAATTTACGCAGTTTGTGCAAGTTTCAGCTCTTTGCAATCAGTAACAAAGAAAATGGCAGAAATTAAAAACTGCAAAATTACTGTGTGGCAAAAAGTTAATAAGCTCATACATTCTTTGTAAATTTGTGGGTTTTTCAAAGACAATTTCTCCGAAACTATTTGGTATATCGGGCTCAAATCTTCAGAGATAACTGAAATTGTTATGCTCTTTCAATATTTAGAAACTTCATCAGATAATGATAAGCCTATGCTAATGAGGCAAAAAAAAGTCAACAAGGATTCGCCTTTAGTTGCGGCAGTGTATATTTGAAATTTATAATTATATTAATACCCCGGGGAGCTACTGCCATATATGGACTATATAGGTATGTGCCGCTGTGAAGCGTATGGTTTTCTCTGGGATAGGGTATATAAGTCAGAGCGTTTGGGTCTAGAATAGGGTATCATTTCCAGTAAACTCATCAATTGGTTGAAGATTTTAGTCTAGACTAGGGAACCGGGAATTGCCACTCAAATATATTTAAAAACGTCAAATCGGCAAGTTTAAATGTACGCAACTCAGCTTAAAAGCCACTCGAGGATAGGGGGGATTTAGGGAGTTTAATTTAGTTATAGGGTAGCAGCATTGAGCTGAACTAGCTCTGGTATGAGCTAAGCCGGGTTCCTGGGTCCCAGTGGCATATCCCTACCCAAAAAGTCATGACGGTCCCCCCTCGGGATTAATACAGTATAGTCCTATGCCCATGCCAAGCCCGTACTACTCCACCACTGGAAACGAGACACGAATACCCATATCCTAAACAATGTAACAAGATCTTTGTCACTACTTATTGACAACAGTCAAATTGCATGTTTTCAACAGGCAAAAAACGGCTCCAGGTTCTGTCAGGCCTTACCATTTATTGGTTCAACAATCAACAACTGAATAGTTAAATCACCAAAGTTGTTCTCTCCCCCTTGGGAAACTGTTTGGTTTACAACTTTAACTAGTGATGAGATCATTTTGTAGTCAGCGTCATTGAAAATTATGCTGAAGTTTGATATAACACTCCCTTGCCTAAAAACAATGACACGCGTGAGTATTTCTTTTTTGTAATAGTTGTTGGCTTCACATTAGAGCTTCAGTTATAATGTAAGTGTACTTGGAACCTTTTTTGAGGGTGAAGGAGTGAAAGGTACCTTACTACTTAAGCTTTACTTGGTGACCATGGAAACGATCGTAGTTCAAACAAGCTGATGTTCACCGCAAAGTATGGGCGACACCACACTTGAGAACACACTTGACCAATAAGAAACGGAAACCATGTGCACGATGTGCACGTGCTGCGGTTCCAAGATTTTAATGAACGGAGAGATTGACAGCTTTTACTTCAAGTGATATACTTTGTCAACAAGTGTAAAACCATGTTCTCTACAGAGCGACCTAAGATCTCCAAGTGCACTTGCATCAAGGGCTTACTTTAAACCAACTTTGCTTCTAGCGTGAAGCCAACAAGTAGCGTGGAGAACAGGATTGCCAAAGATTGAATTCGACAACTTTCATTCATTTACTCTCAAATGCAACTGTCTTGTTACATCACGTGCCATGACGCGTGCTGGGCAATACGGGGTTTACGAAACCACGACGAGATGGCAACCGCAACGTCAAAAACAGCAACAGGTTTAGCCCATTGGCGACCGCCAGCTAGTAGCCCAATCCTCGTTTTTGGCCCGGTTTTCGGCCAATTAGCAAGGTAAAGGTTAAAATGAGATTGGCAATATTCCTGCTAATTGGATGTAATGAAATGGTTTTCCGTTTTTTGCGCATGCGGCATAAGCCAACATTTGGACTTTTTGTGCGAATCTATTTCGATCTTTCTTTCTCTGCCCTTCTTTTTTATATACAGTCTTGTTGACCACTTTATCGCCTTTCTTTTGCACGGAATTCTAGCCGGCCAACTTTCCAGGAAAGGGATAAATTTCATGGCAGTGGATTTTTTTTTCCCAAAATGTTACTTGGCTTTTTGTGTGTAACTCTGTCAGGATTGGTCAAAATTTCCAAAATGGGGTACCAGTGGAAAGATCTGTCCATGCTAAATTCACCGCCCACCAACTCAATAGCTTAAACTGAAAGCTAAATAGAACTAGGAAGGAAAGTATGCATCGCTAAATATGGACGAAAACGACCACAGCTGTCGGCAAAGAGTAAATAGTGCATGGTCAGAGAGCTCCCAACAAAAACTGCTATACCGTTGTTTTCTTCTTTGATTTTTGCCGGCTTTCAAAAACTGTCTCCCCTAACAGCGGTGGTTTAATGAGCAAAACAACAACTCTGCACGTGCATCACACTTATCTTTTTTGCTTTCACGGCGTTAGTACTACGTGAAATTTCCTAACCCAATGTTTCATGGGGAACGTAAACACTCGAAGACAAATTATCATTTCCCTTTTTAAACTTGGGTAGGCCCCTAACAATTCAGGACGAGAAAATTTACCAAGGCATGACGCGCACTGACCTATTAGAATAGACTGTCCCATGCTAAAACAGATGCTGAAATCAGGGCTGCTAATGACCAATCAGATTAGAGAATTTTGCCGCAGTTATTAATGTAACTAAATGTTCGGGTTTCTTTATTAGAATTAGTAGTTGATACATACCAGAACTTGTGTTCAGATATTTTTTCAACAAAAAAAGCCTTCTTGACATTGCTGTAAACGTTCCACACCTACAAAAGCAACAGGGTAAATGTAGAAAAGTTAAAGAAAGAAATAGGAAGAAAAGGCAGTAAGCATCACGTCATGGTTATAAATTCGCACACGGATTGTTTTTGCAGTGCTTTCAGGGCTTGTTGTCATTGGCTATTTTTTTTGGGGGGGGGGGGTGGGGGGAGATTGTCCCAACCGGAAATAGTCCATTTTTGATTTTGACATAAACGAGAAGCACCTAGGACACATTTTTTACAGGGTCAACCTACACCTGAAGTGAATATTTTGACAAATTCCGGCAAGAAGAAATCCTGCTTCCTGCCAATATTTGTTAACGTTTTACTTTAGATCAAGACTAACCTTGTATCAATGTCGTATTTGTGTCTGTACTCAGCGATAATGGACTATTGCGACAAACTTTAACGCGCGTCGTGTTTACCATGTTTGAGAGAGTAGGCAAATGAAATTTGCTATCTAATAGTTTCGGACAAGAACAATTTTGTACTCAAATTAAAGCAGAAATGGGCCATTTTTATACTTGTGAAGGTAAAACCACAACGACAAATCAGTAATAGACCTGGGTCAGTAAGATCTTGAGTATCAACCGAAATATCGGGCAAATATAATTCACCACTTAATTTTTGTTTTCTTTCTTTTCTATCACTCTTCTTGCCGTAAGGATCAGTTTACTGTTTTTAAGTTTAAAATTTGGTATTTCTATACTCTAGCTTTCAGCCAAACTTTTTAAAGGTGTTGGAATAAGCACTTTAAAAAGAGCTTAACCAGGATTCAAATCTGACTTGCTTCTACCGAACACAATGCCTGCCCTATTCAGTTTACTTAGTCAAGCCACCGGAGGGTGAATTATTGGTAAATTACTGATGATTTGCCCTGGGAGTACTACACATAATGGCCTATACGGGGAGGTTCCGCCCGAAAGGGGTACCTTTTTAAGAGATAGGCGTATGAAGGGAGTAGGGATCTCACTAAATAAAGTGCATAAAAGGCTAGGGAAATCTGTCATTTTGGTCTTTCAAAAGGCCAAAAAACACTAACAGATACATTTTATGACTGTGAAAATGTCGAGGAGACGTTCATATTTTAAAACAGCGCATTGACAGCGGTCAAAAGGGATGCAAAGTTCTTAACTAGGTATTTGAAAGGGGTACCATTTGTCAATAGGACATCAAAAATGGGATATAAAAGGATAAGGGGTTAGACCACTGGGCGGTGCCTCGCCGTACAAAACGTTGTTGAGTACCCCCGGGGATTTAATTACCAAAGAAACTGATAAACATAATAAATGTGAATAGATGAAATCATATTTCAATTTAGAATAATGCACGTAAACGGTAAATTTTATCCCTTCGTTAATGCAAATTAATACTACCTCCTAAGCATATACTTTCAAGCAAATTCTCGAGGGAGCAGAGATGGACGAAGAGCTCTATTTTCCTTCCCTCCGGCCCAACCTCGTTTTGCGAGAGCTTACTCGCAGGATATTGGTCAGCAATTCACAACAAATCTTACGAAGGTGTAAAACTCACCCCTTTATTTATCCTCCGACGCAACTGATGGAAATTGTCGCTAGATTCGGTTTGCAACTGTTGATCCCAGTTTTCACCCAGAAGCAAAGCAGTCAACTTGAACTCTAAATGTTGCCCCATTCGAGGATCTTCAGCAAAATTAAAACAATGAGAGAATATTTAGTTGTTAATAGTTATTAATTAACCTGTAAATTAATAAATCTCCATTCACGAATCCCACCGTCTTTGCACGTGCGTGGAGACAGATAACATGACTTAACCATGTCACGTGGTCTCTCAAGGGGCAAGCAGCTGACCAAATAGGCCCATTAAAGTAAACGCTAAAGAATTTGTATCAAGTTCAAGACAACGATCGATTCCGACTTTTCTTTATCAGATGAAGTGCTATTCTTTGTGTGACTCGTTCGGCACGATCGAGTGCTTAGTGCTCTTTCATTCTTATTATTATTTTATAGAATTATTCTGCCCGAATTAGTCTTTGTTGTTCCCCCTTTACCTCCAAGAATTCAGTATTCATTAGCAGCTCTAATTAGCCGTTTGGCCGGTGGGAGACCACGTAACTTTTTTGTAACTTTATTTGATTTACCAAAAAATACAAATAACGATAAAACAAGACAGTTTCACAAAAGCAAATGAAAGTGGCGAGGAAGCCCAAAAAGAAACCATGAGGCTTATAGACATTGGGCTCCCTCAGAGTAAAAATAAAGTTAACAGTAACAGTAAGGCCAGGATCGAAAGTAAAATACAATGAAGGTAAGTATAAATTAACTAATTACATAGACTGAGTTGACAAAATATAAAGTATGGTACATGTAACGATAAGTATAAAAATAATATCAGACATGTGAAGAAAGATAACTATTTAGTACAAGATTTATAACTAATAATTCATATATATATTTTTTTTCAATTTCGTTTTGAATAAGTGGAGAGAATTAGATTTTTTAATATCATTTTTATAGAGTTATAATAAGTAGGTCCTTGGAAACTGACAGAAAATTTACGAAGGTTTGTTCTACCAAAAGGAAGGTGAAAATCGTTCGCGTATCTAGTGGCATAGCTATGGACTTGTTTGTTTAAAGAAAAATTATTGTTGAACCTTGAAGGCAAAAGAGAATGGTTAAGAGAAAACATAAGTTTACCCAATTCTAGTTGTTGTTACCCAATTCTAGTCACGTGCATAACAAAACACTGCCTTCATCCCAAAAAACTTTACAAGTGTGCAAAGATGGCGGGCTTCGTGAATGAGGGCTTAGCATTACCCATGCTACTACCTTCTGTTTTCATTCGACAACATCTGATCCGGTCGATGCAGTGTAGCTGGCGGCAGCCACGTGTTCGTATCTGGGTGATGTAGTAGTGGTCCTTACATTTAAAGAGACCAAGTTTCCCAACGAAAGAAACGGACTTATCGTAGCATTTGTAGTGATATGGCGAACTTTCGACCTGAGGCTTACAGCACTCGCCGTAATCAAGGAAATCGTTGCTAGCTTGATTGTCTGCACGAAGGTAAAAACCACGAAGAAATTGATATCCATAACAGTCTATAATGCCATTGGGGCTTCTGGAAATAGCAAAACATAAACAAATAAGTTAGAGGAAAAATTTCTCAGGCCAGCACATAGAGCGAGATATTTTCAGAGCATGAAATCGTAGAATTACACCAGAGTTAGCGTTTATTTCAATAGGGACTTTAAGATCCAACTACGCGACGGCGACAAGAACGTCGCTTAAAAAGTGAATTTGCGTTCTTTCAGTCTTTATAGCGATTATTCCTAACCACTTACTTTGTCAAATGTAGGCGAACCCTCCTGAAGCTGAATTTCAAGGGACTATATTCAAGCTCGGAAAGAGAAATTTCGTCGTTGCTTGTTTGCGTCCTCTATAAAACGCGAAATTAGGCATTTTCACGTCGTAGTCGTGCAAAAACGGGAAAGAAATGTACAAAAAAGTGTGATGCACGTGCGAAGTTGTTGTTTTGCTTATTAAACTTATTGTTTTTTTTTACGTTCTCGTTGTCGCCCGCGTCGTTGGATCTTAAAGTCCCTAATTAATAACGAAGAACACGGTATTATGAGTGACCTTTTTCACTCCAGTTATAATAAAATGAATTAAAAAAGACCCTAATAATCATTGTAACGAGGAGATTTGTCAAGGGTAAGCTAAAGCGGCAAGAGGAAACCAGGACTCTAATACTGCTTCTGTCTTTGCTTCTTTTCTCTCGTCAGCCACACTCACTCAGCAGCTCATGCCTAGTCCCTAGCCCTCATTATTCCGCGCGGCCTATGCGTTTAGGGTCATGTGGTACTAGCGAGTTTTTGAGGTCCTCCGGCCGTCCTTCTCAGATACGTCACCGAAATGCATTGACCGAAAAGGCTTGGGAAGGCGCCGTACAGGGATTAGGCAACTGCAGCTTCAACTTAACCACTAACTGCGCCAAATATTTGCAATTTAAAAACCAAAATGTAGCTACTTTCGAAATTGCTGACCATGACAGTTACGAACGCACTTCCTGGTCTAGTGACTTAATCCACTTCCTTTTGCTCACCAAAGTGGTTAAAAAACAAACCTTTAAGGTAAATCATGTCAAGTACAAGAAAACCAATGAAAGTTTGATAACCAAACTCTGGGGGTCTACTCTGAAACACAAGAAGAACTCCGATATACTGTAAAACCCAAGGTCAGCTGTTATCTCAAATGTGTCAACTTTAAGGTCCGAAACTCGAATTCATAAATTAAACCTCGCTCCACGTACTTAAGGAAATACAAGACAATCTTGAATTCTGAATTCCACGCTGTGGATCCCGGAGTCCACGGCAGTGGAACTTTGATTCCAAAATTTCCAAACGTTAGCGATATGCCGGTTCCTAGAGCTGAACACTAGATTCCAAAGCAGAGGATTCCGGATTCACACGCAAAAATCACTTACGGATTCCGAAATCCGGATTACCTTAAACCGCCACAGAACTTGACAACAGTTGGTTATAATGAAGTTCACTGTGAATGTATTAAGGAACAACAAAGATATTACCCATAGTAAGGCTCCTTGTAACATCCCCATTGCTGATACTTGTATATCGCCGGGGACAAACAGCACCAACCTGCTACGTCGCCGTTAAAAAAACTTTGGAGACCATTTAATAATGAATAATCCTCTGGGCATCGCACTTTTGAATTAGAATGTTCTGACCAGTCGGCTACTTTGCAAGTCCATAATGGAGCTAGTAGAAGAACGGGTCAAAAACAAAATAAATCATCATCTTGGCCGAACAAGCTGTTGTAAAGGATTAATCATATTCGAATCAGTCACCATTTTCGTCGAGACCATAGTGCATCTTGTTAACCCCCAAATTTTTTGATCAGTATACGTGTCTGGGAAACTGCCCACCTACTCCTCCCCTAAGCCAACATTTTGCCCTAAGTGAGAAGTAAGTGTTAGTGTTGTTTAGGGGAGGGGTAGGTGGACAGTTTACCAGAAACGTATAATGATCCAAAATTTTACATGACCATTGTATCCAATTTCTCCTGGGTGTTTTACAAAGTGGTCCCAAGAGAGGTCGAGGACAATGGTTGTGCCTTTTTTTTCTTTCTATTTTTTTGGAGGGGGAGGGGGGGGGGGTACACAACATGGACTATGGTCTCGGTGAAGAAAATAGTGAATACGGTCAAAATGAGCTGGGTTTAATCTGGCAATCAGAACAGGATTCGCTCTGACCTTGCCAATGCAGAAGGCAGCCATTAATAGATTAAGTCAAGCCAAGTTACGTTTTCTAGTTACATAATCTATGAATTTTTGTTAGAGTGGTTATTGTTCTCATGATCAGTAAGCTTTATTTGTGAGCCCACGATTCAATAAATAATTGTCAACGGGTCAGTGGTGGTAAGCTGTTTTTTAAAGATATTTTTGGGGATCTTGGCATCTGAACTAACATTGCATTAGAAAAAGCATTACTTTCAAGTTTAGAAGTTCCTCAGTCAAGAGATGAGTTAGATGTTTCTGTTGGTCTCCGCCCGCTTTACTGGATGGGTAAAATTGCACTGACATGAAGCGTGACTTGGCAAGGGTCTTTGCATATTTTTCCCTTCACTTTCCAGATTCTGGACCGCAACCTACAAAACGGTTTTGATTTTGATTTTTGATGGCGTAACACTGAAAACAAGCAATAAGAGCCGTAGTAAATGCGGGGGAAATGTTGAAATTGATGACGGCTTTTGGATCTCTTTTTATATATTTCTTCACACACTAACCTACGCGATATCTGTGATGTCAACATAAGTGAGACCAAAACGGCAAATCAAACCTCTGAGCGTGACGACGAAAAATCGCCGTCTGTTTTATGTGGGAGCCCCCATCAACCACCCCCTAATTAACATGTGGATGGTGAAGATCTTACCTCTTACACAACTGTACATTTCTTCAATCTCATGTGGGCCAAGTTTTCTGTCCCAAACCTTCAAATCATCAAAAACTGCTTCCCCTTTCAAAGACACATCGGTACGCTGTGAAGGGTGTTGAGTTTGTTCTGTACAATTATTGACAGTTAATTCTCTTATTCTTCGACCATTTCTGAAGATTTCTAGGTGAGTTGTACGCCACACGAATACAAAGTGGGACCACAATGACCTCGGAGCGGGAAAAATGGTAGTACAGTTTCTTGACGAAGCTAAAACCCTTACAGCGAGATGTTCTTCGCCTCTTCCTTCCTGCTGAAACAAGTTGAAGGTGAAGACACGGTGGATGTTGTTGCCGATAGTGATGAAATCCTGTCTGACAGTTAAATCGTTTCGATAGACTGTCCAGTGTCTTAACCACAGAGATACCGTAAAACCGCTGCCACAAGATAAAGGATGAGTGAAGCAAGTATCCGTGATTTCGCCTAGGTTTATAACTCCATCCGTTGCCGCGTAAACAGCTCCCAGTCTAGCCCCATGAACAGTATAAACAGTGCCGTTAAATGTTCCCCAGTGGTCCCCATTAAGGTTTAACATGTTGGTGTGGTTGTCCAGCGGCCAGTAAGAAGTTGGATTGCCTGGTGAATAACAGAAAAAACAAATAAACAAAAACAAACGTTTCCTCATGACGTCGCGGGAGGCATACGGTATACCAAAATAATTCCAGTAAACGGCGGCCATATATGTTAATGGACCTAAAAAATCTTATGAGGATTTTTAAATCTTTTTTCTTATGTAAAGACTTTCTGGTTTTAAGCAAGAATTCGCATAATTCCTAACCACGTGAGTGAAAACGATCTATTACCTATGCATGCCCCTTTGCTTTAAAGGAAAAATTCACTAATTTGACCTCATTCATTCAGACTTCTAGGCACTTCTCATGTATCATAATAATCACTTATCATTATAAGTATCAATAACTTGCTCAAAACAAATAACATTTAAGTTGCCTGCGCAAAGATAAAAAGAGACATCGCTTTCCATTTGTTTTCGTACATTCGTGACGATATGACGTCCGATCGATTTTTATTATAATATTGACGAAAATATTACAGAATCAAATTCCTTATTTTCAAATGAAGAATTGAAAATCTGAAATTCCTATCCATGCTTTGACGTAGATCCTGTTTATGTCATAGTAACTATACCCATATGTGCAGTGGGATAATTTTCTGCCAGTCTCTTGGGAGAGTAACAGAGCAGCTTATCATGAGGGGATTCGAAAATAGAGAATTACAGCCAAGCTCGTCACAAGAGCCTTCGTTTGCGCCGAACAAAACTGAGGATTGCAGCTTTTGGGAACGCCCCATTTTTTAACGAGCGCTAAAACTCTCCTACTTATGGACACATCGTTACTTCTCTACGCTAGAGAAACTTTCAAAATTGGATTTTTAAGTTGAACCTTTCAGTGAAACTAATTCTAAAAGCACTCACCTGGGTCACAGAAACGAGCATCTAAGAAATTCAAATCCCATACACACTTTTCCTCAAGTTCGTCACAATACTGGTAAAGAGGACAGGGACTTGAACAAACTGGCTCTGGTAAAATTGAGTTAAGATATCATTAAAACCAATAGGAATTGGGAACGTATTTCCTCTGCTGGGTACTACGCGATAAAACAGCCTTACTCTTTCCTTCCTGAAGTCAATCGTGACCCTAGAACTCGCTGTACAAATGGCTTGTCAAATTTAACCTTAAAATGCAACGCTAACTCATTTGTGAAAGTTGACACGCAAATAGAGGAAAACTGCCGACGGACTATCTCCTGTCTTCAAGGGTATTCTTGCCCAAAGCTTGAGTTGCAAGAAACTGGGTAATCAGAAGCCTACAGCGAATACTGTTCCCAATGCAAAACGCGCATATAAATAGGTTTGGGCCAGTACCTTAAGCTTTTTAACTCCCCCTAACAACGCATGATTTATTACAAGCGGTAGAGTGATCAAACCAAACATTTTGTCGGCTCGGGCCTACAGGTCTGTGCGCTGGTTACGGTCCTGATCGCGGTCGAGTTCGTTTGTTGCTAAATGTACCGTTCAAGTTTCGACAAGAATTTTACGTCATTAATTGCTTGCTGTGAGGACATCTACGGTCGCTACTGCATCCAGATGATCACTTCCACTCATAATTTGCCTTTATCGTCTTTAAGGTAAGAAGTTCTTCATTTTCTATTGTATAGAATACACAAACATGACCGCGACTGCTTTTATCACTTTTTTGCCCTAATAAACCAGATGATATTGTTTTAATCAATCCCATCAGTCATTAAGTGTGTGCAAAGAAGGCGAGTATCGCGAATAAGGTCTAGTTCCCAAGTTTATCTTACAATAAATGGTTCGCCTCTTCGATCTGATCTTTGTCGTATTGGCGTCCTTAGCAAGTTAAGACTTACCTCCAATAGATAAGACTTCTATATCGTGCAGGTAGGTGTTGTACTCTCCAAACAATAAGGTCTGATTATCTGTCATATGTTCAGCATAGGAAATTAATTTCTCCGTTAAAGCCTGACGGGTATCCAGTGAAAATACGAGTTCATTACGTCCAAAACTAGGTCCTTTATTTATATTCCACTCAATCCATTTGAAAACAGCTTCAATCCCAAAAACTGCCTCATCAAAAGTTCTGTTCAAAGTCCTCTGGAAACGAAACAAGAACGATTTTGTACTGGCCTGAAATATTTCCTGAGAACCTGAAAATCAAACGATATTTTGGTAAGCGTAAATTAGTCTAAGGCAGTGTCGATACGTATCCGGAGATTTTTTCTCCGTTTTCGCCTTCCGTATAAACGTAAACGGCTTTTTCGAGCACCGAAATCTCAGGTTTTCGAAAACGGTCCCCAGTGGAGATTTTTGAAATCGGCGACTTATCGTTTTGTGTGAACGGACGAAAACGGAGGTTCTTGAAGAACGGATAAAAAATATGCGGATACGTGTGGACAGAGCCTAAACTTTAAAGCCAGATTCCTACTACGTAAATTGAAAAGAAAAGAGACCAATCTTGAAGCTCTCTTTGGAGATCTAACAGTGGTAATACAGTCAAACACCGTTATTAAGGACTATGATGAGGGGGCCATAGAAGGTGTTTGTATTAAATGGAGCGTCCGTCTTAAGCGGGTTAAATTTAGAGATAATGCAAGGGCTTTCTTTTCCCAGGAACAAAGCAAACTGTCCGTGAGGTGTCCGTATTAAGCGCGTGTCCGTAAAGCGGGATTTTACTGTAGTTGTGTTTGAGAGTTATTCTAAAGTTTCTTGACCACCGCCTCTTTACCTAGTACCTTCAGTGAGCATTTCCTGACTGGCGGAATTTCTCTCTTTTCTTGCCTATTTTTGTGAAACTGTAAACAAACACAAATGGGGCAAAAAGCAAGAAGGTGCAATTCTTAGTCAAATTCCGGCTTCAGTAGTCATGATGACTGCAATTGAACCGAATGGTTTGGCATTAAGGGACTGATAGAGAGTCTCAATGGGGTGATGGCTTTTACGGTTATCGGCTAAAATTTTGGCTCTTTTGCGGCTATCGGTTAATTTTTTTCAGTTACGGTTAACAAAAAAATTAAAAATTAATTTCTTTTGTTCCAAAAAGTTAAATACTAATAAACCTGTATTTTTTGTATCTTTAAGCAAAATAAAGGTCTTAGGATCATCTCGGGGTGAAATACGTTATTCTTTTGAAACATTTTAACATTTGATAGATCATACTTTTAAGTATTTCATTTCTAATATTATATTACCTATAGAAATATCAACGGTTACTTATACAAATCTAGGGAACAGTTTCTTTTACGGTTAACTTTTTTTAATCCTATTTACGACGAACGGTTAAAATTTTTCACTTTTAACGGCTATCGACTACATTTTTGGACGTTTTACGCCTATCGGTTAACCCCATTAAGACCCTTCTGATAGAGTTGCCTTTACTTTCATACGTACCCTCAGGGGAGGTATTTTTTTGCCCCTGGGTAGTGCGAGTAAAATGTTGTCGGCTTACCATGTGTGTGGAAAGTAACGCTACGCTCTTTAGTATCTTGGGTGGGTGAACGCTTACGTTTATTTCAACATACCACTGGAAAGTAAAATTGAGTTACTTCCCCAACTTTGATCAGCAAATCCTCCAAATACAGTATTATTGACTCTTGCAATAGTCACAGTGGCCCCCAGTCCATCGCACTTCTGATGAAAGATACCGTTGCTCCAGCCATCTCTAGCAGCTTTGTAGCAAGGTTTCCACAAGTTGCCTTGGAAACCGGCCCGAGTCAACCAGCTCTCTAGACGTGTCTTGTATGCTGGGATGTGGCCAATGATAGCAGATCTAAAGTCTGAGGCAGGCGATTAAATTCGTACATACATTCGTACATATCGTTTAACTTTCTCTTAACATAAACTAAGGTAGTTGCACATGGGTGGTAATTATCTTGAGGCTTAAGTTTTAATCGAAGACTTATGAAATAAGCTTCAAACTCTAAAGTGCGGCAGCTTAACTAGAAGACTTTTTCCAATTTTAGCTATTTGTGAGCAACATTTACGAACATTTTGCCTTAAAGTCCATAATTATAAAACTAACCAGGGACTGTGATAGTGTGTTAAAGAGTGCATTTGATGCCAACATCTTCAGCGCAATTAAAATCTTATGATCTGTTTCAGTACAAGGTGTTTTAGGGGTCAAATAAAGCCTGAGCTACGCCCAGGTCCTAATTTTCCAACGAGTATTTTCGCCCCTTATAAGTTCAAAGCATAACCTCCCTCCCACCCCCCTACTGCCTCCATAGGGCCTCCAGCTCCGCAAATGGGAGCTCATAATTTGAACTAACCGGGCAGAGTCACGTTATCGTGCAGATGTCCTATTCATACTAGGCTTAGTACGTACCTACAAATGCCCTTCGAGCAAAGCCTGGAATTAGTGAGCAACTGTTTCTGCGTGTGAACGTGACTTCATCGATGGCAGTATCACCTTCACCTCCATCAATAGTTCCCTCAAATATAATCTAAAGGCGAGAAAATGAACCCTATAAAAACTACCAATACATTAAAAAGTCTCTAACTGAAGTCCTTGACAGTTCTTTTAAACTAAAGGGTTACACCAGATTTATTGGGAACTTTAAGATAGGGAGCTTAAGCAACAACGATGGCGGCGGCTACGAAGAACATCACATAAAAAGTGGAGTTTCACCGCTTCAAACTTTGTCGCTCTTATACCAAGCAACGTTTTCACTTCTCGGACGCCGTCGTGGTATGTTAGGCCAGGGGAGGTTCACACTATATTAAACTCTCGTCTGAAGGAGTTTGGATCGTCCAACACGTTCTATCCAATCTGTTTAATTAAGTTGGTCAGGGAAATTTTCCATTTGTCAGGAAAAATTCAGGGAATTTCAGAAAGCTCTGCTGACTTTTCCCTGAATTTTTCCTGACAACTGTAAAATTTCCCTGACCAACTTGATTAAAAACTTCACACATTAGACCTGAGCATGGACTCAACCCTTCCCCGTCACAGCCATCCCCTCCACCCATCTATTTATGCTTTTAGCAAGTACTAGGCCAAACGTCGAACTTTTCATGAGACGAACCAAACTCTTATTTGGGTTGACCTAAATTAAGTTAAGATCGTCTGTTGGGTCAGACGTCGGCCTTAGAACGCGTCGAACCAATAAACTGAATCATAGCAAAAGCAATTTTAATAAATTTTCTCCCGAACGAGGCTAAAATAGAGGATAATACATGGCCGCGCGAAGATACGAAAGTTCTCTTCGAGTGTTGAAGATCACATGTGAAGATCGACGTTTGTCCAGGAGACGATCTTCAGACGTTCTTACCGTCTGCTTCAGACGAAAAGAACGTGTTGGACGATCCAAACTCATTCAGACAAACTTAAGTGAGCCAGACGTCGAACTTTTCAGTTCATGAACTTAACTAACTCAGTTTGGTTCGTCTCAGGAAAAGTTCGACATTTGGCCTAGGCTTAAATGAAGAAAACATGATGATTTAACAAGAGAACGGGGGATCACTGACCTTAAAGAAGTTACTACTGTTTATGGGTATTTGCCCTTGTAGCCATTTGTTTGATTGGTATCCAAACAATCTGCACAGAAGAATCTCGTTGCCTCTGTAATCTTGGAGAAACACACTGAGTTTACCAATTTGTCTTCCTCTCATGTGGTAGTAGAACTCCAGGCAATTAAAGGATGGCAAAATATACTGGGTCTCCAGTCGAGCTTTGTCTCCTTTTTGTTGGGCTGAAGCTTCAAGGTACAGAAACCCAGCAGATTGGTCTGTAAAAGATGAAACAAAAATAATGGAACAAATTTATCGAGTTTGCTGTTAATTGCTTAATGGATATCGTTAAAACAAGACCAAGTTGGACGATAAGAAGTTCTGTTACAAGTTAAAATTTTTTGTTAGATGTGAAAAAACAAACAAACAAGTAAACAAACCATTCAAGAGCGCACGCAATGGTTCGCACTGACCAATCGCGTACGCATAAAGTGCGCTGTCTTATTAGTAATGGTAACAGGACTGAGTGGAGTCCAATTCGGTCTTTAATCATACGAGTGATTAACAAAATCCGATTTGTTTAATCACGAGTATGACCAGGGACCGAATTGAAAGACACGACGTCCTGTTACCAATTTATTGTAATTTTAACAAAATTTGTGATATATATAAGACTCTTAAAAATCAAAAGACGAGAAATTCCAAGATTTTTTTGCTAGCAAGGAAAAAAAAGTCATTTAAGCGCGCGCATGATGGCGCTTACTGTCCAATTACTTAGGTATGACGCGTACTTTCCTATTAAGCTGTCCTATTACGGCTGAAATCAGGGTAGTTGATAACCAATCAGATTTGAGAATTTTGTTATAGGTATGATTAATGTTGAAATCAACGCTGTTGATAGTCAGTCAGATTAGAAATTTATTGCTTTGATTAATAGCGAAATAATCTTTATGTCAACTGGACCGGCCTAGCGGCCCAGTTTTGACGGAGCGGTATGGACCAAAAGGCAGAAAACACGCCATATGGGACACTGAGCAATGTGGTGTTTCTCTGTATTCACACCGTTTAATGTGAGCGATGGGAGCTTCAAAGATCTAGCTGCTGCTTCGCTAAATGGTACGGTCAAAAGTGAACACAACAAAAAAAATAGTATATAAACATCTCATTAGTTCTGCCTGTTCATCCAGTTTACCTGAAACATTTTCCAGTGTCTGTCACTCCTGGTATTATACCAGGAAAGGAAAGAAATTTAGAATCTAATCGAGATTAATTGCCAATCCATACCACCCCCACCCACCCAACACCAAAAGGATGCAATTCACTAATAATGATAATATTGTAATAATAATTTAAAACTTTAAAGCGCGCAAATATCTATATGATATGAGCAATAAAAACTCAGCAAACGGAAACTGTACTTTGATGATGATGATCTTCTCCGTGCCTCTGCAATCTCTCCTTGAGGCATACGGAAATATCATCAATGATAACTGATTACTATCATAAAGGAGATGTTGTATGGTCTTGCTTGTGTCACATTGACGGATGTTATGCTTGTTGCCTTATTTATTGCGACGGGTCGCGGAGGCATAAGGATCCGGAGCCTCATGCATTCTTTTTTTATCATATGTCATTCTCTTGATATGTGATTCTTCGAAAAAATATTTCCGGCTCAAATGTGCAAGCTTATGATTTGAGTTCAGCCAATTTCGTTCCTCTTCCGAGAAAACGAATAGTTTAGGTCGATCGCACGAAAATGCAAAATGCAAGCGATTCAGTTCTGAATTCCATTTTGTTGCACTGAAATTTTTTCGGGACAAAAACGAGTGTACCATTTTCAATCAGGTCAACTATGTGTTTCTATGTGACGTTTAAGTTTTCTTACCTAATATAATTTCAATCTCTCGTAAGTCCATTGTAAAGTTGCAGTTGCTAGCAGCAGATCCATCACCGCCGAGATCTTGAGCTGCAATCATCAAAAGTCGTACAGAACGCCCGCAAATCGGCTGTTCACAATATGCCATCGCATGCACGTCAGAAATGCTTCCATTCAGTCCAAAAGCGACGCATTCTTGATCACTGAAATTTGGGTTAGACACAATCACTCGGAGAATTGCTTGATCGGTGCCAAACACTTCTGTTTTGAGATTCAGTTTAATACCAGTGACAACGCCCACCCGGGCAAGATCTACCATCCACCATGGATTAGACTTGTGGCTGATGACGGTGCTTGTGTTGATATTGCCATCAACAGCTAACCACGAGGGTCCATTGGGTAGCTGAGCTGTTGTGCCCTTGAAAACTCCATTTAGGAATGAACGCTTAACTGATTTGGATAAGGTAAAAGAAAAAAAAGTAATAATAATATAATTAGCAGTAGCTGTTGGCTAGGAAGTGCGGGCGAAACCGCCTTCATGTGTAGGTGAACGCCCTTTGGTCAGCCTAGTCCCCAGGCGTTTTCGGCTCGGTCATTGTTGGACTCTACAATGAGCTGTGATGTCACCGAGAGATACTCCCAGACTTCGCGCGGACAACGGATCAAGAGAGAACGCCTAGGGAATAGGCTGCCCTTTAGTCATAGTGTTTAGTTGTAGTGTCAACAAAAGGAATCACTGCGGATCATAAAAACTGGATTGAACAACACAATAAACACGACTCATATTCATGTAAAGTCGAAACTTTCCTTAATGACACTATTATTATAACTAAGTACTATAGTGTAGACACTTGGGCCTGTCCCTTTATTGTGCATATCAAGGAGGTTTCATTTCATTATTAGAAACAGTGATTTATTCAAAATTAGAGTCTTAAGAAAAACAATAATCATCAACAAGTGACACATTCTCCTCATGAATGTCATTGGAAATGTACTGAGAAAAATGCCAAGAATACAAAATCCTGAGAACAAGCTCTCCATTTCAAGTGGCAAGCAAGGCGAGGAGCGCGATAACACGCGAGGGAGCAACCGAGCGGCCACGAAATTCGAGGCTCTCGCGCCTCCTCTCGCGTTCCACTCGCGCATGACAACTCTCGATTTCCCTCAAAATAGAGAGCTTACTCACAGGCTGAGAATACACATGATGATGGAGAAAACGAGGGAGTAAACTGAAGTGATGTCGTTAGGGAATCTATAGGAAAAAGGGTACCTCGATCTGTGTTGATTGGATCCGAACATGGCCCTGTGTAGTAGGTTGAGGTACACGCTGACCAGCAGCGCCAATCAAAATCATCGGATTTTGAATTTGTTAAACACCCGTCGATGATGCGACAAGGCACTATAAAAACCACATAAACACTCAACCATTACTCTGAAATGTGACGAAATCGTACAAGATCATATATTATCGAATACGAAACGACCTCTCCTGATACAAGCGGTTTAACGTTTATGCCGATATGGTGGAAAAGTCCCTGAAAATGAAATGAAAATGAAATGAAATGAAATAAAGGTCCCTGATTTGCTGTTGTTGAATGAAACAGGTCTGTATCCCAGTTGATATCAACCCCTTGATTATCTATCTACCCAAGAGAGGAACAGAAGTAATTAGGATTCTGTTACGGGCCCCCATAAGAGCTTGATCAATGAAAACGTTACTACTAGCATGAGACAGGGCTCACGGGTTTGCGTCCGTATCTGAGAAGGTTATACTGTCTAACTAGTTGTAGATATCAGGGCACGGATATTTTGCCCAATCATTATACGTTTCTGGGAAACTGCACACCTACCCGGCCCTCCCCTAAGCCAACGTTTTGCCCTAAGCAAGAGAGGATAAAAGTTAGAAGTATGTGTTAATGTCGGCTTAGGGGAGGGGTAGGTGGGCAGTTTCCAAGAAACGTAAAATGATCCCCATTTGTTGAGGTCTCGTAACTAGACGGCGATTTCCGAATTAGTCTATGCCCAAATGTTTACAGATTAACAAATTTATCCACGATTTTATGTTTTTTTTGTTAATTTTTAGACAGTGGATCTCCTAAATATGAAATCTAGGTTTAAATATTATTACAAGCCCTCCGTTGACAGAGACCGAAGTGAGTCAATTTGGTTAATTACTATCTAATTCAATCTGAATTAGAGAAGAGACGCGGTTAACAGATTACTTGAAAAGCAAAAAGAAAAAACAAAAGAAAAGGATAAATGTTTTACCGAAAAACCGTCAGCAATCAAAACAACACCGGAAATACTTCTTAATGTTATTGAAAGCAAGGGAAAGGCATTGAGGTGTGCTAAACTAAACCGCAAACAGCTGCAACGTAAAGTTGGTAGTTTTGCCCAGGTCTTGTGACGTGCCCTGATCTTTTTGTGATTGGCCGAAAAACAATAGAAATTCCTGAAGTATCTCCACGGTTTTCAGAGTTTGACAGGAAAAGCTTTATTTTTTTTTCAACAAAATATACAAATTTCCAAGTACATGTCGTCACCAATTTATTTTTCTTCCCTTCAAATCAGTGATGTTTTAGGAAAGCAGCAGAAGACAAGATTTATATCCTTACCGGTTTCTACCATGTCTTTGATCTGTGAGTGAGAGACAATCCGTGGCCACATGGTTACGCCATAAATTTGAAAGTTATCTGGCGGTTTGAAGTCACTGGATAAATTTCTGTTTCCGACGATCAACAAGCCGTCTGTAGAACTTGCTTCGGGATAATCTTGCTCCACAGCTCTTCCAGTCTCACTTACCAAGACTCCGTTGTGATAGACTTTTAGGTCCCAGGACTCGCTCCAAGAAAAAGTCTCGTGATGCCATTCTTTTGAAATTGTAGGCACGTTGAGTGTTTGGATTCGTTTGCCCCAAGCGACAACTAGCTGATTATAGGTGGTAAATAGTTCGTTGACCTGTTTATACTCGAACTGTCTTATCTCTCTGTCACTGGTACCTTGCGTTCGCCAAGAGATTATGGTGCTTTGGCTGTCTGCTATGAAAAAGTGGCGCGTGATATTCCAAGCAAGTGAGTGGTGTCTAGTGCCCTGTATGTCTATTTATTCTGCGAGATTCACAGCTTTTGCTATCATAGGAGGATATACTGGGGGTTGTCCAAGTGGACCCATATTTCCCCTTTCAGTGACATCTTCTTATTTAAGGCTGGTTTTCAATAGCGACGGAGTCGAAGTCGGAGTGACAGTGACAACAGCGTTCTGATTCTTCTGATACCGCTTACTACTCCGTCGTTTGCGATCAAGTGAAAACTGGGTCGTCGGAGTCGGAAACAGAAACGGAAGAACTAACCAATCATAGAACGTGGGAACGTGCATTGAGATTGATTTATCCCTCCGCTTTTGCATCCGACTCCGACATTGTGCTTTTCACTAGATCATAAACGGAACGTAAGAGACGGAGTCGTAAGCGGTATCGGAAAAAAATGGAAAGGCTCTGATTCTTCTCACGCCGATTCCGTCAAGTATATGACCCTGCTTACGACTCCGATTCCGACACAGTCGCTAGAGAAAAACAGCCTTTAAATGACTTGTCAGTAGAATAAAAGTATCTATATTAATCTGGAAATTGTACCCCCTTTCTGAATTTTCTGTATCCGCCTCTGATACTGATGGCAAATTTTTGACACATTTTTACCTACCCGTCGGAACGTAAATCTCAACGCGCATGCAAACGCCAACTGAATTATTTGCTAACTGATATTCAGTGAGATGGAAACGCAATACTCGGGTCCTGAATGGTTTCAAGATAGCATTTTTA